>CAKOAT010328821.1:0-17135 GCA_932364175.1 Eruca vesicaria subsp. sativa
AATAATTTGTGTGAATTTTCTTATAAATCATCAATATAAGAACCAATATGAAGTATAAAAATTATAATGTGATATATTTGAACAATTTAAAAGAGATATATTGATGGTTTATGGTTTAACATTATTAAAAGGTAACTATGTGTTGGACAATGTTTATGGTTTAACATTATTAAGTAAGCTTATAGGGTTTGAGTTTTATGGTTTAGGGTTTCGTAGACTTACAATAAAGTCTCTTTCACTCTAACAGTCTTTTTTAGTCTACTTTAATTTAAAAAAATCATTATTTTAAATTAAATTGAGTTCTTTATGAATTAAAATGTGTAATCATATAATATAAATATTTAACAATAAAGAAATAAATTAAACAAATCATATATTAAAATTATTATTACAAGAAAGAATAAATAACAATAATGAACTAATCATAGTAGATTTCCAAAAATTCTACTAAGTAGACTTACAATAAAGTCTACTCCAAAATTTAATTTTAGTGGACTTCAAAAGAAGTCTGCATTGTCGATAATTTTAATATAGTTATAATTTGTGTTTCTTTATATAAATGAAATTTACACAATCTCTCTCTAAAATGGCTGCACAAATTTCTAAAAACACTCTCACTTCTCTCTAAGACTCTCTCCATTCTCTCTAAAACTCTCTCATTTCTCTCTAAAACTCTCTCATTTCTCTCTAAATTCTTTGAATGTGAAGATGCACTTTTGTTTAGTTTGTTAATTTTTTATCATGTTTTTCTCACAATTATCTTGTGTTTGTAGGTTCATTCATAGTTATCACCTTCCATTCTAAAAAAATGTAATTCTTGGATCTATATATTTTAAATGTGTATTTTTATGTTTATATTCAAATGAAGTTATAAATACAAACTTTGTGCATTTACTTTGCTAGTATTTTATCTTATAAATTCTATTTTTGAAATATTTTCATATTTAAAACTATTTTTCACATTTTCACATGTCCATAGTTTTCAGATCTGAAAATTATCTGATATAGTAGACTTCTAATGAAGTTTACAAAAAAATATAGTCTACAAAAATAGGAGTGACCTTTAAATTTTTTTGTATAATGTTTCTTCTCATAATTTTATCTTTATTTTGTTGATATTTTCTTCTATAGTTTTTATCTACCCCTCTCAAAATTAAAGATTCACATTTTCATATATAAAAAAAAATTGAAAACCTCAAAGCATCATTAGTGAGAAAATTAAGGTCTTAAAAATTATAAAACATTAACAATTTTAGTATGTAATTATTTTTGGTACCACAAAATATTTAGACCAATAGGTTTTGAGTAGGTGTAGTCCACTCTATTCTTTCTCTTACTTTTCAATTATTTTTCATTTAATTATTACGGGAGGCTCCTTAAAAGTTTATCACGGCGGATGCTCTTATAGATTCGAAATTATTAGGAATAAAAAAATGAATTCATGTGACAAAAAAAAAAAGTTGTACCTATAAAATTTGTGGTGAAACCTGGATTCACACATCATTAGTGGGAGACATGGAATCCACAAGAGTTTTTGGAGCAAAACTTGGATTTAAACTCTCTATTCGTTCTCAGGCGAATGTATTGTCGTCATGCAAACCCTTTCGTTTCCCGCCAACGTCATTTCCCGGCAAGCCTCCCAAGCTTGTTCCTTTGAAGGCCACTACTAACACTCTGGCTTGTGAAGATGAAAATAATCGCAAGTTCAAGAAGATGGAGCCTTCAGAGTGGGGTCATCAATTCATCGATGCTCATGTTGATGTCGCTGTAAGTCAATAAACAAAAGCGTGCCTATTTCACCAAAAACAAAAGGGTGCCTATTTTAGTGAGCGAACAAAGAAACTCTTTACCATTATGGATTTTGATCCATTTCTCTTTCTTTTTCTTCTTGTTTCTCATTCTAGTTTATGTGCTTCATCTTATTCTTCTACACTTTGGTTATCATTAGTTGGTTACCATAGCAAACAAAACAACAGAAATCATTTGACCAAAAAAAACAACAGAAATAATAATCCTACAAAAGTTCATACGTAGTATAATTTTTTCGTCCCCTCGATCTAGCTAGGCGCCGTGTATACGAAATCATTAAATTCATAGAGGATATGAAATCATGTCTAATTTATGTATTGTTAAGGAAATGGATTCGCTTGGTAGAGAAATTGAAGCACTAAAGCCAAAAGTGGGGGACATGTTCTTGTCTTCCAGTGACGTTGATTCAACCAAGAAGAATATCCTTTTCATCTATTTGCTCATGAGCCTTGGTGTCGCATATCATTTCGAAGCTGAGATAGAGGAGAATCTTAAAGAGGGACTTAAAAGGATTGAAGAGATGTTGTCTGGTGAAGATGATTTGTACACAGTTTCCATCATCTTTTGGGTTTTCAGATCATATGGTCACAACCTTTCTCCCGGTAAAGATTTTCTATCTAGAGCATACGACAAGTGTTTTGTCATTGTGTGATTAATCTTTATAACTAGCTAGGTGATTCCGAAAACATCCCACATATAAAAGAAATAATCATATCCATTAGGGTTTATAGGTCTAATAAACCTACCGATTCATTTTGGTGTATAGATGTTTTTAAGAGATTCAAAGGGGAAAATGGAAAATTCAAAGAATGTCTTGCGGAGGATACGAAGGGTATCTTAAGCTTGTATGAAGCTGCTCAGATGGGAACAATGACAGAATATATATTGGACGAAGCCTCGGGCTTTGTATTGAGTTACTTAGAGCCGCTAGTTGCAAGTGGGACATGCCAACCTCATCTCTCCAGGCGTATACAAAAAGCTCTGGGACAACCGCAACATAGGAACATGGAGATATTAGTTGCAATGGAATATATCCGGTTCTACGAACAAGAAGAAGACTATGACAAGACGCTACTAATGTTTGCCAAGCTTAACTTCAAATACCTTCAGCTACATTACCTTCAAGAACTCAAAGGCCTCTCAAAGTAAGTAAAATCTGCTCTAGAGCTTCTTTATACAACCCTTGAAAGAAGTTGATTTTCATCATTGTATATTCATGTTCTGTGGATGCCAGATGGTACAAGGAGAAAGACTTCGAATCTAACTTACCACCTTACTACAGAGACAGATTTGTGGAAATGCACGTCGTTGCGCTAGCATACTTAGAGCCAAATCACTCACGTTTGAGGATTATGCTAACTAAGATGTTCGTGCTTCAAATTATTCTTGATGACACATGTGACAGATATGCTTCGTGAAGTTGAAAGCCTCGCTAATGCAATCGAAAGGTCCATATTATATAATATATAATATATACGTAATATATTATAAAGTTGTTTGAGTCCACTTTTATCGTCTACAAATCACACATTCGCTTTTTTTTGGCTTGCAAATACGAGGTTTCGACACGGCGACTACACTAGTATAAGTTTTGATACTAAAAAATATTTATTTAAAACAATGCTAAAAAAATTATAGCTCCCCATGATACTTGTAAGAAAAAACGTGATGTTAAATTTCGTTGTAGTGAGTTCTGATCCACATCTGAAAAAATAGAAAAGAAATTGATGATGTATGTATATATACATGATGATGTAGGTGGGATCTCGATGATCCCATGGATGGCCAACCAATTTATTTGAAATTTGTGGTTAAATTTATATTCGATACTTTCCAAGAGTTTGAAAGAGAAGTGGCATCAGAATTAGGAGGATCTGACAGCTTAAAAGCTACAATTGAGGAGGTAATCATACAGTATTTTTTTCCTGTTACTATAATATAATGCATGTGTTAACGAGAATAACTATTAATATCAAATGATAATTGAAGAACGTAATATTACAATGTTTACATTTTGAGCATTGCAGTTCAAGAGACTCACGAGAGCCAATCTCCAACTCGCTAAATGGGCAGAAGCGGGTCATGTCCCTAGTTTTGACGAGTATCTAAAAGTTGCTGGAATCGAGATTGCTGTGGATTTTACTTTATTTGGTATTTTGGTGGCTATGAAAGATATCTGCAAGGAAGAAGCGGTTGCGTGGTTGAAATCTAGAAACAAGCTTGCGGTATTAATGCATACAGTAGGAAGAGTGAGGAATGATATTTTTGGCTTAAAGGTACCAATGAGGGGAAGCTAATTTTCTGTTCTAGTAATTCATATATTGTTTATTTGATAATCAAACTTACGTACATGTGTGACACTGATTAGGATGACATGAGCAGAGGATATGTCACGAACTCGGTAAACTGTTATAAGAAGCAATATNATAAGATTGGAAAGTTTACTTTTACCAAAAAAAAAAAAAAAAAAAGAGATGGGAAAGTTTTTATTTTCGTTTCTAGAAATAGTTACTTACGGTTAAAGTAAGAACTAGTAAGTTTGGGTGTTTTCTTAATGAGAAACATAAATTTTAAATTACTTTCTCTTGTTCTTTTGTCCAAGTTCCTTTGTTTGCGTTAATAAAAACAAATTCATTCTGCTTGAAAAGAGAATTTGCGTTTGACATCACGCATCTCCTAACATTTGCTAATCGAACCGGTTCTGCATTCCTAGAAAATCATCTAAACCGAACCGGAACCTTTTCCACGATGTCTAAACAATACACGTCATAGTTTTTGTCTAAACAATAAGAAAGACGACGCAGGTGACAATGGCATATGTTCAGGTCCGGTTCATTTAATTATAGACCTTATTCAAAATTAAGTTTTTAAAGAACAATTATAAGACTGACAAAAAAAAGAACAATTGTAAAAATTTTGTAAAAGGTCCCTAATTTTTAGAAAAATGCTTTAAATTTGTCAAAAAAAAATCAAAAAAAAGTTGGACCTACGGCAAAAGTACTCCTTGCACTTGCCAGTGGCGTTTTTACTCTAAACCGAAGTCTCAACCTTAACTCAAGCCGAAAAAAACTAAAACCGCATACATACTATTATACAAAATATCCAAATAGGACTGTTGGGCTCGGGTTCAAAATACCTAAGTCTCAACCTAGGACTGTCGGACTAGGTTCAAAAAATATTTGAAATCAGTTAAATATGTTAATGTTTTAATATATACTAAAACTTGATCCACGCCTCCATGCGGATGTTTGATTTAAGTTATGTTCAACGTAAATTCATAGACCGTTGGTTTTATAAAAACTTCTCATTTATATTTTTTATGTTTTGTAATTTACATATAGAGTAGAATATGTTATTTTATAATACAGATTTTTGATAAAAAAAAAATTATTTTCACATAATATTATATTATTTTTTATATAACTTGATGCAATTTGATGTAACTGTACTATTCATATATTAACTTGTTGTTTTTTTAATTTACTTTAAAATGAAAAAACATACTAAAATTTTTAATTTTTGCATTAGTTTTCTATAAATTATTATTAATTTTATGACTTTTTTAAAAAACTGAACTATAAATTTTATATTCGACTAAACTAAATAAGGTAATACTATATTTAAAAATGGTTTTATATAATATCTACTATATATTTCAGTTTTTATTTCTATTTTTACCACAAAGAAACATTAATCATTACAATTAATTAATTAATTAATTTAAATTGATTTTAACTGCAGTGATAGAATCTATAAATTAAAAAATAAAAAAGTACTTAAGTTATTGTAAATTCAATGGTAAATGTATAAAAGGAAATATTTAATTTGCTATTCATGTTTCCAAACAATTTTTATTTATATTGTTATTCTTTTTTTTGTCAACTTATATTGTTATTCATGTTTCCAAATAGTACTCAACTTATATTGTTATTCATGTTTCCAAACAGTACTAAAAAGTACGTCAATTGTGTTAATATAGATTAAAGTAATTTAGATATTTTACAGTAGTTAAAGATTTTATAGTTTGTTCTATGGGGATTTGTAAATATGACTCAAAACTTGATTTTAAATGTAAAAGTGTACCCAAACTCAAATCAAATGCAAAAATAACTCAAAAGATTAGTGAAATTACAAACATCCCCTTATGACCAAAACAAAAAAACAGGATTGTAATTTACCATTATAACCTTACGAATGAGAAGACTTTCAGGTAAGTCTTCTCTTGAAAGTCTTCTCATGCTGTAGATCTTAAAAATAATTTATAAATTTAAGAAAAAATATTTTGGTTAGTAAAAAAATCATAATCATGTAATTATTGACATTTATACATGATGTAAGCATAGATTTAATAAAACTGAATATTTTTCAAGATGCATGAATAAATATAAGTTTGTTATGATATTCTTTGCTTTAGGGTTTGGTAACTATGTTATAGTATTGTATGTGTTTTTAGAATTAGATTATGGAATCTTAAAAAAAAATTTAAAAAGTAAAATTTAACTATATGTTGTTTAGTTTTGTGTAGATTAAACATTTTATAAGTTTAATTTAGTTTGATAAATTTTTTGTATGTGAATTAGTTATATATATTTGACCTCTCTGATTTTGGGTTTTGGAAAACTTATTAAGAATTAATAACAGTTTTCTGCTCAAAATTTAGGTTTTTCGCTTAAAATTCTAACAAAATTTAGATTTCCCGTTTAAAATTAAGTCTTCTAATGTCTTTTAAAATCTTCCACGGAAAGTCTTCTAAAGTATCCGAGGAAAAGTTTTCTAGTGTATTAATTCTTAAAATAATTTATAAACTTCATAAAAAATATTATGATAGGAAAAAAATCATAATCATCTAATTACCGACATTTGTAAGTGATATAAATTTAGACTTAATAAAATTAAATTTTTTGCAACATAGATGAGTGAATGTAACAAAGCATGATATTCTTTGGTTTAGGGTTTGGTAACAATGTTGTAGTATTGTATGTGTTTTTAGGGTTAGATTGTGGAATCTTAACATTTTTTTTAAAAGTAGATTTTAGCTATATGTGTTTTGTTTTATGTAGATTAAACATTTTATAAGTTTAATTTAAGTTTAATAAAGTCTTTGTATGTGATTTAGTTATATATATATATATATATATATATATATTATTTTATTTTGGGATTTGAGAAGACTTATGAAGACTTAATAACAGTTTTCCGCTTAAAATTAAAGCAAATTAGTTTTCCCGATTAAAATTAAGTCTTTCAATGTCTTCTAACTTCTTCCAGGGAAAACCTTCTAAAGTATTCCAGGGAAATTTTTCTAGTGTATTAACTCTGAAAACAATTTATAAATTTCATAAAAAATATTTTGATAGGGGAAAACTCATAATCATCTACTTATAGACATTTGTAAGTGATATAACTTTAGACTTATAACATAGATGAGTGAATGTAAATTAGTCATGATAATCTAGAAGACTTAAGAAGACTCTAGAAGACCTATTAGAAGACTTTCGAAGACCTCTGAAGACATACTTAAAGTCTTCTAGAGTCAAAACTTTGGAAGATATTCGAAGACCTCGGAAAACCTACTTAAGGTCTTTTCGTAGGTCTTCCAAAGTCTTTTTAATTCTTCCATAGTTTACTATTTTCCGCTCAAATAGTAAGTTTTCTGGACGAATAAGTCTTTAAATTAAGTCTTCTGGGTGAATAGTCTTCTAAGGTCTTCTAAAGTCTTCTGTATCAAAAATATTTAACCTAATTAAAATTTTTATCTTCCTATATAAATAAAAATTTACAAATTCTCCTTCTCTCTCTTAAATGGAGGCAACAAAAATGTAATATTTATCACTCTAATATTCTGCAACCTCTCTCTAAACTATTTGAATTTGATAACACCAAACATTATATCAATTTCACATTTGTATGTGTTTCTCACTATTTTATCATGTTTTTGCAGGTTTTCATTACAAAGATGTCATCTTTCCCTCATTTAAAGGTAGATCTATAAATTTTTGATATATATTTTTGTGTCTTTTATATATTAGATTCTAATAAGTTATAGATTCAACATAATGTGATTGTTTTAGTTATTATTTAAGCTTAAAATATTGTTTTTTGAATATTTTCTTTGTTTTGATGTCATTTGAAATTTTTTGGATATGCATGTTTTTTCAGATCTGAGGCAGACATTAGAAGACTTACAGAAGACTTTCCTAGAAGTCTTCTGACGTCGTCTTAAGTCTTCTAACATTGTCTTAAGTCTTCTGATTTCGTCTTAAGTCTTCTGGCATAGTATTCTTCCATGTCTCCTCCTTCACAACAGATATGAGCATTTGGTAAGTTTTCATTTCTGATTTTCTTCATTTAGTATTCTATTGTTTCATAAATTTCTTATCTTTTTCCAAACTAAAATTCTCCAACCACTTTTTAATCTCTTTAAACATGAAAACACCAAAAATTATATCAATTTCTCATTGTGTGTGTTTCTAACTATTTTATCTTGTTTTTGCAGGTTTTTCATTACATAGTTGTCATCTTTCACTCATTTAAGGATATAACTATAAATTTTTTATATGTATTTTGTGTGTTTTATATGCTATATTCTAATAAGTTATAGATTCAACATAATGTGATTTTTTAGATATTATTTAAGCTTAAAACCATTGTTTTTATGAAATTTTTCTATGTTTTTATATCATTTGAACGTTTTTGGATGTGCAGGTTTTTTCAGATCTGAGACAGACATCGAATGACTTACAGAAGACGTTCAGAAGACATTCCTAGAATTCTTCTAACGTTGTCTTAAAACTTCTGATGTTGTCTTAAGTCTTCTGGTGTAGTCTTAAGTCTTCTAACGTATTCTTAAGTCTTCTGACGTAATCTTAAGTCTTCTGACCTAATCTTAAGTCTTCTGGCATAGTCTTAAGTCTTCTTGAAAATCTTCTCTCATATCAAGTGGAGTCCAAGTTTGTCTTTGTGGAGCAATGAACTATAAAATTTTATTTGTGGTCTGTTTTGTGATTTGTATGTGTACTCTTTAGTTGTGTTTTTTTTTTTTGTAAATTTGAGAAAATATTAATAAAAATAATGGTAAATATGTTTATTATCAAAATTACTTTACATTATTAAATAAGATATGTGCTAACAATGTGTTTTCCACTTTTACAAATCAAAGAAATAAAAAACTCCATTGGCTTCAGATTCAAAACATGATGTTCATTGTGTAGTTCTTCTCATCTTTCACGAAGCCGGTAACCACACCCCCACTCTCTATTTAAGACATTGGTATGATCTCTTTCTCATCTCGTTCTGGGAATGTTCTTCATTGAGATGAAGCTATGTTGGTTCATCTCCCATACTCTGCAAAAAAATAATAATATAAATTTGTAACTATAAACAACTTCTTCTCATTAAGTTACAATAGTTTTTCATCACTTTATACTTCTAAGAAGTAAAACCAACAAAGTCTTGTAAGAAGTAAAACCAATAAATTTTATAATTATAAAAAAGTATGATATAATGAGACGGTTAACTCTTCAAACTTCATTTTCATGTACACGTTATATACTTCTTGAAATTATTTAACACTTTTGAAAGTTAAAAAACTTATTTTAAATGACTGCACATTTTTAAAAATACAAGTTTACAAAAACTAATGTGGAAGACTTCCACAGAAGTCTGCTGAGAGAAGACTTCCTTGGAAGTCTTTTATCATTAGCTAGAAAGATTAAAAAACATGAATGTTGGTAACCTCATAATTATCACCAATTTAGTCGTGAATTTTATTCAGGATCCCAAATATTGTCTAAAACACATGAATTAACAATAAAATCTTAAGAATTCATTTTAAATTTGAAGAAAATGAAAATTTATTATACATTGTCGTAGAAGACTTACCTGGAAGTTACCCGGAGAAGACTTTCAGGTAAGTCTTCTGGCAGAAGACTTCCACGTAAGTCTTCCGTTTAGGTCATTTTTGCAATTGAAAATTTGCAAAGGAAGACTTTCAGAGAAATCTCTTCTATAGGAGACTTCTCTGAAAGTTTTCCTATGTAAATATTGGCTTACTTTTCTAATAAAAAAATCTCGAAAATACCTGAGAATACTTACCTGGAAGTCTTTTCGGATATATAGGTTAGTTTTGCAATTGACCAATTTGTGTCAGAAATTTGACTTTCTACGGAAGACTTCCAGATAAGTCTTCTGCCAGAAGACTTACCTGGAAGTCTTCTCGGAAAACTTACCTGGAAGTCTTCTCAACCTTTACATTAAGTATACTGAAGTCTGCGTCGGTTACTTTCGCAATTGACTATATTTGACTTTTGTTGAGAATGTAAGTCTTCTTTGATTACCTTAGGTTTGACCAAAATCATAGAATAAAAATCTGGAAGACTTCCAGATAAGATTTCTAGGTAAGTCTTCCGCCCTGAAGGATTACCTGGAAGTCTCCTTATTTAAATTAAATGTTTTAAGTTTAAATTTTTAATTGCAAAAGTAACCTACATAGACTTCAGTAGACTTAATATAAAGGTTGAGAAGACTTACCTGGAAGTCTTCCGTAGAAAGTCAAATTTCTGACACAGATTGGTCAACTGCAACTAACCTATTTATTCGAGAAGACTTTCAGATAAATCTTCTCAAATTTTTTGCCAACAAAGAAAATTTTAAAATTTCCACCACATTTTTTCTAAAAAACACACAGAAAGTCAATTGCAAAACTAACCTATTTTTTTACCAGAAGACTTCTGTGGAAGTCTTCTAGAATGAGAAGACTTACGAAGACTTACAAAAGTAAGTCTTCTAGCAAACAAATCTGGAAAAAAAAACAATTCATACTTTCAAACCCTGAGAGACCTTGCTTAGTT
Source organism: Eruca vesicaria subsp. sativa (assembly GCA_932364175.1). NCBI lineage: Eukaryota > Viridiplantae > Streptophyta > Magnoliopsida > Brassicales > Brassicaceae > Eruca > Eruca vesicaria. Next base: position 10,659 of record CAKOAT010328821.1, read on the forward strand.
CTCCAAGCACACACAACTTCACTAGAATATCTACTCAATCGTTAATGACCAGAAACCGTGAGTTTGTATATCTATATGACCCTCAAAAACTTTAGAATCAAAAAGCTTGGATTTTTTTAGATGAATATAGCTAGAAAGTAAGAGAGGTGTAGTTTTTGGGTATTAGTTATGAGAATGAATGAGTAAATTTCATTTTTTAGATACATTAAGAGCTTCATTTTGGTTGTTTATGGTTGTTGGATGAATTGATGGCAGTGGTATTTTCATGATTAATTGATAAAGATGGGAATGAAAGAGTAAAACACTCATTTTCAAAAAAATAAAATAAAAATGGCATTTTTGTAAATAATCAGAACTTCTAGGGTGAATTGAACAAATGAAATGTCCAAAAAAAAGTTAGTTTTATATTTGACTTGGAGTCTCGAGTCATTTTTACAACAAGCCCTTTGTTCTATTTATTACTTTGAATACGTTTAATTAGTGTAAGGTAGTTTAACTAGTTTTTAATTAGATATTTGAATAATTTATAAATTTTTGAGTTTTTTGTGTGTTTTAAAGGTTTTTAAAAACTATTTTTAATGTCAGAACTGATTGGCACTTGATTCGAAAGGAAATGAACATAACCAGACCTGAAAATTAGTAAAACCCGTATGTGACTTAGGAGCATAGTACCAAAAATTCGAATCAAACAAACAGAATCCGATGGACTCCGGAACGCTGAGGCATATTTAAAACATCATTACTAAAAAGCTTCAACAACTACAAATAATCATAGTCATCTAGACATTATTTGAGAAGTGATTTCTTAAGTGTTTTCGTCACAATCATTATAAGAAAAAATGGTGACATAACCTCTTAAAATAATGATATGAGTTATATTTAATTATGTCATGGTTTAACACAATTATGATATAAAATTTAGTTATAGAATTTCAAATATAAAACAATGAGTATATTGTAGTGACAGAGAAGTTGATGGTATTACCATGTTACTGATAGACTAAAGAGAATATACTAAATTGAGCTGAGCACAAAACATGTGAGGGAAAGAAGTGTCATTTATCTGGTGGAGCGGAGTGGAAAAACTTTCAAAAACTACATCGACGCTTTGCTGATAAACCTGCAATTTTTACTTAGGTTTATGTACATATGAATTTAATCCGTTTGGTATGTTTCATAATCTTTTATTACGGTTTGTAATCTTAACGTCATATAACTTATCATCTGGTAATTGTAAATGAAAAAATATTTGTTTCTTATAATTTTGAATTTTAGTCCAAATCATCCACGATCGGATCATGATTTTTACCTTCAACCTCTTATTGATAAGTTGAAGGAATTACAATGGATTGAGGAGTCAAAGCATTTGATACGTCTTTGAACCAAAATTTTAATTTAAAAATATTTATGTGGACCGTTAGCAAAGTATGGCATATTATATAGATAGGCAACAAATGGTAGATCATCGTGTACAATTTACATGGATAATATATAAACCTTTCAGTTGACAAGTGAAAAGAAGATATGTTGGTTTGATTCTCACAAAAGGTATCTTCCTCACGGTCATCCATTATGGAAGAACAAGTGGATCCATCCGACAAGTTTTTTTCAGCCGTTGGTCTAATTTCCATCCAACAAATCAAAGAAGGATGTGGTAAATTAAGGATTCCGTCTTTGATTCATATCATCCTTGTTGGTCGTTTACTCCATCCAACCAGCCGAAACCAACCCACAGTCTTTGTATTAGAACTTTTCTAAGGCGTAAAATAAAGAATATGTTTTAGTTTCAGTCTTTATCTTAAATAATTTTTTCAACCACTGGTCGTTAGTTTCATCCAGCAAGTTGTAAATCAATTCCTATGCCTTCTCTAAGCCGAAGTGGCATAATAAAAACTTGTTTTCTTTTCAGTCTTTGCTCTAAGACTAATTTTAATCGCCTTTTCCATCCAACGAATTGAAAAACTTACATGTTGTCACTTATTATTCTCGTTTCATAGGTTGTCTTAACATTTACTGTCAACCAATGGTCGCTATATTCATCCAACCAGTTGAAATCTAGCCCAGAGTCTTTTCCATTCATTTTGGGTCCAACTCTTTGTCTTAAGACCTTTTTCAGCTATTGGTCGTTATATCCATTCAACAAACTAAAAGAAATCTCTGTCCTTTCTACGTTTAAACCTTGCCGTTACCGATCAATAATAGTTCTTGGTTCATAGCCTAGACTTCATTTTCAGCATCCAAATGGTTCTCTATCCCCTCTGGTCGTGTTATTTCCATCAAGAAAATCGAAAACCAACTGTTGGTCGCTAATTCCATCCAATGAATTGAAATATTTTCTAAAGACATTAATGGTAACATGCTTTCAGTCTTTTTGCCTCCAGACTTATTTCAATCGCTGGTTGTTTATTCCATCTAACGAGGTGAAGAGCAGACATGTATGTAGTCTTTGTCTAAAGACTTTCTTAAGCCGTGTGGGTAGTGCATGACTTTATTAAATTGTTTGTAAGTATACTCTCATCCATCCATATATTTTAGAAAGCCATTGAGTCTTTGTCTCAAGATTTTACTTCAACTCTTTGTCGTTTATTCCAATCCAACAAATTCAAAAAAAAGAACATGTAGCCTTTTGGCCTTTTGGCTAAGGACTTTAAGTCGTTCGGTTATTTTTTCTCAAAATGGTTATCGGTTCCGTTTGGCCTTTTTTCCCATTCATAAGTCATCATGTCATCATGGGTAAAGAAAAGTAAAGAATCTGTTTTCGGTTTGCAGTCTTTGGTCTTAAGACTTTGCTGGTTGTTATACTCCATATCCATCTTTATAATCGAAAAAGATTATACAAAACCGTGGGTAAAAGTAAAGTTTTGTGTCAAGACTTATTAAGCGTATATGATATAGTAAAGAATCACACTCTGATTCGTTCTGAAATTTTTAGTCGTTAGTCCATCCAACAAAACACTTATAAACCTTGTCATAGAGAAATGATTGCATTGATTTGGCTCTCGTTCACTATCCATAAGCCTTTTTCTGAGGACGTTTTCCATTCATAAGTCATTTTAACCAATGTCTTATAAGCTTTTGTCTTTTTCTTTAGTTCCATCCAGAAAATCGAAAACCAACTATTGGTCGTCAACTCCATCCCACGAATTGAAATATTTTCTAAAGCCGTGAGCGGTAACAAGCTTTCAGTCTTTTGTCTTATAAAGACGACACTAAGCCGGTGGTGTGATTTTTTTTTTTCATCCATCAAGTCATTTGGGTTTTTTTTCTTTGTTCTTTTTGTTTTGTCACAAAGTCATTTTGGGGTCTAAGTCTTTTGTCTTGAGACCTTTCTCAGCTATTGGTCGTTCCATCCATCCAACAAATCCATCCAACAAACTGAAAGCAAACTCTCATTTTTTACGTTTGTAAGTCATTTTAACGACCCGTCTTAAAAGTCTTTAGCTAAAGACTATTTTTAAGCCATGGGTTTTAATTTATGGTTCTCAGCCACCATCCATAGCCTTTTTCTTAAGACTTGTAAGCCGTGGGTAAAGAGTAAGGACTCTGTTTTCGAATTCTTGTCTTCTGTCTTAAAGTCTTGGTCTTTGTATTCGTCTTAAAGACTTGTAAGACGGAGTAGTAAAGTCTTGTGTTAAAACTATTAAGTGTTATGAAGTATTTAGTGGATGGGCCATAACCATTAGATAGATTAGGACTAGCCCAATGGTCGTGTGACCCAATAGTCTAGGCGGCTGGTCCCTTTTCCTTTTCTATGTATTTCCAATTCCTTGTTACTTTAGGAATTGGATGTTTTCCATTTATCTTGTTCTTGTATCCCATATATATATGGAACCTCTAAAGCANACCAGCCGCCTCACCCGAATTTCCTTTTTCCGGTGGAAGCCCTAGCCGATAGCAGAACCAACCGTTCCAGCCGCCAGAGAATTTCCTTTTCTCGTCCAAGAACCCTAGACGACCCGGTGATCCGTTCGCGGTCTTCTCTCCTGTTCTTGGTGGTCCGGTTACTTTAAATCTGCAAAAGAAAAGGTATACACATTAATCTAAGAACATAGAAACAATCACCATAGATTTTAAGATTGTTTTTGCTAAACCCTAAAATTTGAATGAACTAGAATTTGATTCTCCCTTCTACCTTTCTTTCACCCTCATCTTGAAATCAATTCCAAATTAATCCTGTTTGATTGTTTCTGTGATCATATCTGAGAATTTAAAAAAAAAAAAAAACCCTAATTTATGGAATTGTAACCCTAAACCCTAAAATCAGTTTTTAATTTGTTTTAATGGTTTAAATTGATTGTTTGAGGTTTAGGATTGATAGATTGATTGTTTATTTTAAAGAACCTAAATCCTAAAGGCCTTGAAACCTTTTTAAGATCATAAGGCCTTGAAACCTTAAACCCTAATTTGATTTAAGATTGATTGCATAAAAAGTTTTTTTTTAAGAAAACTGATTTTTATGATTGAAAAAGTTTTAAAACCTGTTTTAAGAATTATTAAAACCCTTTTGAATGATTTTTATGAAAGTTTTAACTCTGATTTCAAGTTTTAAAATTTTTAAAAGTTGATTGAATGATTGTTCTTAACCTAGCCGCCTGTTTTAAAGTTCTTGGGGCCTTGAAAACCCTAATTTTTCATGATTTTAAAATTGACCTAAGGGCCTTGAAACCCTAATTACCACAATTAATAAAATCAGGGGGAGAATTAGTATGTTTGATTTTGTTTAAATTGTGTGAATGATTGATTTTATGAATTGCATCATATTGTTGAATTTGGTTGCATTCATACTGTTTAATAAAACCGACCAGCATATGTTTTTAATGTCATCTCACCCATTCCGACCAATGCTGAACCATATGAGTTTTGAGTGATCATAATGGTGTGTTTTTGTTTGTCTTCACAATGATCATTGTAGTTACAAGTATGGTTTGGTTTGTGGTTGTAAAGTAGTCAAGGAATCACAAGTTTTTATGAAACCCTAATGTGTGTGGTTTATGTGNCCAATGCTGAACCATATGAGTTTTGAGTGATCATAATGGTGTGTTTTTGTTTGTCTTCACAATGATCATTGTAGTTACAAGTATGGTTTGGTTTGTGGTTGTAAAGTAGTCAAGGAATCACAAGTTTTTATGAAACCCTAATGTGTGTGGTTTATGTGATTCAGATGTCTAAGATTGCAAACCTTGACTACTCAGCTCTTAATCTCTCTGGAGATAACTACCTGCAGTGGGCTCTTGATACCAAGATCAATCTGAATTCTAAGGGTCTTGGTGATACCATTGAGAAGGGCAATAATGAGCCGATCAAGAACCGGTATAAGGCAATTCAGATCATACGCCACCACCTTGTGGAAGGGCTTAAGAATCAGTACCTCACTATGGTAAATCCACTTGAACTTTGGGACGCTTTACAGCGACGTTATGATCACCAGAAAACGGTGTTACTCCCAAAGGTTCGAGATGAATGGAAGAACCTGAGATTCATGGATTTTAAGTCTGTGGATGATTACAATTCAGCCTTGTTCCGGATTGTTTCTTTATTGAGGCTATGTGGTGATGTTATGACTGAGGAGAATATGCTTGATAAGACATATTCCACCATGCATTCTTCTAATGCAGTGTTGCAACAACAGTATAGAACTAGAGAGTTCCCCACATATGATGATCTGATTGCAGTCTTGCTTTTGGCTGAGGCCAATAGCCAATTGTTGATGAGAAACAATGCCCTTAGACCTGCAGGATCAGCACCCGTACCAGAAGCTCATGAGGTCGAGCAAGATCCGACCAAGGAATCCAACTACGCCCATGGTGATAGGAAACCACACGGTCGAGGCCGTGGTGGGTTCAAGGGGCGTAGTGGTCGAGACCAGACTCCGTACGACCGTAGGACTGGAAACCACAATAACCGTGGTCGTGGTTCCAGCTACGGCCGTGGGAGAGGCCAAGGAACCGGCCGAGGCCGCGGTGGCTCGAGCAAGCCTGCTCACTCGACCAAATCTGTCTGTTACAGATGTGGTAGCACTGGACACTTCCAGAAGCAATGCAGAATTCCTAAGCATTTAATTGAGCTTTATCAAGAGAAAATGAAGGACAAGAACCCGGAGGCCCACATGGTTCATGGTTCCGGGTATGATGCTGATAATGATGAGGAGCTTGAGAAAACTGATATGGATTATGAGACTGCTGATTGTCTAAAGGACTAATCAGATTGACATTTTGGTTTTTATTTATGTTATTGGTGTTTTTATTTTAGAAGAATGATTGCTTGATGATTGTTATGGATTTTGGTGTTTTATTTATGATATGAGATTTTTATTTATTTATATTCTGAGTTTATGAATTTTTATGTATAGTATGATGAATGAAGTGATGAGTACACTTGTGGTTGATAGTGGTTCTAGCCATACTATACTTAAAGACAAACGGTATTTTGTGAACCTTACAATGCAAAGTGCCAATATACACACTATTGCAGGCGTGG
>CAKOAT010328932.1:4258-14398 GCA_932364175.1 Eruca vesicaria subsp. sativa
AAATTTAAAATACATTAATAGAAATTTATCACCTGATTTGGTATTTTTTAATCAACAACAAAGAGCCTAAACTTCAATTTATAGCCTTTATCGAAAAACTCGATCTTTTCTTAGGGGTTAGCCCACATATTTCAAAATAAATTAGAAAAATTGATAATTTTTTTTTACTACATAGAAGCATCATGCACAGACATAGTATGAAGATTAAAGAGGTTTGAGACCTTCGGTGTTCCCGTTTCTCCAAAAAATAAATTTTTATTGGGCTTAGTCCACTTATTAAGAGGTATATGAAGTTAAAATTAATTACTCGTTCAAAAGTTAAAACGATGATATTGTACTATGTAAACAATTTTAAAATACATTAAATTAAATTTATTATCTGATTTGATATTTTTAATCAACAATCAAGAGCCTTAACTTCAATTTTTAGTCTTTATGGAAAAACTCGATCTTTTCGTAGGGGCTAGCCCACATATTTCAAGATAAATTAGAAAAAATGATATTTTTGTTTTATTGCATAGAAGCATCATGCACTGACATAGTATCAATATTAAAGAGGTTTGAGATCTTAGATGTTCTTTTTTCTCCAAAAAATAATTTTTATTGGGGTTAGTCCACTGATTAAATGGTATATGAAGTTAAAATAATTACTTGTTCATAAATTCAAAAAGATTTTCTTGTACCATGAAAATAAAATTTTAAATACATTAATATAAATTTATCACATGATTTGGTATTTTCTAATCAACAACAAAGAGCCTAAACTTCAATTTATAGCCTTTATCAAAAAACTCGATCTTTTCGTAGGGGTTAGCCCACATATTTCAAGATAAATTAGAAAAATTGATATTTTTGTTTTACTGCATAGAAGAATCATGCACATACATAGTATGAAGATTAAAGAGGTTTGAGACCTTAGGTGTTCTTGTTTCTCCAAAAAATAAATTTTTATTGGGGTTAGTCCCCTGATTAAGTAGTATATGAAGTTAAAATAATTACTCATTCAAAAAAANGCCCACATATTTCAAGATAAATTAGAAAAATTGATATTTTTGTTTTACTGCATAGAAGAATCATGCACATACATAGTATGAAGATTAAAGAGGTTTGAGACCTTAGGTGTTCTTGTTTCTCCAAAAAATAAATTTTTATTGGGGTTAGTCCCCTGATTAAGTAGTATATGAAGTTAAAATAATTACTCATTCAAAAAAATATTTTTGTACCATGAAAATAAAATTTAAAGTACATTAATATAAATTTATCACCTGATTTGGTATTTTTTAATCAACAACAAAGAGCCTAAACTTCAATTTATAGTCTTTATCGAAAAACTCGATCTTTTCGTAGGGGTTAGCCCACATATTTCAAAATAAATTAGAAAAATTGATAATTTTGTTTTACTGCATAGAAGCATCATGCACAGACATAGTATGAAGATTAAAGAGGTTTGAGACCTTCGGTGTTCCCGTTTCTCCAAAAAGTAAATTTTTATTGGGCTTAGTCCACTTATTAAGAGGTATATGAAGTTAAAATTAATTACTCGTTCAAAAGTTTAAAACGATGATATTGTACTATGAAAATAAATTTAAAATACATTAATATAAATATATCACCTGATTTGGTATTTTTTTAATCAACCACAAAGAGCCTAAACTTCAATTTATAGCCTTTATCGAAAAACTCGATCTTTTCGTAGGGGTTAGCCCACATATTTTAAAATAAATTAGAAAAAATGATATTTTTGTTTTACTGCATAGAAGCATCATGCACTGAAGTAGTATGAATATTAAAGAGGTTTGAGACCTTAGGTGTTCTTTTTTCTCCAAAAAATAAATTATTTTTGGGGTTAGTCCACTGATTAAGTGGTATATGAAGTTAAAATGGTTACTCGTTCAAAAATTCTTAAAGATTCTATTGTACCATGAATATAAATTTAATACATTAATATAAATTTATAACCCGATTTGGTATTTTCTAATCAACAACAAAGAGCCTAAACTTCAATTTATAGCATTTATCAAAAACTCAATCTTTTCGTAGGGGTTAGCCCACATATTTCAAGATAAATTAGAAAAAAGATATTTTAGTTTTACTGCAAAGAAGAATCATGCACATACATATTATGAAGATTAAAGAGGTTTGTGACCTTAGGTGTTCTTGTTTCTCCAAAAAATAATTTTTTATTGGGTTAGTCCACTAATTAAGTGGTATATGAATTTAAAATAATTACTCGTTCAGAAATCAAAAAGATTCTCTGGTACCATGAAAATAAATTTAAAATACATTAATATAAATTTATAACCTGATTTGGTATTTTTTTAATCAACAACAAAGAGCCTAAACTTCAATTTATAGCCTTTATCGAAAAACTCTATCTGTTCGTAGGGGTTGTTAGCCCACACATTTCAAGATAAATTAGAAAAATTGATATTTTTGTTTTACTGCATAAAAGCATCATGCAAAGACATAGTATGAAGATTAAAGAGGTTTGAGACCTTTGGTGTTCCCGTTTCTCCAAAAAATAATTTTTTATTGGGCTTAGTTCACTTATTAACAGGTATATGAAGTTAAAACTAATTACTCGTTCAAAAGTTTAAAACGATGATATTGTACTATATAAATAATTTTAAAATACATTAAATTAAATTTATTATCTGATTTGATATTTTTAATCAGCAATCAAGAGCCTTATCTTCAATTTTTAACCTTTATGGAAAAACTCGATCTTTTCGGAGGGGTTAGCCCACATATTTCAAGATAAATTAGAAAAAATGATATTTTTGTTTTACTGCATCGAAGCATCATGCACTGACATAGTATGAATATTAAAGAGGTTTGAGACCTTAGGTGTTCTTTTTTCTCCAAAAATAAATTATTTTTGGGGTTAGTCCACTGATTAAGTGGTATATGAAGTGAAAATGATTACTCGTTCAAAAATTCTTAAAGATACTCTTGTACCATGAAAATAAATTTAATACATTAATATAAATTTATAACCCGATTTGGTATTTTCTAATCAACAACAAAGAGCCTAAACTTCAATTTATAGCATTTATCAAAAACTCAATCTTTTCGTAGGGGTTAGCCCACATATTTCAAGATAAATTAGAAAAAATGATATTTTTGTTTTACTGCATAGACGCATCATGCACTGACATAGTATGAATATTAAAGAGGTTTGAGGCCTTAGGTGTTCTGTTTTCTCCAAAAATAAATTATTTTTGGGGTTAGTCCACTGATTAAGTGGTATATGAAGTTAAAATGATTACTCGTTCAAAAATTCTTAAAGATTCTCTTGTACCATGAAAATAAATTTAATACATTAATATAAATTTATAACCCGATTTGGTATTTTCTAATCAACAACAAAGAGTCTAAACTTCAATTTATAGCCTTTATCCAAAAACTCGATCTTTTCGTAGGGGTTAGCCCACATATTTCAAGATAAATTAGAAAAAATGATATTTTAGTTTTACTGCAAAGAAGAATCATGCATATACATATTATGAAGATTAAAGAGGTTTGAGACCTTAGGTGTTCTTGTTTTTCCAAAAAATAAATTTTTATTGGGTTAGTCCACTAATTAAGTGGTACATGAATTTAAAATAATTACTCGTTCAGAAATCAAAAAGATTCTCTGGTACCATGAAAATAAATTTAAAATACATTAATATAAATTTATCACCTGATTTCGTATTTTTTTAATCAACAACAAAGAGCCTAAACTTCAATTTATAGCCTTTATCGAAAAACTCGATCTTTTCGAAGGGGTTAGCCCACATATTTCAAAATAAATTAGAAAATTGATAATTTTGTTTTACTACATAGAAGCATCATGCACAGACATAGTATGAAGATTAAAGAGGTTTGAGACCTTCGGTGTTCCCGTTTCTCCAAAAAATAAATTTTTATTGGGCTTAGTCCACTTATTAAGAGGTGTATGAAGTTAAAATTAATTACTCGTTCAAAAGTTTAAAACGATGATATTGTACTATGTAAACAATTTTAAAATACATTAAATTAAATTTATTATCTGATTTGATATTTTTAATCAGCAATCAAGAGCCTTAACTTCAATTTTTAACCTTTATGGAATAGCCCACATATTTCAAGATAAATTAGAAAAAATGATATTTTTGTTTTACTGCATAGAAGCATCATGCACTGACGTAGTATGAATATTAAAGAGGTTTGAGACCTTAGGTGTTCTTTTTTCTCCAAAAAATAAATTATTTTTGGGGTTAGTCCACTGATTAAGTGGTATATGAAGTTAAAATTAATTACACGTTTTAAAGTTTAAAACGATGATATTATACTATGTAAACAATTTTAAAATACATTAAATTAAATTGATTATCTGATTTGATATTTTTAATCAACAATCAAGAGCCTTAACTTCATTTTTTAGCCTTTATGGAAAAACTCGATCTTTTCGTAGAGGTTAGCCCACATATTTCAAGATAAATTAGAAAAAATGATATTTTTGTATTAATGCATTGAAGCATCATGCACTGACATAGTATGAATATTAAAGAGGTTTGAGACCTTAGGTGTTCTTGTGTCTCCAAAAACTAAAAGTTTGTTGGGGTTAGTCCACTAATTAAGTGGTATATGAAGTTAAAATAATAACTCGTTCAAAAATTCAAATAGATGCTCTTGTACCATGAAAATAAATTTAAAATAAATTAATATAAATTTATGACCTGATTTGGTAATTTTTAATCAACAACAAAGAGCCTAAACTTCAATTTATAGCCTTTATCGAAAAACTCGATCTTTTCGTAGGGGTTAGCCCACATATTTCAAGATAAATTAGAATATTTTTGTTTTATTGCATAGAAGCATCATGCACAGACATAGTATGAATATTAAAGAGGTTTGAGACCTTAGGTGTTCTTGTTTCTCCAAAAAATAAAAATTTTATTGGGGTTAGTCCATTGATTAAGTGGTATATGAACTTAAAATAATTTACTCATTCAAAATTTTAAAACAATGCTCTTGTACCATGAAAAGAAATTTAAAATACATTAATTTAAATTTATAACCTGAATTGGTATTTTTTAATCAACTAAAAAGAGTCTAAACTTTAATTTATAGCCTTTGTCGAAAAACTCAATCTTTTCGTAGGGGTTAACCCACATATTTCAAGATGAATTAGAAAAAATGATATTTTTTATTTACTGCATATAATCATCATGCACATACATTGTATGAACATTAAAGAGGTTTGAGACCTTAGGTGTTCATGTTTCTCCAAAAAGTAAAATTTTATTGGGGTTAGTCCACTGAGTAAGAGGTATATGAAGTTAAAATAATTACTCGTTCAAAAATTCAAAACGATTCTCTTGTACCATGAAAATAAATTTAAAATAAATTAATATAATTTATAACCTGATTTGGTATTTTTTTTAATCAACAACAAAGAGCATAAACTTCAATTTACAGCCTTTATCGAAAAACTTGATCTTTTCGTAGAGGTTATCCCACAAATTTCAAGATAAAATAGAAAATATGATATTTTGGTTTTACTGCATAGAAGCATCATGCACTTACATAGTATCAATATTAAAGAGGTTTGAGACCTTAGGTGTTCATGTTTCTCCAAAAAAAATTATTTATTGGAGTTAGTCCAACTTAAAATAAATTACTCATTCAAAACCTTAAAACGATGCTCTTGTACCATGAAAAGAAATTTAAAGTACATTAATATAAATTTATAACCTGATTTGGTATTTTTTAATCAACAATAAAGAACCTAAACTTTAATTTTTAGCATTTATCAAAAACTCAATCTTTTCGTAGGCGTCAGCCCACATATTTCAAGATAAATTAGAAATAATGATATTTTAGTTTTACTGCAAAGAAGCATCATGCACAGACATATTATGAAGATTAAAGAGGTTTGAGACCTTAGGTGTTTTTGTTTCTCCAAAAAATAAATTTTTATTGGGTTAGTCTACTAATTAAGTGGTATATGAAGTTAAAATAATTACTCGTACAAAAATTCAAAACGATTCTCTTGTACCATGAAAATAAATTTAAAATACATTAATATAAATTTATAACCTGATTTTGTATTTTTTTTAATCAACAACAAAGAGCCTAAACTTCAATTTATAGCCTTTATAGAAAAACTCGATCTTTTCGTAAGGGTTAGTTAGCCCACATATTTCAAGATAAATTAGAAAAATTGATATTTTTGTTTTACTGCATAGAAGCATCATGCACATACATAGTATGAAGATTAAAGAGGTTTGAGACCTTAGGTATTCATATTTCTCCAAAAAAATAAATTTATTGGGGTTAGTCCACTGATTAAGTGGTATATGAAGTTAAAATAATTACTCATTCAAAAATATTTTCTTGTACCATGAAAATAAAATTTAAAATACATTAATATAAATTTTATCACCTGATTTGGTATATTTTAATCAACAACAAAGAGCCTAAACTTCAATTTATTGCCTTTATCGAAAAACTCGATCTTTTCGTAGGGGTTAGCCCACATATTTCAAGATAAATTAGAAAAAATGATATTTTTGTTTTATTGCATAGAAGCATCATGCACTTAAATAGTATCAATATTAAAGAGGTTTGACACCTTAGGTGTTCTTTTTTCTCCAAAAAAGAAAAGTTTGTTGGGGTTAACCTACTAATTAAGTGGTATATGAAGTTAAAATAATTACTCGTTCAAAAATTAATATAGATGCTCTTGTACCATGAAAATAAATTTCTCCAAAAAAATAAATTTATTGGGGTTAGTCCACTGATTAAGTGGTATATGAAGTTAAAATAATTACTCATTCAAAAAGATTTTCTTGTACCATGAAAAAAAAATTTAAAATACATTAATATAAATTTTATCACCTGATTTGATATTTTTAATCAACAATCAAGAGCCTTAACTTCAGTTTTTAGCCTTTATGGAAAAACTCGATCTTTTCGTAGAGGTTAGCCCACATATTTCAAGATAAATTAGAGAATATGATATTTTTGTTTTATTGCATATAGGAATCATGCACTGACATAGTATAAATATTAAAGAGGTTTGAGACCTTAGGTGTTCTTGTTTCTCCAAAAAATAAAAGTTTGTTGGGGTTAGCCTACTAATTAAGTGGTATATGAAGTTAAAATAATTACCCGTTCAAAAATTCAAATAGATGCTCTTGTACCATGAAAATAAATTTAAAATAAATTAATCTAAATTTATAACCTGATTTGGTATTTTTTAATCAACAACAAAGAGCATAACTTCAATTTATAGCCTTTATCGAAAAATTGATCTTTTCGTAGGGGTCACCCCACAAATTTCAAGATAAACTAGAAAATATGATATTTTTGTTTTACTGCATAGAAGCATCATGCACTGACATAGTATCAATATTAAAGAGGTTTGAGACCTTAGGTGTTCATGTTTCTCCAAAAAAAAATTCTCTATTGGAGTTAGTCCACTAATTAAGTGGTATATGAACTTCAAATAAATTACTCATTCAAAACCTTAAAATGATGCTCTCGTACCATGAAAAGAAATTTAAAATACATTAATATAAATTTATAATCTTATTTGGTATTTTTTAATCAACAATAAAGAACCTAAACTTTAATTTATAGCATTTATCAAAAACTCAATCTTTTCGTAGGGGTTAGCCCACATATTTCAAGATAAATTTGAAAAAAATGATATTTTAGTTTTTATTGGGCTTAGTTCACTTATTATGAGGTATATGAAGTTAAAATTAATTACTCGTTCAAAAGTTTAAAACGATGATATTGTACTATGTAAATAATTTTAAAATACATTAAATTAAATTTATTATCTGATTTGATATTTTTAATCAGCAATCAAGAGCCTTAACTTCAATTTTTAGTCTTTATGGAAAAACTCGATCTTTTCGTAGGGGTTAGCCCACATATTTCAAGATAAATTAGAAAAAATGATATTTTTGTTTTATTGCATAGAAGCATCATGCACTGACATAGTATCAATATTAAATAGGTTTGAGACCTTAGATGTTCTTTTTTCTCCAAAAAAGAAATTTTTATTGGGGTTAGTCCACTGATTAAGGCGTATATGAAGTTAAAATAATAACTCGTTCAAAAATTCAAATAGATGCTCTTGTACCATGAAAATAAATTCAATGCATTAATATAAATTTATAACCTGATTTGGTATTTTTTAATCAACAACAAAGAGCCTAAACTTCAATTTTTAACCTTTATGGAAAAACTCGATCTTTTCGTAGGGGTTAGCCCACATATTTCAAGATAAATTAGAAAAAATGATATTTTTGTTTTACTGCATAGAAGCATCATACACTGAAATAGTATGAATATTAAAGAGGTTTGAGACCTTAGGTGTTCTTTTTTCTCCAAAAAATAAATTATTTTTTGGGTTAATCCACTAATTAAGTGGTATATGAAGTTAAAATAATTTCTCATTCAAAAATTCTTAAAGATTCTCTTGTACCATGAAACTAAATTTAATACATTAATATAAATTTATAACCCGATTTGGTATTTTCTAATCAACAACAAAGAGCCTAAACTTCAATTTATAGCCTTTATCAAAAAAACTCGATCTTTTCGTAGGGGTTAGCCCACATATTTCAAGATAAATTAGAAAAATTGATATTTTTGTTTTACTGCATAGAAGCATCATGCACAGACATAGTATGAAGATTAAAGAGGTTTGAGACCTTAGGTGTTCTTGTTTCTCCAAAAAATAAATTTTTATTGGGGTTAGTCCCCTGATTAAGTGGTATATGAANAGAAAAATTGATATTTTTGTTTTACTGCATAGAAGCATCATGCACAGACATAGTATGAAGATTAAAGAGGTTTGAGACCTTAGGTGTTCTTGTTTCTCCAAAAAATAAATTTTTATTGGGGTTAGTCCCCTGATTAAGTGGTATATGAAGTTAAAATAATTACTCATTCAAAACAATTTTTTTGTACCATGAAAATAAATTTAAAATACATTAATATAAATTTATCACCTGATTTGGTATTTTTTAACCAACAACAAAGAGCTTAAACTTCAATTTATAGCCTTTATCGAAAAACTCGATCTTTTAGTAGGGGTTAGCCCACATATTTCAAGATAAATTAGAAAAATTGATATTTTTGTTTTACTGCATAAAAGCCTCATGCAAATACATAGTATGAAGATTAAAGGGGTTTGAGACCTTTGGTGTTTCCGTTTCTCCAAAAAATAAATTTTTATTGGGCTTAGTTCACGTATTAAGAGGTATTGAAGTTAAAATTAATTACTCGTTCAAAAGTTTAAAACGATGATATTGTACTACGTAAACAATTTTAAAATACATTAAATTAAATTTATTATCTGATTTGATATTTTTAATCAACAATCAAGAGCCTTAATTTCAATTTTTAGTCTTTATGGAAAAACTCGATCTTTTCGTAGGGGTTAGCCCACATATTTCAAGATAAATTAGAAAAAAATGATGTTTTTGTTTTATTGCATAGAAGCATCATGCACTGACATAGTATCAATATTAAATAGGTTTGAGACCTTAGATGTTCTTTTTTCTCCCAAAAAGAAATTTTTATTGGGGTTAGTCCACTGATTAAGGCGTATTTGAAGTTAAAATAATAACTCGTTCAAAAATTCAAATAGATGCTCTTGTACCATGAAAATAAATTCAATGCATTAATATAAATTTATAACCTGATTTGGTATTTTTTAATCAACAACAAAGAGCCTAAACTTCAATTTATAGCCTTTATCGAAAAACTCGATCTTTTCGTAGGGGTTAGCCCACATATTTCAAGATAAATTAGAAAAATTTATATTTTTGTTTTACTGCATAGAAACATCATGCACAGACATAGTATGAAGATTAAAGAGGTTTGAAACCTTCGGTGTTCCCGTTTCTCCAAAAAATAAATTTTTATTGGGCTTAGTCCACTTATTAAGGGGTATATGAAGTTAAAATTAATTACTCATTCAAAAGTTTAAAACGATGATATTGTACTATGTAAACAATTTTAAAATACATTAAATTAAATTTAATATCTGATTTGATATTTTTAATCAGCAATCAAGAGCCTTAACTTCAATTTTTAACCTTTATGGAAAACTCGATTTTTTTGTAGGGGTTAGCCCACATATTTCAAGAT
>CAKOAT010329265.1:0-18234 GCA_932364175.1 Eruca vesicaria subsp. sativa
CCCCTTGATGAGGTGTATACTGAATCTCAGTAAAACTAGGACCGAAAGGAGTCACATGAAATACCATGTCTCCTTCCTTTTTGAACACGAGAATGTCACCGAGGCAAAGGGAGTGTGCTTGGGCGAAGGCTTCCCAACCATCGGTGAGTCTTCTTCCTTCTTGTATAACTTCCCAAGTTTGGTGTGAAGCGTCCGATCGCAGTGTCCATTTTCCTTCGTTCCCTTCTATGTGTTTTGAGTAGAAGGCAAGTGGTATTGTCTACAAGTCAACAAAGGAGAAGTTAAGCAAAAGAAATAAGCAGAGGAGAAATAGAGAGCGTGTGTATACCACGCCACTGCAGAAACCAGGAAGCAGAGGCTTGAAGAAGTGAGGTTCATGCTGATTCGCCATCTGCAAACAAGAAACGAAATTGGGACATTTTAAGTCGTCTGGGTCGTCCACCTGGACGACTTCCCAGACGACTTATATTAAGTCGTCTGGGTCGTCCACCTGGAAGACTTCCCAGACGACTTAACGGTAAGTCGTCTGGGTCGTCCACCTGGAAGACTTTCCAGACGACTTTACAAGACTTCCAGTAGAACATTTGAAAGCTGACCAGACGAATGAGACGAGAACAACATCCAACCTAACTAGACCACAAATCGATTGAAATCCCCAATCTTTGAAACCCTAATTTGAGAATGAAAATATCCACAAATTGCTTGAAATCACAAATCGTAACCATGAAAGGAGAGGAAAACTACATCCAACCTAACGAAACAACAAATCGATTGAAATCCCCAATTTTTGAAACCCTAATTTGAAACCAAAATTTTCAGAAATCGTTGAAAATACAAAACAAAACGGTAAAAGTAAAGGAAAACAACATCCATACTAATAAAAACCCATAAATCCGCAAGAGAAGCCTTCGATTTACCTTGGTCTTGTATCGGATCGAAATCGCCTCGAAATAACCTTTGAGAGAAACGGCGTTAGGGTTTTCTGAATTTCGCGAAAAAATGAGTAAAAAAAAAAACTATCTTATATATGTCCGGTCAAAAATACGGTTAGGTTTAAAAGTAATTTGGTAAAATCCGGTTTGGACGACTTATAATTAAGTCGTCTGTTGATACTATAAGACGACTAAGTCGTCTGCATTATTAAATATATTTACCACACGACTTAAATATAAGTCGTCCAGACCCTAAACCCTAAACCCTAAACTAAATTGACTAAATTAACTAAGTAACCACGT
This sequence comes from Eruca vesicaria subsp. sativa, assembly GCA_932364175.1. Classification (NCBI taxonomy): domain Eukaryota; kingdom Viridiplantae; phylum Streptophyta; class Magnoliopsida; order Brassicales; family Brassicaceae; genus Eruca; species Eruca vesicaria. Next base: position 1,236 of record CAKOAT010329265.1, read on the forward strand.
TATAAAATCAAATTATACTTAAATATTGTTTACTATACACAGAAATAAACACACTTAGGTAAATTTTTAATTTTTCAAAAAAACATTTCTGCTTTCAAAAATCTAACCCTAAGAAACACATACAATACTACAACATATGTTGGTGAAACCTAAACCAAAGAATATCATGACTCACTACTTTCACTCATCTATGCTGAAAACAACTGAATTTTGTTATATATTAATTTATATCTCTTAAGACATATGTTAATTACATAATTCCAATTTTTCATTTATCAAAATATTTATNATTAATTTATATCTCTTAAGACATATGTTAATTACATAATTCCAATTTTTCATTTATCAAAATATTTATTACACAATTTTTAAATTATTTTTAAGAAAAACTGTCCCAGACGACTTGCGAGGGCTAAAAACGTAAAAAAAAAACTCTTTTTTTGTTTGTTCACAAGGGGTTGGTTGTAATTTCAACAGCCTTTTAAGTTACTTTTGCATTTGATTCAAGTTTGGGTTTACTTTTGCATTTCAAATCAAGTTTTGAGTCATATTTGGCAATTTTCCCCTTATAAAAACGACCATATGAGGTCATATAATATCTCGGCCCATCCTACAAACTATTATAAAAGCTACCTCGCACCCTCCATGTTCTCCGCATTCCAATTCACACACACCAAAGTCTCTTTTGAAGCAAAAAGAGAATTCAACAATGGGTTCAAAAACCACAAGCTCTTTAGCCATTTTCTTGATTCTCAATATCATCTTCTTCACAGCAATCTCAGCCTGCGGTAACTGCGGTTGCCCTTCTCCCAAGCCAAAACCTAACCCTGAACCCAAGCCAACCCCAAGCCCTAGCCCTGCCACAGCCAAATGCCCTAGAGACGCCCTTAAGCTTGGAGTCTGTGCCAACGTGCTCAACGGTCTACTTAACGTTACCCTTGGCCAACCACCAGTCGAGCCATGTTGCACGCTTATAAAAGGACTCGCTGATCTTGAGGCTGCGGCTTGTCTCTGCACCGCACTGAAGGCTAATATTCTCGGGAATAACTTGAACGTCCCCATCTCTCTCAGTCTGCTTCTCAATGTTTGTAGCAAAAAGGTTCCTCCTGGCTTCCAATGCTAATAAAGATTCTAATCATACAACCATCACATTTCATGTAAACTTACATATCGCCTTTGTTTCTCGTGTTTTGTGTGTGTGTTTATTTATGTATGTGTGTATGTGATTCCTACAGACTTCACAGTTTTTTTTATTTCGGTTTCTTATACTTTCACTTGTGGTATTGTTGTATCCTTGCTTGTTGTATGAATAAATAAATCTTGTGTTTTGATAATTTTTTCGATGTTCCAGTTATCTTTTTTCTGTTGAAATGTGAAATATATTTATCAACAAAAAAAGAATGGTTTACATAAACCGGATTTACTTTCCATATACAATATGAATAACATATTTATGATGTACGTCCAAGCAAGCAAAATACAAGAAAAGAACAATTTCGAAGTAAGATAGAGATGGAAATGACTGCCACATATCAGATGTGGAAGATAACTTGCTCAAAGATAAGGCCACTCGGCCACATATGCATTTGGTGTCAAAACTCGTGTGGTCGCTGAATATTTGGGATCTTAGCCAGAATTCTTCGTATATGTAAGAAGAACATTGTTTTGCTTAAAATAAGTGATATTTTGAAACATAATAAAAACATTCCTGGCTTTTTAATTTCCAAAATCTATTATATTAAAAGAGAAGTCATGACTCACTTCATGTGTGATATTTTAGTTTGGACCATCTCTAGAGTTTTATAAAATTTTACATAACATATAATATCTTTTCATATCTTTAATTTTTGTTTGAAATATAAATAAATAGTTTTAAGAAAATTCTAACAAAATCTTTTAAATATCTTTTAGAATCTTTTTCAAGATATAGTTTCAAAAATTATTTGATTAAAATTTTAGTTATGATAAAATATAATTAAAATTTTAATTCATTTTAAATTTATAAACAAAAAGTTAAAATTATGTAAAATACTTTTAACAATATCCCAAATTTTTTTTATGTATTATATAGGTCCAAATTAATTATTTTTTATATAGATTTTAAATTTAGAAATAAACAAAATATCTAAATTAGTAATCTTACATAATAATGTTTTAAAAAATTATTACAAAAATAAAAATTTATAAATTTTATATTAATAATATTATAAGTCACATAAAAATGATTATGAAATTGGATAGCATAAAAAATCAAATTATACTTATTTATTGATAAATTTTATTATATAATTTCAAATATTTTTGTATTAAAATACCCGCACGGTTGTGCGGGTCGAAATCTAGTTCTACAATAAAAGCTAGAAAATATGGAACATGTAACGCATCAGGTCTTCTCAAAACTGTGTCGATTTCTTACAAATCACAAATGGATTTATCAAAAAAAAAAAAAAAAAAAAAAAAAAAAANTATTATATAATTTCAAATATTTTTGTATTAAAATACCCGCACGGTTGTGCGGGTCGAAATCTAGTTCTACAATAAAAGCTAGAAAATATGGAACATGTAACGCATCAGGTCTTCTCAAAACTGTGTCGATTTCTTACAAATCACAAATGGATTTATCAAAAAAAAAAAAAAAAAAAAAAAGACAAATCACAAATGGATATGGATTCCAGTATAGCAAATGGTTTTAAGGTGTTTCCCCATATCGATCCCTATATACATGTTTGTTTTTTATAATTTAGTTTCCAGAGTAATGAATATCAAGGGTTTTTTATTTTATCAAGCACGTTCAAAATTTTAAACTAAATTTGCAAATTCATAAAGTTTACACCTTCCTCGCACTTTATTTGGTTCAGGATGTTCCAATATCAAGTTTTTTCACTCTTTGCTTCACTATGTTGTCAACGTGAGTCCTCAACTTGGAAGTATTAACTAACATGTCTCTGTACAAAAAATATTTTTGTCTAACTAATACTTTTTTGTCCGGTACATATCTTAGCCAAGAAAATAAAATACACAAAATTAACTTGGTGAACGGATCTTGCGCGAGCTATACGAAAACTGGACAGTATACTGGATATTGGGTAGCATGAAACATTTTGTGGAAGGAAGAAGAACCTGCAGTATGCGAGCTTAGTATCACAAAGCTTCAAGCACATGTTTGGAAGGTTAAGGCCCCTCAAAAGATTTGTCATCTTATGTGGCAGTTGATAACAAGACATGTAGCTGTCACGAGCATCTTAAACTATAGACATATGAGATATGACAATCACTGTCCTCGCTGTGGGAAACCCGAGGAGACGATCACTCACGCAATATTTGAATGCCCACCTGCATTACAAGTTTGGGCACTATCATCTACGCCTACCAATCCCGCTCTGTTTCCAGTTCAAAGCACGTACGCGAATATGGATTATCTTTTCTGGAGGAAGAATGCGATAATGGAACGAGAATTGGACAGGGATCCTTATCCTTGGCTAATATGGTACATTTGGAAGGCTAGGAATGATAAGCTATTCAGAGGTATTGATAGGGACCCTTTAGAGTTAGCGTGCTATGCTGAAAGTGAATGCCAAGCATGGTTCAAAGCAAATGAGCAGAAACTCCGGTCTCCATTGGGAACGGAAGAGAAGAAGACCAGGCCTTAAGCTTGGGTAATATATGCATGGTGGATGGATCTTGGACTTCTACAAATGCTTTTAATGGTTATGGATGGGTGTTGAATGATAATTTCAGAAATAGCAAGTTATTAGGGCTGCGTAGTTTTGATCGAGTGGAATCGGCGTTGCATTCAGAGTTGGAAGCATTGCGGTGGGCAATGGAGAATATGCTTCAACGTTCGCCATGTCAGAGCTTTGGAACTGATTGTAAGGAGATAATCGAGATGCTCAGGAGTCCTCATGCATGGCCTAACTTCTCAACAGAACTGGAAAAATTGGAGACGCTGAAGATCTGTTTTCATGAATTTAAGATTTTTTATGTTCCTAGATTACAGAACGGCGTTTCTGATTCTCTAGCTAAGACAGCTAGGTCTTTTTACCGTAAGCTTGTGTTTGTTGGTTGTTCTATTCCGGTCTGGATCCCCAGACCACCTCAAGTTGCTTAAGTAATAGATCAGCCGTTTGATGAAAAAAAAAAATAAAACAAAACGGATCTTGCGGGACGTCTTTTATTTTTTAAACTAAAAGGTCAGTTGACAAAAAAAAAAAACCTAAAAAGTGTTTTTTTTTAGGATATCAAAATACTAATATATTACTTAGACTTGAGGTGTTTATGGGAAACCAAATCGGAATATAATAACCAAAGGTGTTTAAATTAAAAAGTGTTTAAACACAGATCTACTAAATATATATATTTAATTTCCAGATAAAGATAAAGTCTACAGATAGACCATATTTTGAGTATTTAAATGGGCTAAAAATAAAATCTATATTCAGTTTGAACCAAAATTCGTTGTATTGGATTTATTTTTCTCAATCGTCATTGGATTACCAGGTTTATTCTTTCGAAAACATTTAAGCCTTGGACTAATATGTTCTGAAAAGGAGACACTATGGTTTTGTGCCACGACTGTGTTGCCTGTCACTTCCTGGTTGGATGTCCCTGATAAAATTAATATTCGATGGTTCTATGTGGCCGTGAACTCTTTCTGTTTCCATACCCACTCAAGATAGTGCTACTAAAACTCAAACATACCAAATTTGATTTATTTATTTTTTGAACACTTCCAAATTTGATATAATTGCATTCTTGTTCTGTTCTTATTTTTATTTTTTTTGTCTTTTGAAGTTTCTCTTAATTCTCGACTTTCAATTTCTCCGATGAATTTTTGTCAGCTAAAAATATATCTACATTTTTACATATACCATAACTTGAACTTTTCAATATATATATGATCCGTAAAACTAGATTTTTACCCGCGCTTTAATAGCGCAGAATTACTAATTTTATAAACAGTTTATTTTATAACATATAAATATTTGGTTGTTATGTTTATTGTATCATTTTATTTAGTTTAAAATTATACGAAGAATTATATAATGATGTGATTCACACAAAAAAAAAATATAATGTTGTGATTGGTATGTATATATACTAATATAGTTGGTTTTGTTTGTTTTAGTGATCACTATTGTTAAATAAACTTTTTAGTATAATGTAATCTTCTTATGTAGGATAGAAATTTTCGATTAGAACTAATATTCGCAGATGTTAGTACAGGTATTTCTTACAAAAAATAATAAAAATACTAATATTCCAATATTATAGGAAATTCTGTTTATTTTTTAAAAGTTATGGACCTAATTTCAAAATAAATATGTATTAGTGCTGGAAATCCTATAATTAATTTTCATGTAAAAAAAATTAAAGATATTAGTATAAGCTATAAACGTTTTACTTGATAGCCATTATAGATTTTGATAATGAGAGATGAGTGAGATATGGTCTTTGTGATTGGCATAGGTTTAAGATCTTTATAAAAATCGTAAAGAAAATCTATGATATTTTAGAAACAACAAAATATCGCAAAATAATAGAAAAATTTGTAAGTAAATCTTCAATATAATAAATTATTAGAATAAACACTAACAAATTTTCTTAACTACCTTTGGAAATATGACCTTTAATTATTTATCTATATTTTAGGAATAATAGAGAAATTGTAACTTATGAAATTAGATATTTTAGGTAAAATTGGAAATATGGTTTTTAATTTATAAATGTGTTTATGCTTCTTTCAAAGATTATTGTGGGTATGGAAATATTTCATGAATATTATTGTGATTCTTTTAAAGATTAGTTAGTTATTTTCCATATGTGAATTATTGTTTAAAGATTAGTTATTTTTTTTTTGACCAAAGAAAAGAGTAGTTCAGTTACGATACTGGATTAACACCAATATTCTGAATTTAGTCAACTCATCCAAATAATTATCGTAAGAGTAGATATGAAGATGTGGAAAATGTCTTGCAAATAACCCCAGTCATCATACCAAGTAGGGAGATATTTTTAAAAAGGATACATCCACGCTTTAAAAGCATCTTCTATACGTTTTTCATAACCAAAGAATGCTGTCCAGTTACTATTGTTTAATGCCAAAAGAACATCTAAAGATACTCACCTCTTCATATATAATTCATATATCTTTCCTCCCAGGGGTAAATTTTCTGATGCTGCAAATATATTCCCTCTGCATCTTCCTAGTCATTAGCTATGTTCTAAAAATTGGCTGCCTAGCCGCCTAGACGCTAGGCGACCCTCTTCCGCCCCGATTTATGCTAAATCGCCGTAGAAAATTGGTCGTCCGATTTTAACCCGCATAGACTGCCTAGATGACCGCCTAGCCGCCTAGGCGGCCGCCTTATCTGTTTTTTATTTTTTTAATAATATTTTTTATTTATTTATTTGTTTTAAAATTTAATAAATTATAATTTGATGAACTTATATCATATTAACTTTGTATGTTGTGTTTATAAGATTCTAAACATGAAAATGTATTAATGTTATACACAATTAAAGATTAATATATCTTATAACATATCAAATAGTCTAAAAATTCTACCCCGTATAAGTTTCGCTTAATCCCCGATTTTCTCTTTAGGCGCTCGGCCCAATCGAGCCGCCCGACTAGCGCCTAGCGCATTCTCGAACATGGGTCATTAGCATAATCTGTAATATATTTTCTGTAAACTTCAAACATGGATAACCTTTTTCTGCTAGAAACAGTTAAGAATAAGCAAAGAAAATAGTCTAAAATACCATTCAATCTTCTGCAGCATCAGACTTTCTTCATTCATGAGCTTAAAATTTCAACCTAACCATCAAGATAAAAACAACAATATGAGACCGAATCTTCGATATGATGCTTATGACGACTTTCTTCTTCTTCTTTCTTCTTGGTTGGAATCAAAGGGTGCAAGCTAACTATAGCCAAACAAATTAAAGCACACAATTAGACTAATTAAGCAAAAAAAAAAAGCAAAAAAAAAAAAAAATCTAATTTGAGAATTATTGAAACTTCTAATATATGAAAGGATTGTTATAGACAATAAAACTTAAGTTACCTCTTACTCGTCATTCATCTCCTTCATCTCATTATTTTCATCATCCATTATTGCAATTAAAAAATATGATAAACACGTAGTAACCAAAAATCTGCACCAACGATAGCAGAATCGATGACTTAAACTCATTTAACTGCATATACAACCCCTAAAAGTTTGGGTTCGATAATCGCTAAACAAAGTATAATGGAGATAATATTCTGATATCGGAGAAGATTGCTGCAAACAATTGATCTGAGAGAGAGAGATGGATTAACTGAATAAATATTTGTATAGTTAATAGAAAAAGTTATGTTGATTTACCTTTTTTAATTTCAGATTATTTTTAATGGCATGACATTGTAATTATCTTTCAAAATTAAGGATAAAGTCCTAAGAGTGATTCTGATTTAATAGTATATATGTTTTATTCTATTAAATGTTTTTATAGATCAAATATTTCCCTAAAATATAAAGGTCTTTCAAATCTATACTATATTACAAATTCATATAGCATAGTTAGCATTCAAATAAGATATTATACTCAAATGTGTAGATTAGAGGAAATTCACGGAATTCTTTGAGAATTGCATTGCAAAAATTCTCTATGCATAAATTCATAATGTTCTATTTTTCAAAAGTCACGCACCAGTCCAATCATTAAAATGTACAGTGAACTCTCTTCTAACCAAACTTTTTTATAAAAAAAAAATATACAGTCAAACTGAAATGCTTTCAAATATTATATTTTGACAATGATGCTCATGCAAATTTTTATAATTGAATTTGGGCAATGTGTTTGTCTAAATTTATGTAAAATATTGAAGTATTTCCTGTAGAAGCGTTTCGGATATAGGGAATCAAGCGGAACAATGGTGGTTCAAGCGGATCTAATGGTACTGATATAGATCAACCGGATCTAGCAGTTCAAAGCGTATGTTTGAATGATGATTATAGATAAAATGCGTTTGAAAGTACTATACAAATTTAAAATAATTTAGATAAAGTTTATATTACTATTTGTATTTTATAATTCAAAGTAATTATTTTAAGATAATTTATAATACAATAAATATAAATTTCTATTTAATATATAATGTTAAATTAATTTAGACATATATAATTATTTTGAGCTTTAAAATTATAATTCTTGGTAAAATATTATAGTAGTTTTGAACATTAATATTAATTAATGTATTAATTCAAAAAATATTTAAAAATTTTCCTAACACATAAACTATAATGTCAAATAATAATACACTGTAGCTATTAACAAATTTTCAAAATGTAATACAATTTAAATCAATATATAATTAGTATTATATGTAAAATAAATTTAAATGATATTGTTACAGATAAAATATGATATTAAATTAAAGATACACATGGTAAATATGGTGTAAGTACAAAACTAAATGTTTTAATGAAATAAGATTTACAAGATCAAAACTACAATTTTATGTCCACATATGTTACAAAAAAAATTTATCAAAAAAATATTAAAAGAAATTAATAGTTTCCAACTTAAAAATTGTTTTACAAGTAAAAGTGTATGGGATACTCCTTTTGTTATGTGTTTTATAAATTAAATGGTTCTCCACTTTTTTTAAGAAAAGTAAAAAAAATCAGACCACTTCTGGTCTTCCATTGTTTTCAATTAATTTGCAAATTCTTATGTAGGGGTGGGCGTTTGGGTACCCATTTGGGTTCGGAGGTTTTTGGAATCAAAGATTTTAGCTCCAATCAGATATTTTTAAATTCTGGTTCGGGTTCGGTTTGGATCTTTACGGGTTTGGTTTGGGTTTGGATAATGATATGGACTTTTTACAATCCTTGTATCAAAATAGTATGGAAAAGATTTCAATTCAATCTGAAGTTATTTCGAGGCAAAGAGAATGCAAATCAAGTATTTAATCTAAGTGCATTCAAGGTAGTGATGTAAAAAAGTAACAAGCGACAAGAACAAGGCAAGGTAAATAAATAAACTTGTAATCGATTAGAGTGAATAGGACTCACGGGTATTTGGGTATTTGATTTCGAGTGAATAAGATCCAATCTAGAGTGGCAAGCTTTCAATCAATAGGTTTCCTTAAGTCTAGACACAATTATAACAAGTTCTTTGTCAAAATAAGTGTTTATTTGCTTGCAATCTTCAAACATCAAATGTTTTTGGTTTAATTCATTCAAGCAATCATTAAGAACAAGTCTATTAACTATCCAACCTCCTTAAACATCAAATGTCTTTGGTGTTTTGAGTATATTTTAGCTATTTAAGACATTTACTTTTGAGTATTTGTATATATTTTTAAGTATTTAGACAACTTAAAAATATCTTATATATTTTAGATGATTTTAATATGCATTAAATCAAAAAATAATTAAAATATTTAGGTATACAAATCTATTTTGTATATCTGAAAAACTTCAGTTCGGGTCGGGTTCAGTTTCGGTTCTCTAGATACCAAAATTTTAAATCCGTTCGGATATTTGATCAATTTTGGTATTATTTTTTCAGATTGGGTTCGGTTCAGTTTTTCGGATTCAGATTTTTGCCCAACCCTTATTTTATGAAGGGGGGAAAATATTGAATGCTCTAGATTGGTGTAGAAACCATCTTTTGTTCCATTTCTCATTCCAAACCAGAATAGAAGACAAGATACATGGATGCGCACCCGCAATAAAGGAGTAAATTGTCCTTTTTAAGTGTGTAATTCTCAATCAATTCATTAGTAAAAGTTTTCTTGCGCCATGTGCAGAAATAATGTTTTATTTAAAAATGTTATTTTACATTGAGACATTATTATTTTTCTGTTTTAACTTTACTGGTTTAGAAAAAATAAATCACAAATATATTTTTTGTAATTTTGTACATTTTAGTTTGGTTTAAAAATTTCACTTTGATTTTATTAAAATTTCAGTAAAGTTAAAATTACATTTTATCTAAATAAAATTTTAATTTATATTGTATTATATTTAGTTATTACTATTTAATTTTTTTTCTTATCACTTAGTTTCAAATATATTTATACTTAGATATATAAATTCTAATAATATAATATTGGTTCTTGCCATTTTTCATATTTACTTTAACCACATTCACCTTTGATTTTAAAGAGGGAAAATTGCCTAAACTGGCACTTCTTGAGTACCATTTTTTATCTTTCCGTTAACCACATTTACTTTTGGTTGTAAGAAGGTAAATAGACACTTATGACTCTGGTTAACTAATCTAGACTTAAGGTTTAGATTTGAGAGATAGAGTTTTGGAAAGTGAGGTTTATAATTTAAATAAAATTACAAATAAATACTTAAAATTAAGATAAAAAAATTGTATAATAGTTTCAAAATTTAGTTTTCGAATTTGAAAAGAATATCTAATTTGTATTGCAAAAAATAAATAAATTTCTAAAAAAATTTTTTTTCGAAAAAGTTAACATTCCAAAACTTTTTTTTAAATATTATTATTATATTTTATTATTTATTATTTAAATAATTACTTCTATTTATAAATTAAGGGTATAAATATCGTTTGCCTCCTTACAAAGTCTCCTACTTAAATATTTTTGAAAATATCCATTTTGAGAAAGTAAACATGAATAATGGTACCAAATGAAAGGTAAACATGAAATTTTTCATTTAAAGAGGTAAATAGATATTTATAACCCTAAGGTTAACTAATATAGATTTAGGATTTAGATTTGAGAGATAGAGTTTTAGAGGATAGATTTTTGGGGAAACTGTTTTTTAGACCAAATAGGTTTGGATATTGTCTCTTTAGTCTAAATTATATTTTGTACCAATTTTGACTCTAATACCCTTTATGTATATTCGAAATAATTTAAAAAAATAGATTTATGAAGCAATTTGTTTTTAAAAAAATAGTACATAATGATGAAATCTCTATATCTATATAGTGATATTTTTTTCCTATTTTAAAAATATGTAAATAATAATTTCATATATCTATTCTACCGAAATTAGAATACGTATACTACGGATTAGAATACGGAATCAACTTTTTTCACTATTTCTACGAACTGCAGAATATGTTTTCTACGGAGATAACACGAATCTAAAATAGTTTGGAATACACATTCCACGCTTATCATAGAGTTCTAAAAAGAGTAGAAATTGAAATCTAAATTCTTACTTAAATCTAAGACTAGTAGAAGTCAGAATCTAAATTCACACAACGTTCTAATACACGTAGAAACTGATTTCCTATCTCTTTACACAGTTTTACTTTTAGTAGAATCTAAATTCTACGGATAAATATTATTAGATCCGAAAATATAGGAAGAATATATTAGAAAATATTCTATTACCATATTTAAAATTCAACTTTAAAAAAAAAAAAATTCAAAGGCAAAAACGTTTTATAAAAAAAGAAAATCTTTGGAAAATATTCTCACGGTTACAAGTCACGTTCTTCTCACACCTCTTCTCCATTCTCCTCAATATTTTTCACATTCTGTACCTTGTTTCTACCATGATTCATGTCTATTCTTCATGTGGTGTTTGGGAATCGGTTGTAGCTTCAGGTTGGAGGTTTTCTGTTGATGAAAAGAAAGGGGGAAGGTTACTTGCTTTGCAATTGAAGTCCTCTCTGGAAGAGTTACAGAAAGTTGTTATAGAGGATTTTGGTTTCGAAGATAAGGATGCTGATTTGGAGTTAAGTTACATACCTTTTGGGTTGATGGACACATCAGAATGTCCACCGGTGGTCATCGGAAACTCACGCCAAGTGCACAACTTTCTAGGGTTTTGTAAGAAGCATCAGACAACTCGGTTATGTGTCTCCTATAAACCGAAGGAAGATAATCCAAATAAGATCGACATTGATCTTAATGAGATGCCCATTGATTCACGTACTGTGGAAGAGGAGGACCGAAATCCTTGTGCCAATGGGGGCGATTCAGATGTCAATGTCAAAGGAGCTAAGCATAACAACAAGAGAAAAGAAAAGATGGAGGATTGCAAGACTGATGGAGATGATTATGGTGTTGATGAGTATAATGAGAAGAAAAAAGGAAAGATGATAGAATACAATGTCGATGGAGATGTTGATGTTGCTGACACCATCTTCTCTGAAGAAGAAAACAGAGAAAAGTTATCAAAGAGTTCTGTGGTGGAGTTGGTTAAGCAAGGAGATCTTTTCCTCAACCGAGCAGTATTGAAGGCCAGGTTTGAGCTGTGTGCAATGAAGCATAACTTTGACTACAAAGTTATCAAATCCAATAAATCAGTTTGGTGTATTAGATGCGCTGATAATGTTTGCAATTGGGGTGTACGAGCTGCATGTATGAACGGGGCTACATATTTTATTATTAAGAAGTATGTCGGTACACATTCTTGCGCACTTTCTAGCAAAAGTAGAGCCGGTAAGACAGCTTCAGCAAAAACAATAGGAGGTCTGATCAAGGCTAAATATGAAGGCGTCAAAGAAGGGCCTAAAGTGAAAGATATTGTTCAGATTATGCGTGATGATTATGGATGTGAGATATCTGAATCCTTGGCGTGGGATTCTCGTGAATTTGCAATCAGCTTCATCAGAGGTATTCCAGAGCTAAGCTATGGTAAAATACCGAAGTATTTGCACATGCTGCGAGAGGCCAATCCGGGAACACATTCCGCTTATGAGACTGACATCAATGGTCGATTTCTCTATCTTTTTTTAGCATTTGGTCAGTCGATTAGAGGCTTTAACAAAGTCATGAGGCGTGTTATTGTTGTTGATGGAACATTCTTGAAGAATAAATTCAAAGGAGTTCTATTGGTTGCCACTGCTTTAGATGGAAATTCAAATTTGTACCCTATAGCTTTTGGGGTAGTAGACTCTGAGATTGATCATGCTTGGGAATGGTTTATGAGAAGATTGAAAGAAGTTATTGCTGATGATATGGGGCTGGCTTTTATTTCAGACAGACAAATGTCTATAGGGAAGGCACTTGAGAACGTGTATCCGCTAGCAAAACATGGGATTTGTATTCATCACTTGTTGAACAATGTGATTTCAAATCACAGAGGAAAGGGGTTAGCTGGGTTGATTTCTAAGGCTTCAAAGGCTTATAGAGTGGCTGATTTCAAGAAGATGTTTGCTCATATTTGCAATATCAGTCCACTAATAGGAACTTATCTAACGCAAGCTGATGTTCGAAAGTGGGCTAGGTGTCAATTTGTTGGATACCGGTATGACATTAGGACAACCAATCCTGCTGAATCCATTAATTCTGCTTTGCGCACGCCAAGAGAGTTTCCGGTAATTCCTTTGCTGGACAGCATTATAGAAATGCTAACACGATGGTTTTTAAAGCGTAAGAGGAAGATTTCAAAGCATACGCATCCTTTGACCATAGATGTGGAGGAAAAGATTGATAGGAGAATCGAGAAAGGTAAAATTTTTGTAGTTTACCCTGTAAACGACTATCAGTTCTTTGTTAAGGGTGATACAATTGACTGCTTCGTTGATTTGGATAAACGGATGTGCTCATGTGGGAAGTACAACCTCTTGAAAATTCCTTGTAGACACGCGATTAAAGCTGGTTTCTCTGTTGGCAAACAACCACACACGTTGACTGATTTGATGTACACTACGGGAGCTTGGAGAGAAGCTTATCAAGAAAGCATAAATCCCAATGCTGTTCCTGAAGATGCTTGGTCTATCCCTGAAGATGTAGAAAATTCTGAAGTGTTACCGCCTGAGACAAGAAGGTCTCTTGGATGAAACAGAAAAAAAAGATACAAAACCGTTGAAGACAAAATTCGATCATCACAAGGATCACAGGGACCTAAGCTTCGCAGGTGCAGCAGGTGTGGTTTTGGTGGCCACAACAGATCAACTTGCAAGATGCCAATATAGTCGCTTTGTTTACTGTTTTTTTCACCACTTTGTTTTAGATTTTCAGAATGTATTTGGTTAGTTTTGAACAAGTTTGCTTCATGTTTCAGTTTCGAACAAGTTTGCTTCATGTTTCTAGTAATACGCATTTAGTTTCAAACAAGATTTTTATATTATCTTGTTGATCATATGATATATCGCCTTGAATTTGGCTGTAAAACCCCAATCAGTTTCAAACAAGTATAAACACATCGAAAATGCTCAGTCGCGTGAAATCGATCGATCTACAATACAAGAGGTCGATCTGCTCGGTCGATCGTGTGACTAATCAGAAATTTTAAAAACGCGGACCATATTTGGATCGAACTTATCGAATTAAGTCGATCTAAACGATCGATCTCCTTTGGATCGATCGGTCCTTTATGAAGAACGATCGATCTTGTGGAAAATTAACCCAAATCGTTTTCTTGGTTTTCTTTAGTTAAATCTGAATTTGTTCATTCTAAATTTGACTTATTAAACTACTTCTTTGAAATCAAACACAACATAGCAACATAAAACAAGATTTCTTTCATAATCATGATTCTTCAAGTTAGAATACAAACCGACTAAATAAAAACATAACTTAAACATTAAAAGTAATAAAATGCAAATAACTGATCAGCAGTGGTCGTCAGGACTGCAACTCCTACTCTGTCCTGGTGCACGTCTGCTTCTATGGAAGCGTGAACATCGCTCTGCATCTGCTGCTCCACCGGGTGGTGCATCTTCCGCGTCGTCTGCCTCTGTACTATCAGCAGGTTCTGAAGTCTCTGGAGCGCGGCACCAGGCAGGAGGTGGTGGAAATCTAATCTTTGCAAGTGCACCCCAAACAGTCTGCATCATCGTCGAAAGCTTGACCAGGGTATCCGCATTCCAGGCGAACTGCTGCTGATGTGTACAATCTAATGGTGGGAGTCCAGAATCAAACTGACCAGTATATGCAGGTAACAAATACTCCATGGTAGGGTCTGGAGTATGATCCACTGCGATACCAAGAATGGTGTCATCCTCACATTGAGCAGGACCCGAAGAAGAGGAACCACGACGACGTTTTGAAGCTGGTGGAGGAGGCGTGATAAGAAGCTCAGCAGGAGGCATGAATGTTACGTTCTCCTCAGATGTCAGAGATGTAATTGTGGGCTGTGGAAGCTTGCAATGAAGAATGGTGCCATCAGGTTTGGTAAAACGATAAATTTTACCAGGGAGGAGAGTCCTGGTGTTCTGAAAAAAACTGGCCATCAAATCTGGCAATCGTATCCACACAAGGAGTCTTCGAAAAATCTATTTTATGGTACTTGAAGATACGAGTAAGTAGACTACCAATAGACTCCTCCAAAGGCTTCTTATTAAGAGGACGAACTCCTCTAAACTTCCTTTCAAACAACATCTGAGCAAACAATGCTCCCATGTTTACCGAAAGCTCTGCTGGAGGTTCTTGTCTAATGCCATACTTTGGCCTGAGATTTACTGGAAGCCCATAGTGAATAAGCTGTGCTTCATCCTCAGTAAGCTATCCTGCTTCTTCCTTTCCCAATAAAAGATGACCCAAATATTTTAAAACCACTCGCAAAACCGGGTTTCTGACCATAGAAATTTTAGCTTCCCTAGAAACAGTAGAATCATCTGCAATCTTATTCCACAACATATAAGTACAAGGGAACTTGGACAAAGAACATGCCTCATATTTGGTCTCAAATCCGAATAGTGTACACAGCTCGTGTATAGACATCTCATAAAGCAGTCCACTGGATAGGAATGTAAGTTTACCTTCGCTAGCAACCTTCTTTGCCTCGGACTTGTAGTGCAACTCAACTGAGGAGAGGAATTGTATAACTAACTCTGGATAGATTGGTTGAGGATCATAGCCAAGAGTCCCAAGTCCCATGTTTTTCCACATCTTTTTCACATCACGCAGGATTCCCAACTCCCTTGTAGTGAAGTCACAGATGAACTTTGTTGGTTTCAATGTCATCCGCAGCAAACCATTGTAGAGAATGCAATGGTAATCACTCCAAGCAGCATTGTAGTCCCGGTTTTTGTATTGTGACCATTGTTTCAACACCGTCTTACTATCGATATCTTTTCCACGACTTTTTCTGAGTTCAGAGAATGGAGTCAATGGCTGTCGAGGCCAAGGGGCTGCTTCCTGAGGCGCATTACTCTCGGGCTGAGCTGAGGTCGAGGCAGCTACTGTGTCACTCTGTGTTGCCGCTTCTGCTGCTTTCTCATTATTTCTTCCTCTTGTTCTCACCATTTTTCTGCAAATAAACAGTAACAAATTATTTGAAGCCTCAATTTCTACACCAATGCTACACATATAATAATGAAGCAATCGAGATCCTAATATTTTTTTTTTAAAGAACAAAACTTCAAATTCATGAATCTATCCTAAAACTATGACTTAAGGCATGGGGTAGGTACGAAATTGTCCCTAAACATAACTATTACACACGTTTGAAGCCAAAACACCATAACAAACTAAAAAAAATCAACTTTTTCATAGTTTTTTTGAACTCTTAAATTGAAGATTGAGTTTTATACCTTTACAGATCGAACGAAAGAGTGATAGATTCGGACAAATCTCGCGAAATCGTGTGGATTAGGCTCAAGAATCGTCCAAATCGGAGTAAAATTGAGTGAGTTAGGGTTTAGTGAAATTGAGAGAGAAATCCCCTTTTTTCGAGTTGGAAGAGAAGAGAATGAGGGGTTTGATCCCTAAAACACGAAATCCCTTTGTTAAATCGTGTTTGGCCGGTTCAAATCAATGTGGGAGTCGATTTCACCCAACTGTCAAATAAATCGTAAATAAGGAAACTTCGGGAAAACCCTAAGTTTCCAGAGGAACCGGCTATCTGCGAGAACCGCACAACGAATATAAGATGACGAAAATACTTAGAATTTAAATGAGAATAAACGAAAATAGAGAGCAAAGAGGTTCTTATTCCGAATCTGCGTTGAACTGGTACAAAAAGAATCGTCGAAAGCGTAAGAACTAGAAAACCCTAATTGAGACGCAGCTCGCTAACAGAAAAACGGAAATATTCCTAATTGCTAGTTTTGGTGGTGAGAGCTC
>CAKOAT010329376.1:7844-18221 GCA_932364175.1 Eruca vesicaria subsp. sativa
CGTTAAAGATTTGCTTCCCAGATTTTAGAATCTCTTATGTTCCTCGATCTCAAAATGCAGTGTCTGATCACTTAGCTAAGACTGCCAGATCCTTCTATCGTGATCTTTTGTTTGTTGGTTGTTCTATTCCGGTCTGGATTCCCAGACCACCTCAAGCTTGAGTAATAGATCAGCCTTTCGTTGTCAAAAAAAAAAAAAAAAAAAACAAAAGGCATTAACCATTGTTAATGTACCAAACGTGATGGGTAATGAAACACTAAGTCAGATCAATTTTTTTATAATTTCTTTAAACAAAACTCTAAAGCATCCTTATAATATTATTTGAGAAGTCAGTTTCTTATGTGCGTTCTCGTATTAATTTTTTAAAATGGTCAATTACAAAATTATCCTCAATGATTTTTTTTGTACTTAATTGCTATTACTAAATTATATTATTTCCTTTTACTTGAAAATTTTAATTAAGTTTTAGTTTCATTTTTATTTTCAAAATAACATAACTAATAAAAGGAATAAATAAGATAATGAAATTTCTGTGGAATACATAATTTTTTTTACAAACGTTTTATTTTAATTTGTTTTTCTTTGTTTTTTACCAAGAAAAAAAAGAAATATCTTTAAAACTATAATTAAGAAACATTAATAAAATAAAATAATTAAGGTATTTGATGTGTTCAAAATAATTTGTTACTAAAATATAATTTTGATTAAGGGATTATGAGATGAAATAAAATAAAAATATGTTAATATACATAAACCTATTCTCTAACTTCATATTTAAAATATATATATATATAATGATTAAATTAAAGCCAAATATAAGCCTAAATGTGTGACTGAATAAAAAATAATATTTTATCAAAATATTTGTTTAATGTAATCAGAGAATAATTAAAAATTATGTGAAATGGAATAAATTGTTCATCTATTATCATATTTGTTTTACAATAGTTTGTGTTACAACTAAATTAAAACTAATAAAAAATCAAAACAATGTTAGATTATTATTATTGGTTGATTATGACTAAATAAGAATCAAACGTCTCAATTTTTGAATATCATGATGTTCTAAAACACTAAATGAACAACAAATTTTTTAATTTCATCGTTTCAGGTTACTTATACAATTATTTATTCCTCAATAATTTCAATTTTATTAATTTTATCCAAAACATAACAATTTATTTAAAAATAAAAATAAAATATAGATTTAGTCATCTAATAAAAAGTAAACTTAATGTAATTAAGATAATCTTATTTTAGCAAAATAAGAATAAAAACTGTTGTGACTCAATTGATGCAATCAAATATACTTAAAATATAATAGCTAAACCAATCCAAATCTTTATATGTAATATATTTCAAAAGGTTTTGTTTGATTTTCATAATATCAATTACAGAATGAATAATTATCTATTACAAAAGTTAAAGCAAGTATACCCAAATATTACAATTTATTTATTTTGCATGTATATATCTCACTAGGGTTTGGCCCGCCCTGCAGGCGGGTTAATAATTGAAAATATTATACAATATATTATCAATTTTATTGAATATTTTAAAATGATTAATTTACTCTAATTTGAAAGTAATCTTTATTTTCAATATGTAAGATTTGATGTGTTTTATTACAGGGAAAACTTAGAATTATAATACAAAAGATTACAATTATACATATATTTTAAATTCTACAAATAACAACTATATATTTTTACATATTATCTATTTTGAGTAATAGTGATATGTTTGAAATGATGCTTGTTATATTTTAGCATGCTTTTTCAGCACATCTTTTGAACTTTTTTGTTGAAAACTTTAAATGTTGATAAATACCCACATAATATTATTTTTTTTACTTTTTAAGCAGTTTGTCGAGTGGAACGATAAATCTGACCACTTTTTATCCAACCACTTTGTTAAACGCTCCTATCTTAGTTGCCCACATCCTCCTCAAACAGATAAAAATTACATTTTAGATTCTGATTGTTTTCTATTTTGTTATATTATAGTTTTTTTATGTTTATTAATTATTTTATTTCTACACTTAATTTTCATTGCGTATGATATACTTTTTAATTGTTTTCCTCAAAATATATAGAATATACTATTTTTGAAAATTTTGCAATGTACAAAAAGATATTTCCTTATTTCAAAATTGTAATATATTGAAAGTTTTAAAAGAGTATTACAGTCTAAAATATTGAATGCCAAAGAGATATTTTCAAAGACTAAAATATTTTAGTTTTTAAAAGTGTAATATATTTGAGTGTTGAAAATGAGTATTGTAATGTAAATACTGAATGCGAAAAGATATTTTCAAACTGAAGTTATATTATATTTTATAGAGTGTGATTAAATATGATGTTATCAACATACACATAACTACTGATCTTTTGGTAACATAGGATGATGCTGATACAACAAAAAATATGGAGCTCGTGTTTTATTTATCACAAAGTCACCATGTTGCTAAAATGTTATTACGAATTTATCTGGCCACCGCTTCATGTCAAGAGATAGGTTTTTTTTATGTTGATAACTGTGTGAAACTCTGAAAAAGATGGGTCAGACATGAATTTAGAATAATGGCCCACGAAACAAAAAACATAAGAGTTTAACTAAACTTTGGTTTTCCAACTAAAAAAATGACATGTGTCACAATTTTAGATACTGCTGAGGTGGCTTCATGAGAAGGGAGTATGTTCTCCTTTATATATATAGATAGATAGATATGGGGGTTTAAATGATTAATGATCATGTTTCATAAGCAATTTCATATTGATCACCATTTTATATCTTTCATTTTATTTTGAAATAATATAATACTAATTATTAAAAACTACAAAATAATTTAAACTTTTGAAAAGAAAATCAAACTAACTTCAATAAAATAATCCAGATTTATCCTAAATAAAAATAGATTCATCTCATATAAATATATGCATTTCAATATATGCTAATCTGAATTTTTATAGTGAAATTAGAGATCTAGTTAAGACAAAAATTTATTATTATTTAGAATAATCTTCAATTTATTTATTGTACATATAAATTAATAATAACTGTTGGGGTCAAAATCGGTACGACGGAATCAACGACCAAAACTTTCCGAAAAAAATAAAATACTTTTTATAAAACTCGTAAAGCCATTTTATAAGATTCTAAGAAATTTCCGAATAAAGGAAATGCACGGAAAACCATGGAAATCGTTATTTCAGAAAAATGAACGAAGCAAACGCCGATTACATGATTGTCCGAGTTAAGCGCAAAACCACAAAAAACCGCATCCACCGTAAAACCACGAGCAGGTTCAACCAAACCGAGTTCGACGTACGACGAGCCGAACCAGCCGGTTCAGCTCGCCGTACGGCGAGCTAGGTGGCATCGAGCCAGCTCGCCCTACGGCGAGCTGGTCACTTCACGAACCAACCCGGTTCAGCTCGCCGTACGTCGAGCTGACTGTCCCAAGCCTCAACCTCCCACATCCTCGATTCAAGGCATACGTCCATTGGCTCGATCGTATTCTGAACCACGGTTGAAACGTCTCTCGTTTCGTCTCGGTCCGTCTTATCGTTCAAGTTTTACGGTAAAAACCATAAAATCTTGTTTTCTCGAAAGAACTCAAGGAAATCGTAAAAAACGGCAACGGTTAAACGAAACACCGAACATTTCCTAACTATACGGTTTACTCAAGATTTTTTGTGAAAAATCATAAAAAATGTGGTTTTAATAAAACCTCGAGTAAATCGTAAAAAACGGCAACGATTAACCGAAACATCGAACATTGCCAAAATTTTCGATTAACTCGAGAAACTTATTTAAAAATGGCATTGCATCAGGAAACGATATTGTATAAAATCGTAAAACGGTTTTATCACAAAACGGCTCGAAAAGTCCTAAAACGCGATAAAAGGCCTATCTCGCGACTTTCACGAAGTCAAGCCCAAAGATGCGATGATGTTTTGACGATTTACTCGCAGAAAGAAGAATAATGTCAAGATTGAAGATAAATGTTAAGTTTGAGGAGAAATAGAAGATTTTCGCGAGAAAAAAGGAAAGTTAAAGATAAATGGAAGATTTCCGATAAACTCGAATCTTGGCGAAATGGAAGGATTAAACCGCCTAGGAAGGGAGTATGTAAGCAAGAGGTAGAGGACAGAAGCAAGGGACGATTTTCGAGAGCTTTCACCACCAGAAACTTAGCATTTAGGGTTTTTTACGTTTTTGTTATCGAGCTGCACCTCAACTAGGGTTTTAGTCTTAGACTGCTAGGGTTAGGATCTCACCGACGGCTCACGTGGCTAAGGCTCACTCTGGTTGTATTGTTCTTACGCAGATTTGGAATAAGACTCTTTTCGTTCTAAATTCCCTTATTTACGTAATTTTGACAGTAAGTGAATTTCGGTTCCCACAGTTTGGCGCTAGAAGGAAGGGGGGTCGCATCTATCTTACACTCAAGCCGCAGCACGCTCAATCAAGGAACGATGACTGGTGACAACCAAACTCGCGACGAAAGCAATAATGTTGACAAAACACCACCACCACAAGATGTGTCCGCGGCCAACGCTACAAACGCTAATGCCGAGACCGTCGAAAAGATGCTTTCCAACTTTAACAAAAAATCGGAAGAGCAGGAAAAGCTCCTTGGTTCGCTCGCAAAACAGGTCGAAACCCTAACTGCAAAAACCAGAGCAATTCGCCCCCGTGGAACCACTAAGATCCGCGGAAGGAGGCTCGATTTCGCGACTCCTATGGATCGCCCCAGAACCGAGCAGGGAAATCAGACGGAGAAAGACTCCGAAAAAGATAACCCTGACGCGACGCTGAACGAACCAGACAAATCTCCTACTCACAGACAGGAGACCGAGGAGGACGGCGTCGAAAGAGTTAACCTGGAAACGAGCGACCAAGCCGACTCGTCGGACAAGGACGCGGACGTCCATCCTAGGAGAAGGAAAACTCGCAGCCCTCTGCCGGAGTTTTCTCCCGAGCGTTCTCTTACTGGAGACGAGAAGGAGCTCTATTTTGCGCAACTCGCATAAAAAGCTTAGGAACGGCCTCCAGTTACTCACAGCAAACGCCGACGAGGTCGGAAAACTGCTGGCGACTTAACTTAGATCCGCAACCTCCGCAAGTACATTACTAAACCGGCCGCAGCGGTGAAAGCGGAAGTCTCAAATTCACCACGCTACCAGCGCCGTGCCTGAAATCGATCGGCTGCTATACGAATCTTGGAAAACACCTTTTACGGCCCGCATCACTGAGGTCAAGCTACCCGATCCAGGCAAGCTCAAGGTGCCGACTTACGACGGGACGGCTGATCCCAAAGCACATCTGCAGGCCTTCCAGATTACCATGAGACGACCCAAGCTCAAGGATCACGAAAAGGACGCGGGCTACTGCCATCTTTTCGTTGAAAATCTGGAAGGAGCAACGCTCGAGTGGTTCTACATACTTAGGCGAAACTCGATCGGGAGTTTTCGCCAGCTCGCTTCCAAATTTCTGAAGCAGTACTCGATGTTTATAAATCGGGAAACCTCCGACGCTGATCTCTAGAGCTTGTCGCAGAAGGGAGACGAATTACTTCGTGACTTCATGAGCAGATTCAAACTCATCATGGCTAGGGTTAGTGGAATAAGTGACAAAGCCGCCATCAACGCGCTCAGAAAATCGCTCTGGTTCAAGTGAAAGTTTTGAAAGTGGATAACTCTCAAAGAACCGCGGACGATCCAGGACGCGCTCCACAAGGCTACCGATTACATAATCATCGAAGAGGAGACTAAAATCCTGTCTGAAAAGCATAAGCCGACGAAAGCCTCCGCAAAGGATATCGGATCCGAGCAAAAGCTGAAAAAGAAAAACTCTCGTAACGATAAATTCGTCTATCAACTCCGGATCGGAACAAGGGCCACCTACGGGGAACACGTGGTCAAGGAATCCGAACTACGACAAGAATTCCATCTGCGATTTCCACCAAACCCATGGGCATTCTACCGTGAACAGTAAAGTTCTCGGCGGTAGACTTGCCACAAAACTGATCGCGAGAGAACTCTCTGAGATATCCAGCGTCAAGGATCTTATCCGCGATTCAGATCGCCCTCCAAAAAAAAGATAGAAATTCACGAACGGAAACTCCGCCTCAAGGGAACCATTTGGGCGAAAAACGCGGATGAAGGCAAGCGATAAAGGTAACGATGCTAACCGCCGAAAGATCAATATGATCAGTGGCGAATTGCAGTATTACAGAGACACCATCTCGTCTATCAAGTCCTACCAACGAAAAGCCGACACCGGCTCGAGTTGGAAGGTGCCATCGGATAACGCCCCGAAGGGGGTGATCTCTTTCGATGACGCAGAGACCTCGATCAACCACACGCCGATCCTCTCGTCATTGACTTAGTCATAAGCGATCTAGAAGTCGCTCGAATCCTTGTCGATACTGGAAGCACCGTCAACGTAATCTTCCGCAACACATTGGCACGTATGGGAATCGATCTATCGGAAGTCGAGCCGATCCCAAAACCGTTGCCTAATTTCTCCGGCGAAACATCTATGACCCTAGGATCAATCCAACTACCGGTCGCAGCCAAAGAAGTGACGAAAATCGTCAACTTCGTGGTCGTCGATTCCCCAGCCATCTACAACGTGATCATGGGCAGACGTTGGATAAATTCCATTAAGGCAGTCCTCTCGACATATCACTTAGGCATCAAATTTCCGACCCCTACGGGAGTCGCAGCAATTTGGGGATGCCAGAGGCAATCACGATCTTACTTTTTAGCCGAACATAAGCTAAGGCAATTGGCGGTCGCAATCGTGAAACCAAAACGGGCGAAGTACACCACTGCCCGCAGAGAATGATCCAAAGCCAGCAACGGTCGAGAAGCAACAAGCTTTCGCACTGATATCACTCAAATTACCCTAAGGAGTGAATTACTCTCTCAAATAAGAGGTTCAGTTGTAGTATTCGAATCCACAAGGAACTAAGGAACACAACAGATATAATCCTTAGTGATTATGCTAGGTTGATTAAGTTTAAAGGTAAATTGCAGTTGTGAGCAATGGTAAGTTGCTCAAGAGAATTGGTTTAGGTTTTAAACAATAAAAGAAAGTAGTTATACTCAAGGTTGCTATTCAGATAATCAGGATTATAATGCTACAGATGTCTTAATAAGTTGCTTGCAAGATATTAAAGAACTTCAACTCTTAGATAAGTCTATTAGCAATCGCTATCTAGACTCGTCCATTGATCTGACTGCCGGCAATATTGACCGATGTTTTGACAGCGATATCGGACGATATAGGTAGCCGTCGATCGATTACTCTATAGGAGTATCGATCGATATAGCTTCAGATCGAATTGAATATGTGTTCACCAAGATCATAGACCGGCCCTCGCTCGTCCCTAAAGGACCTCAGCTTATGCTAGATGATTTTTTTTTTTTTTTTTAAATTTAATGCTAGATGATTCAGGATGATGATTAACAAGTTAAATCATTCCAGAATCATACTCTAGTTAGCTACTCTAGTAAGCATTAGGGTTCATCAGGATAATGAATATCACAACTCAACAATCCATAGTTGGGGCTAATCCCTCATAACTATTTAAACCCCAAATCTAACAAGTGAATCTACTCAGACATGGTTAAGTGATTCATAGCATCAAGCTAATAATAGAAATTCATAAGATTAGAAGATTGAACATTTGGTTCCTTTGAACAACAAATCTCTTTGTGTGTTCTTCTAAATCTAGAACTCTATAACCTTTTGATGAAAATGAGAATAAGATGAAAAGAATACTATTATTAATGAAAGCACTAAGAGCATAAATAGCATTCAAAAGAAGAACATGTAGAAAGCATGTAAAGCACAAAAAGCACAAAAAGCATGTCTAGCCAAAACACATAGGCATAACTATAAATATTAGTTCCATTAGGTTAAAAACTCGTCAGGGGCAATCTTGTAATATTGAGAGAACTTTGGCTTCAAGTCGGCTGAGTCAAACTTGTTCTTCACGCTCGATATCGATCGATGGTACAAGGCGTACATCGATCGATTGAGTATCTCGATTCGTGATCTTCTACGGAAGCGTCGTCGATCGATTACACAGGATGTGTATCGATCGATATGTATCTCTGGATATCCACCTTGTTGTCTGATCTTCATAATTATCTCGGGAAAACTCTCATTTAAGCTCCATAAGGTCACCTAAATCATCACTTTACTCCAAAATGCTCTTGAACCTGAAAAAATACCTAATAGACTCCAAAATATATATATATATATATATATTGTAAAATCATCTCAATACCATGGTTAAAAGTGGGTCAAAACCATTGTAGATCAACTCCCCCAGATTTAACCTTTTGCTTGTCCTCAAGCAAACACAATAGTTAGTCTTTGGAAGAAGTTTTAGAAAAACAGCAGGGACTCAATCAAATCTTAACTTAAGATCATCACCTATACTTTGTTGCAAGCCACATCTCATATCTATTAACTACAGAAGTACATTACACCATATCCTAGATTAGCAACCAAATTCATCTAGCCAATCAACTTAGCAATCATGTTTGTCTATCCCCTCTACTGATTCCATTTATGCATAAAATAAAAGTGTAGGCTTTACCTTGGGAGTATCGATCAAGGAACACTTGGATTCAACTCAAACAAGTTTCAGGCATTCTCATTCTGGTTTCTTTTCTCCCTATATATCCCTTCTCTGAATCCCAAATTTTTCTTTTTCTTTTATATCAATCCCAATGAACAACAAATGTTCACCTTATTGATCTTTCTACTTTTTGTAGCTTTTTCTGACAAAGTGTAGGCGAATAGTGGGGTCATGGGTAATTTACCTCTCCCTCGCTTCCACAATGTGTGATCATTCCTTTGAATTAGAATAGTGGGGTCATGGATAATGTATCTCTCCCTCTGCCTCTCAGAAAATCATCTCAATCTTTTATTTTTTTTAAATTTTTTTTTTTTTTTGGGATGCCAAAGGAAAGAGTGAAGGAAACCAAAATTATCAAGATTTTTACCTTCCAGACTTGCAGGAGGATTCCGATCCCTTGTATACCAACCCCCAAGACAAGCAATAGATGTCAGGTTATGTTGGAAATCAGCTTTGGTTCTTCCAAACAATCATGAAAAGTGTTGTCATAGGTGACCGGTGATCCACTTTAGCATCTATAGTACTTTCTGCAATCAACAATTCTAAGAATAATGCTAAAGAATGGTTAGATAAAAGTAAAAATTTTGAAAATTTTTTGTCCCCTTCTTGACTCAATAAAACCAATTTTGAAAACATTTAATGAGATCAAAAGGTAAATCATACACTGTCCTCAGTGTATAACCAGTCGGAGTTAGGGAATAAATAAATAATGTATAACTGATATCAAAAATTGTGAACGATATACCTGACCGGAATTCGTATCGATCGATGGTGAGTCGCCTTCGTCGATCGTCATGGATAGGTCTATGTCGAGCGATGTCGATAGGATCGTATCGATCGATAGAGGTAGTGATCGTGTAGCATCTCTTCTGAAACTAATTAAAACGAAAGTAAAAAACTAAAAATAATATAAAACTAAGTAAGAAGATACCTTATAGTGGGTTGCCTCCCACTCAGCGCTTAGTTAAAGTCAATTAGCTTGACTATGGAGGTATGGTGGCTAGTGAGGTGAGTTGCAGGTATTTTTTGGGAAACAAGTATCCTCCTTGTCTTGTGATTCTCCTAACCATGAAATTAAGAAGCTTCTTGTGGCTTCCTCTCTGCTGGTTATACTAGCCTTCAATCCTTGGACCTCATCTTGGATTCTTTGTAGCCACTCCTCAAGGCTCGCAATGCTGAACTCATGTTGTCCAATCTTGCTGTAGGTTTGTTCTAGATCAATACTCAGCTGCATGGTGTCGAGGTGTTAGATGGTTTTCACACAGGAAGGGTTATTATCGCCCGATCTTTGTGTAGTTTTGTTGGTCGATGTGAAAGGATGTCTATCGGTTGATGGGCTGAAAGGGACGTCGAACGATGCGGATGGTGCAGGTTGGTTTGCGAGCTGTCTCTGAATGTTTTCGATCTCCTTCTGAATTCCTTCTGTTGTGAATTCCAATCCTTGAACGTCACTCTGGACTCGGAACCACATCTTGTCGAGTAATTTGTATGCTTCGTCTCCACAGGTTTCAAAAGATTTGTAGATATCTCCTGTTATTTCCTCAAGTTCTTCTCTGGTACAGAAGTCTGGTGCTCTAATATCTGTCGATGTGCAGGGTGGGTCATCGATCGATAGATGTTTCTGAGATTTTAGTTCTTCGCGAAGCCCATTCACTTCTTCTTGCAGGGCGTCTTTCTCTTTGCAAACTAATTCATTGGCAGTCTGAAGCCAA
>CAKOAT010329487.1:1610-15835 GCA_932364175.1 Eruca vesicaria subsp. sativa
CCACCTCCCGTATGAGGCATTACTTCGTGGACCTGTGCATTATGGATGGATGTATCAGTATGAAAGGGCCATGAAAACTTTGAAAGGAAAAGCCAAAAACCTAGCAAGAGTTGAAGGTTCTATTGTTGCGGGAAGTTTGACGGAAGAAACATCACATTTCACATCGTACTACTTTGCACCGAAAGTACATACAAGGAAATGAGCTCCAAGAAGATAAGATGATGGTGGTGTCGTGCCGACATATATGGAAGACGATGTTCCAGACATCTTTTGTCAAATTGGGCGATTGGGTGGGAGATTGAAAGAGGTTTGGTGGTCGAGTGATGAAGACGTCCATAGTGCACACCTTTATATTCTTCTTAATTGCGAGCATCCATTGATTGCTTATTTTGAAAGGTAAATATATAAACATACACACTTATATATATATATATATATATATATATATATATATATATTTTTTTTTCAATCTTAAATATATAACATAACATATATGATTTTACAGCCAATTTGTGACTCAAGTCGAGGAAGAAATACCTGGTATATCGACAACTGAGTTAGACAAAAGGAAAGATCACACTTTATCAAGTGGTTGAGGAAACATGTATTTATTATTACTTAAATTTTATGCATACATTACCAAAAAGTAAGTCTAATATGTCTAGTTATATTAGTTTTTGTTGCAGGTTGATTATGACGATCCTTAGTATCCCGCATGGTTTCGCGAATTACTTCAAGGTCCAGTTGCAAAGATCACTACATCATCGATGTATTTCACCAGAGGCTATACTTTTCATACCTATGACTATGGTAGACACCGGGCGACAAGTAATTATGGAATATGTGTGAAAGGCGAAACAGATTTCTACGAGATCTTGCAGGAGATTTATGAAGTTCAATTCCCAGGTATGAGTTTGAAATGCTTTATCTTCAAGTGTGAGTGGTACGACCCCATCGTCAACAGAGGTGTTCGGATTAACAAAAACGGTGTAATTGATGTCAATGGTGGACGAAGGTACAACAAATTCTTTTTTTGACATACGTACATGCATGTTCTGAGAACTAATAATTTCTCCTTTGTCTTAATTTTTGCAGGTACAAAAAATTCGAGCCTTTCATATTAGCTTCCCAAGCAGATCAAGTTTGCTTCATTCCATACCCTCGGATTACTACAACGAGGATAAACTGGTTAGCTGTTATCAAAGTGACACCTCGAGGACGGATAATCGAGGGAGAAGAACCACCCTTACAAGAAGAAAACACCAATGAAATCGAGGAACCTGAAGCGGAAATTGATGACATCCTACTCATTGATCCGCATAATTGTGAATACGAAGATGTCCTTGATCACTCAACGGACGACGGTGTTGAGGACGAGTTTGCCGAAAATGATAATGTTTCTACGGATTATGAGAATGTATTCGAATGAATTATGTATGTTTTATAAGTTTGTTTAATCACAAAAACCAATTTCAATTATGTATGTTTAATAAGTTTGCTTAATAAAAAAAATGATTTGAATTTCGTATGTTTTAAGATTGTTTAATCACAAAAAATGAATTTGGGATTTAGGTGTAGAAGAGGTTAGGAGTTAAGGAAGTTGAGGTTTGAGGTTTGAGGTTTCGAGTTCAGTGATTTATAAACCCTTTCCTCGTAAAGTCATAGTAAGAGAAAACGCGAACATAGATGTTTCCTCGTAAGCTCCTAGTAACACCATTACTAGGACTTTATGAGGAAAAAAACGCGGGCATAGCTATTTCCTCGTAAAGAAGTTTCCTCGTAAAGTCCTAGTAAGGGTGTTACCAGGAGCTTACGAGGAAATAAAAACACGGGTATAGATGTTTCCTCGTTAAGTCCTAGTAACGTTACTAGGGCCTTACGAGGAAACACAATTTCTTATATATACACGAGTAATCCAATTTCTCATTCATAGTAACCTCCTCTCTAAATTCTCTTAAGGTACTCTCTATGTCCTAGTTAGGTGATTAGATTAGGAAATTTAGATTAGGTGGTTAGTTTAGAGAATTTAGATTAGGTGGTTAGTTTAGAGAATTTAGATTAGGTTGGTTTAACTGTTTTTGTAAATTATACGAGAATTAATGTTTTGTGTTTTTAAAAAAAAAAAAATTAGATGGTTAGAAAGAGAAAAGTTGCTGCTTCTCAGGCCAGGAGGCCTCTTGATCAGGGGATTCACAATGGAGATCTATTCGGGCCCGGTTCATCTTCATCAGCTCCCGGTGGTTCATCTTCGATTCCGGATCATCATGCTGTTCCCGAGACTCAAGGAGTTTCTACGGTGTCCCGGTCTCAGCAGCCACCTCCTCCTCCTCCTGCTCCTCCTCCTCCTCCACCGGTCGGGATTAATCCTGATTTGCAGGTGCCGCCGAACGCACCATTTGCGGTGTACACGGTGGAGGATATTTTGGCCCTTCCAGGCAGAGAAGGGCTGTCAGACTAAGATCCTATCCGACAGGACAGCCAAAACGTATTATGGTATGTTTTAATTTTTTTTTTTTTAAAAATAATTTATTTCTTAATTAACAAAATATTTACAAATTAATTAATCTAATTAATGATTTATTTTCTGTCTTTCCAGGTTTGGTCTTGACAATTGTGTGACAACTAGCGTCACAGACTGTATCAAGGGATACTTTCTCGATGCAGCTCCACACTGGAAGATGACGGCGAGCCACAAAAAAAAAACGTGGTTCAAATCGTTCGCTGTAATTTTAGTAAATCAACTTAATTTATTTTTAATCATTTAAAATTATTAATATTATTGAACTAATCCATCTCTTATTTTTTCTGGTTACAGCAAAAATATCGTTGGTGTATTGGGATTCACCAGCAGGTGAAGACGGAGTTCGAGGCCAAGGCAAGAGCACGATTGCTCGACATGGTCTACAACTGGAAGGGCGACTTTCAGGTATAGATTTATAAATTATAATATATGTATAGTTTAAAATATTATTGACTTTAATTCTAATTATTTTAAATTAGGTGGATGGTTACGAGCGTGGGAAATCCGATTGCCTCACAACCACGGTGTGGGATGGCCTCATCGGCTATTGGGGGTTGCCGGACTCGGTCAGAACCTCCCAGACAAACTCCGAGAACCGCATGACCACAGACGAGTATGACAACACGAAGATGCTTCACACCACGGGCCGAAAACCTCACCGGGGAGTTCGTCTAGACATGGTAAGATGATTTTTAATTACTATTTAATTTTTACTCTATTTGAATATTCCAAATTAATATTTAATTTAAAAAAAAAATTTAGGCTAAAGAGACAGAAGTTCTTCCATCTCTGAAAGACCTTTACGAGCGGACCCACCGGAAAAAGGGTGGGCAGTTTGTAGATCTTGCTTCCGAGCGGATCTACAACGAGGTTGTTGCCCGAGTTGACGAACGCCAGACCCAGCTGACTCAGCAGACTGGGATCCAGTCGTATTATCCACTCATGAAGTGGATAAGATTTACGAGGAGGTAAATAATTTGTTTTAATATTAATTTTTATTATTTATTTAAATTTATCCTTACGTTATTAATATTTTTATTTACAGGTCGTCCCTAGGAAAAAGGACCGTATTGTCGGGATTGGCTCGGTTAACGATGTCCCCGCAGTGACATCGTCTTATGTTCAGCAACAGGACGATGCCAATGCTCAGCTGCGACGAAGTTGTGGGCGACGCAGTCTCATGTGAGTACGCTCACGGAGATCGTCGACATTATTGCGGTTGGAAACCCGCAAGTGGCGAAGATGTTGCTTTTTTAATTTTTTTAATATATATAACTTTTAATTTATAAATAATTTTTTTTAAATAGAAAACAATTATTTCGAAGCAAAATCCTCGTAAAGCTTTCGAAGTAAAGTCCTCGTAAATTTTTCTAGTAAGTTTCTCGTAAAGATTGTATTACGAACTTACGAGGAATTAATTTACTATGACATTACGAGGAAATACTACGAGGACCTTACGAGGAAAACTTATCCACGCGTTTCCGAGGAAATGTTTCCTCGTAAATTAGCTAGGAACTTACGAGGAAATAATGCTTTACGATGAACGTGTTTCGACGAAACGCGTTTCCTCGTAAGTTCCTAGTAAATGGTCATCTACTAGGAAATAACGAGGAAAACTCGTCCTAGTAAAAGACGAGTTTTCTTGTAGTGATCCATAATATATATAATTTTGATGAACGCTTTTATAAATAGTAGGATTTGATCTAACAGTTTTTAATAATGTATATCAATCATACTCAACATGCATGCTGCATGCATGTCCTTTCAAAACATTTGGCACAGCTGATATTATTTCCTTAAAGAAATTGTTGGTGGTCGTATAAGTAGTGAGAAAGCACTACGAATTATCAAAACAGAGACCAACTGAAATTATTTTTTATAATTAAATTTCAATTTTGTTTCAAATTTATAAAAATCAACTAATAGTTTTAGAAAACCCTTGCATTTAAACAAGTCCAGNCCTTTCAAAACATTTGGCACAGCTGATATTATTTCCTTAAAGAAATTGTTGGTGGTCGTATAAGTAGTGAGAAAGCACTACGAATTATCAAAACAGAGACCAACTGAAATTATTTTTTATAATTAAATTTCAATTTTGTTTCAAATTTATAAAAATCAACTAATAGTTTTAGAAAACCCTTGCATTTAAACAAGTCCAGAAACTTAAAGATCTTTTTATCAGCCCATTTCTTTTTAATCTACGATTTCATAAACCAATTGAATATATTGACAACATAAAGAATTATTATAATTAGTCCATCCATATTCCATACAGAAGGAATACTTTAGTTACAAAAATACAGCATGAATATTTGCAAAATGCATTCCTCAATTTGTAGTCGCGGGAGATTATGTAGACTTAATAATGCTTTATAATAATGGTCATAACCACTAAAACTTTCCAAAAATGACGAGCATTACTTCATGAATATATTGTTTTCTACCAACTGGTGGGTGTTTTCCTCGTTCTAAGCTATGATTGGTGCATTTTGTTTCACAACTTGTTTGTTTGACTTTTCTAACACTTCGATTCGTGCTTACTTGTCCTTCAGCGTTAGAATGAGCTCTAAATTAGCTATATCCAAAGAATATATTTAAGAAGAGAATTGTGATATACGGTCTAACCCACCAAAACAAACCTTTTCGAACGATTGCGAGAAAAGAAGAGAATAAACTCAAATTATAGTTAAATTAGAAAATAATAATATTTAAAGATATAACTAATTAACTAGTTTATTTATTTTTCACGTGGCAACGTGTTTGAATCGGAAGATCTATCTTTATACATCAAAAACTTAATAGATAAAATCTCCGATTGTGGCTGAAAAATTTGAACGACTTCGCTGATAATCGTTTCCTAAATAAGACCCATCTTATGGTTGGTGTACATACTCACCATATTTACCAAATAAATCAAGAGAATACCATCATTTTGTTGCACCAATAAAATAGTATTACTCAAATTTATTATATCTTCTGGTTTGCAACGAGTAAAAAAAAAAACTTATCAGTTTTTCCTATTTTTGGTTTAGTTTTGCCTAAAATTTGTACTTAATATGATTTAGACCTATATCTATTGTATTTGAGCCTTCTTTAACTTAAATTTTATTTTCAATAGATTTCTAGGTTTAAAAGTTTTCTGAGACATAAGTTTGTTTTCTATCTTTGGAAAGTTTCTATGAACCCAATCTAAGTATGCCCTCTTCTTCTTCTTCTTCTTCTTCTTTACTCTAAGCTAAGATACATTATTGGAGTGTAAAAAATCAGATCCATAATATAGAAAGTTTTGTCACTATAACGCTTTTAAATATAGTAGGATGGGATCTAACATTTTCTAATAAGCTATTTCAATCAAACAGAACATGCATGCATGTATGTCCTTTCAAAACCTGCATTTGGTACAGTAAATATTATTGCCATAAAGAATTTGTATGTGGCCGTACCGTTTTCAAAAAATCAATGAATTTTCGAAAACATATACCAATTAAAATTAAAATTCTATTTCAAATTTATAAAAAAAACAAAAAATTAATAGTTTAAGAAAACCATTGCATTTAAACCACTCCAGAAACGTGTTTTTATTAATCCATTTATTTTTAATTTACGACTTCATGAACCCTGGAACTGATTATTAAAGAATTTCCTCTATTATAATTGTCGTTGCATAATTACACTCATCTAGTCTATTAAAAGGGAAGGCACCCTTGAAAAATCGACTAATGAAAGTTATTTGCAACTTCATTAATGGTATTTTGGTAATTTATATTTTGTCTTACATCTATATATATATATATCGTTTGTTAGAAATCATATCACGTATTACATATACCCGATTTATTCTTTCTCTTCCCTTTAATTATTCTAACCATATTTCATACTATATTACATACATTTATATTGTATTATATACCATATATTACACGATTTCAATCTATAGATTTCCAACATTATAATTTTTTGGTTGTCATTTTTTGGTATATGCATCATATATCGATTTTATAAACTCATATTACTCTAACCATGATATGATGCTATATTTCATATATTAATATTTTCATATAGTTGTACTACACCTTATATTTCAAAGACTATATTTTATAAACTCATATTACTCTAACCATGATATGATGCTATATTTCATATAGTTGTACTACACCTTATATTTCAAAGACTGCTTTATAAACTCATACTACATTTTATATTACATATATTAAGATTTTGTTATAGTTGAAGATATTTGTTAATGTATTATATAATATATAACTAGTTTGTTGATATCTTTACGTCGCAACATGTTTCTATATATTGGAAGATCTATCTTCATACATCAAAACTTTAGTAGATAAGATACCCAACTGTGACTAGACAATTTTACTGATAATAATTTCCTGAATAAGATCCATATCGTATGGTTTGTGTACGTATTTATCAACAATACCAAATAATTTGAGGAAATATCATCATTTCGTTGCATCTATAAAATAGTATTATTTTAATATAAACTTATATAATAAATAGAGAAAATAGTTAAATATATAAAAAACATACATATTCATCTTTCCGAGAATTAAATTGAAGGACCTTGAGTTGTAGGTATACATCATTTACCTCCATTTCGGTTGCTATGACGGTTACCCGAGTTAGTCTTGGAAATAGCCTTATTATTGTTTACATATGCATGGACATTGGGTGTAGTGACTAACAAAAGTGGAATTTCTTTTTAGAAACTAACAAACGTAGAGTTATTTAGTCTAGTGTATCAATATCTACTGCCAAATGTTGTAGAGGTGTCAAATGTATTGCTACCTAAATAATTATGTTGGTGAAACACCTTAGTCTACTAGTTGTTTTAAAGATTTTTACACCCAGGTCTGGGGTTCGAATCCCTGACTATGCAATTTCTTGCAGATTACACGAAATCTTGGTTTAAAATCCTGGAGAAAGCGATTTATTAATGCAGAGTGCATAAGAAAAACATACAAAAGATATTCAACATGGTGCAAGTAAATCTGGTCAGGAGATCTTCATAAAACAGCTCGGATGATGCAGTTAAACGTAGATACTCAGTATTGTCGGTTATGGAATCGTATATGTATCATAATTTTAATATCATAATAAATCAGTGTTATAAAAAACTTATGTTGTACAATATTCTATTTTTTTTAAATTGCCAACTAACTCAGACAATGCCTTTAAGTCTACCTAAAATTTTCGATTCATAATTCATACATATGATAACTTAGTCAACTAATTTCTCCACTAAAGAAATTCTATAAATACCTATCTCCAACCTTCTCAAAGAATATAACACACTACTACTTCCTGAGCTTTTCTTTTTGACTTTTCCCAGTACACAAACAAATGGATCCAAGAATTTCTCTTACAGTCTTCCTTTTCCTGAACCTCCTCTTCTTCACTTACACTTCTGCTCATGTCATTTGTCCTAGAGATACCCTGCAGATCGATGCTTGTGCTAATGTTCTCAATGTAGTTTCCCTAACGTTGGGAAATCCACAGCCATATTGCTGCCCGCTCATTCATGGCTTGGTTGACCTTGAGGCTGCAGCCTGTCTCTGTACAGCACTCAAGGCTAAACTTCTTGGCCTCAACGTTGACCTCACCATCTTTCTCAACGTGATCCTCAGTGGTTNACCCTGCAGATCGATGCTTGTGCTAATGTTCTCAATGTAGTTTCCCTAACGTTGGGAAATCCACAGCCATATTGCTGCCCGCTCATTCATGGCTTGGTTGACCTTGAGGCTGCAGCCTGTCTCTGTACAGCACTCAAGGCTAAACTTCTTGGCCTCAACGTTGACCTCACCATCTTTCTCAACGTGATCCTCAGTGGTTGTGGCCGAACACCTCTACCATCTTACCATTGCGTCTAAGTTGAACACTTATGATATATAAAGACATACCTAAAAGACAAACAGATTCGTATGGTTTCAAACGCTTGAACTTATTTCCTTCTTTCTTGTTTCTTATAATCAGTGATTGCTTTTGTGTTTGTAATTTTCTTGGATTGAATAAAATGATGAACGTCAGGTTCTCATGCAACAAGGGTTTGTGTGTGTAATCAGCAATTTCGTTCCCCTTTTGCTCCTTATCCTCTTTATCTTCGTTGTAAACGTTTTTTTTTTTAACTAATAAAAGTATCGATCGGTGTTTTTGTCTATATTAGGCTTATATTTGTATAAACAACTAGGTCAACGGATAACAAGAAATCTCTGAAAAAATTATACTTTAGTTATACAATAGTAACATTAACTAATACCAAGTACTTAAATGAGCTTAAAATAATTAGGCGCTAATCCGATTGAATGTTCTCCCAACCAAGACTGTTGTTCAAGAAAATGCATAAAAATGTACATAATTCTTTTCATGACAGACCCACGTTTTCTTTCCAGATGCGATAGTAGTATATATTTCTAAAAGAAAAAATATCATATAACTGCCATTTTTAAGGAGATAGCAAATTCTTCGAAAATGTAAATATTATGTTGCATGATGTATTTAGAATCATGTACACAAAATACTAAATAAATTAATATGGTTAAAAATTATTTATAAGATTTCAAAATAAAGTGACGACTCGATATTCCTAAGTTTAGAATAATATAATTACATGTATATATATATATATATACATGTAACTATATATTTGTTTATATTAATGAACCGTGCTTGTATTTCTTTTTATAAAAAGTATCATATATAGTATATNTACACAAAATACTAAATAAATTAATATGGTTAAAAATTATTTATAAGATTTCAAAATAAAGTGACGACTCGATATTCCTAAGTTTAGAATAATATAATTACATGTATATATATATATATATACATGTAACTATATATTTGTTTATATTAATGAACCGTGCTTGTATTTCTTTTTATAAAAAGTATCATATATAGTATATATATATATATTACTTATTCATTTATTGTATATATCGTATATATATACTCGATATAAATTAGTTTATAACAATATATTTATATATATATATATATTATTAATTAATCCTGCTTATATTTCTACTTATAAAAAGTATGATATATTGTATATTTATCCTCATATAATTATACAGTAGAGTATTTATATTGATACTTATTAGTTATTCTTTTCTTTTATTTACGGCAAATAAAATTTATTTGTGAATTAATAAGTATAGTTATCTAAAATATAAAATAAATGGATACAGTTTATGTATTTTATATTAAATAAAGTGAACAGAGAACTTGGTGGTTATCTCTATTAGTGCTCATGTCTCATTGTAATCCACCCAATAAACTTTTTGATAGAAAAAGAACTACCTAGCAAGATAGCAGAATTCGCGTGAGGGAAATAAAAAAAAGGAGAGGAAAGAAATCAGTTGTATGACTGTCTATTTGATCAAAAACTTAAGCAAGTAAGAATTCATTTTTCATTTAATCAATACTCCTTCAACGAAAATGCACCACTTAATGTTAAAAGAGGTTAGGATGGTGAAATAGGATATATCTTACATGTTGTAGGCTAAAGATGGCTACATACCTTGAATATATGGAAGTACCTTGTACGGTTGGTGATCTTGGATGTGGGTTGCAACTTGTAATTGTAAGGCGCAGTTCGAGAGTATATGTGTGTTCCCATGTTTTCAACCTCTTCATTTCACTTTTATTCAACCTCTTCATTTCACTTTTATTGATGTTTTGCTCTTGGACCAAAAACATTTTACGGAAGTGGTGATAAATAGAGTGAGTTTTACCGGTTTCTAACATTCTTATTCTTTTATCGAGTCTAGGTGGGGTTTACAGGTTATTCGTCTTTTATTGAATAAAATCAGCTTTAGATCGATTATGAATATAAAATTTTGAATTGAGTGCAATTGGAAATTAAATGAGTGGAACATTGCAGATACATAAGAACTTTTGGCAATGGATAGTTGACGTCGCATTATGTGATTGAGCTACAAGTTTTTCATAAGTTAGAGAAATAAATTATCTTCAAAAACAAATATCATATTACTGCCATTTCGAGGAGATAACAAATTCTTCGAAAATGTAAATAGTATGTTGCATGATGTATGTAGAATCATGTAAGCAAAAATCCTAAATAAATTGGTTTTATTAAACCTATTTATAATATTTCAAAATAAAGTGACTCGGTATTACTTAGTTTAATATATATATATATATATATAATATATATAGATATATATGTATTGATTTTATTAAAGAATCATGCTTATATTTCTATTTATCAAAAGTATCATATATAGTATATATATATTAAGTATCATATATATACTAAATATAACTTAGTTTAAAATAATATATATATATATAATTTTTTTCTTATTTAATCATGCATATATTTCAATTTATAAAAAGGATGATATATAGTATATTTATATATATCAAGTGAATAATATGATTTATGATATATAATTATATAGTAGAGTACTTATATTGACCCTTAAGAGTTTGTTAGTATTTCGCTTCTTTTATTTACTACAAATAAAATTTATTTGTGAGCTACTAAGTTTAATTATCTAAAATACAAAATAAATGGATACAGTTTATGTATTTTATATTAAATAAAGTAAACAGAGAACTTGGTGGTTATTTCTATTAGTGCTCATGTCTCATTGTAATCTATCAATAAACGTTTTGATAGAAAAATAACTAACTGGCAAGATAGTAGAATTTGCCGGAGGGAAATAAACAAAAGGAGAGGAAAGAAACCAGTTGTAAGGCTGTCTATTTGATCAAAAACTTAAGCAAGTAAGAATCCATGTGTCATTTAATCTATACTAGCTCCTTCACTGAAAATGCACTACTTAATGTTCAAAGAGGTTAGGATGGTGAATTAGGATAACTCTTATATGTTGTGGGCTGAAGATGGTTACATGCCTTGAATATGTGTACCTTGTAAGGTTCGTGCTCTTGGATGTGGGTTGCAACTGGTAATTGTAAGGCGCAGTTCGATATTATATGAGTGTTCCCATGTTTTCAACCTCTTTCTTTTACTTTTATTGATGTTTTGATTTTGGACAACAATTTTTTTTATGGAAGTTTTGATAAATTGTGTTTTAACCGGTTTCTGACATTCTTATTCTTTTATCGAGTCTAGGTGGGTTTCTACGGATTTTTGGTCATTTATTGAGTCTTACCAGGTTTAGATCGACTATTAATTGAGTGTAATTGGCAGTTAAATGAGAAGAACATTGCAAATACATCAGAAATTTTGGCAATGGATAGAAGACGTAGCATTATGTGATTGAACTAAACGTTTTTAATATGTTAGAGAAATAATATATCATTTTAGTTCCACTAGTTTCAAGGAAGATAAAATGGCTATATTTAATGTTAAGCGAGTTTTACAAAAAAATTTATATCTACTGGTTTGATAAGAGAAAAATGAAACTATCAAGTTTTCTTATCATTTTTGTTTTTTTTTTTTTGTTTCAGATTAGTTTTGCCTTAAATTTGAACCTAACATGATTTAGACCTATAGCTACTGTGATCCTTCTTTAGGTTAATATTTATTTTCAATAGACTTTAGGTTTAAAAGGTTTTTGAGAGATAATTTTGTATCCTATCTTTGGAAAACTTTTATAAACCCAAGCTTTTGTTTATTAATCTAAGTATGATCCTTCGTCTTCTTTTTTACTCTGACAAACATTATAGGAGTATAATAAATAAATTAGATCCGTAATATAGTCGTTGAAATGCTTTTTCTTATTCATAGTGGGATGAGATCTAACAGTTTTTAACAAAGTATATCAATCATACTCAACATGCATGCTGCATGCATGTGCTTCAAAAACGTGAATTTAGTTTAGTTGATATTGTTTCCTTAAAGAATTTGTAAGTGGACGTACGGGTATTCAAAAAACACTGTATTTTTTAAAACGTAGTCCAATTTAAATTCTTTTTTAAGATTAATTTTATTTCAAATTTATAAAAACCAACTAAAAGTTTAGGACAATCCTTGAATTTAAAAGACTCCAAGAACTCAAAGATCTTTTATATTAACCCATTTCTTTTTAATCTATGACTTCATAAACCCTATAACATGTACGACTTTGTAAACCCTAGAACTGATTATTAAAGAATGTTTTGTTTTTGAACTGTCGTTGCATTATTACTCTCATTGAATGTTACTAATATAATATTCACAACATAAATAATTCTTATAATTAGTCCATCAATACAGAAATAATAATGCNCACAACTTTCTTGTTTGACTTTTCTAACACATCGCTTCGTGCTTACTTGTCCTTCAGCACTTGAATGAGTTCTAAATTGGCTATATCCGAAGATGATATGGATGAAGGGAATTTGATATACGGGTTAACCCACCAAAACAATCGTTTTTCGAAACTCTTTCCAAAAAATAAAATAAACTAAAATTATAGTTATAATAGATAATAAATATATTTAAATAAGTAACTCAATAACTAGTTTGTTGATATCTTTCCGTGGCAATATGTTTCTATATATTGGAAGATCTATCTTCGTACATCAAAACTTTAGTAGAAAAGATACCCAATTGTGACTAGACAATTTTAACGATTTTACTGATAATAATTTCCTGAATAAGACCCATATCGTATGGTATGTGTACATATTTATCATCAATATCAAATAATTTGAGGGAATATCATCATTTTGTTGCATCTATAAAATAGTATAATTTTAATATAAACTTATATAATAAATAGAGAAAAATAGTTAAATATATAAAAAACTTACAAATTCATCTTTCCGAGAATTAAATTGAAGGACTTTGAGTTGTAGGTATACATCATTTACCTCCATTGCGGTTGCTATGACGGTTACCCGTGTTAGTCTTGGAAATACCCTTATTATTGTTTACATATGCATGGACATTGGGTGTAGTGACTAACAAAAGTAGAATTTCTTTTTAGAAACTAACAAATGTAGAGTTATTTAGTCTAGTGTATCAATATCTACTGCCAAATTTTGTTGGGGTGTAAAATGTATTACTAACTAAATAATTATGTTGGTGAAACACCTTAGCCTACTAGCTAATTTTGAAAGGCTTTTACACCCAGGTCTGGGGTTCGAACCCCAGACTATGCAATTTCTTGCAGATTACACGAAATCTTGGTTTGAAATCGTGGAGAAAGAGATTTATTAATGCAGAGTACATAAGAAAAGCATACAAATGATCTTCAACATGGTGCAAACAAATCTGGTCAGAAGATCTTCATAAAACAGCTCGGATAATGCAGTTAAACGTAGATACTCAATATTGTCGGTTATGGAATCGTATATGTATCATAATTTTAATATCATAATAAATCAGCGTTATAAAAATATTATGTTGTACAATATTCTATTTTTTTTTTAAATTGCGAACTAACTCAGACAATGCCTTTAAGTCTACTTCCAATTTTCGATTCATAATTCATACGTATGATAACTTAGTCAACTAATTTCTCCACTAAAGAAATTCTATAAATACCTATCTCCAACCTTCTCAAAGAATATAAACACACTACTACTTCCTGAGCTTTTCTTTTTGACTTTTCCCAGTACACAAACAAATGGATCCAAGAATTTCTCTTACAGTCTTCCTTTTACTGAACCTCCTCTTCTTCACTTACACTTCTGCTCAGGTCATTTGTCCTAGAGATACCCTGCAGATCGATGCTTGTGCTAATGTTCTCAATGTAGTTTCCCTAAC
>CAKOAT010329598.1:1592-64083 GCA_932364175.1 Eruca vesicaria subsp. sativa
ATTTGGTCAAGCTCCTCATGGTCACGCTTGCACCAATGGTCATTTTATTTGTAGTTGACCATATGGTCAAGCTCTTCATGGTCACGCTTGCACCAATGGTCATCTTATTTGTAGTTGACCATATGGTCAAGCTCTTCATGGTCACGCTCGTACCAATGGTCATCTCTTCTTATCTTAGTAATTCCTTCATGTCAACACTTATAAGATCATCAAGGTAGTTAAACCGGGAGTATACCACTTGGAAACCTCGACGGGCGAGCTTGTGCCGCGAGCTTGGAACTCGATGCACCTCCGAAGATACTACACAACTTAAGTAAGCGAGCTAAACCAAAAAAAAAACGAGCTAGGGACTCCCAGTCACTCTAGCTCTCCGAGTAAACCTCCCAACAGTCGTTTACTCGGTAAACCAAACTACGTCTGGCTTGATCCTCTCCGAGGTACGTAGGCAGCCTTAACAGCTCCAGCCACAATTAAAAAATAATAAAAAAAAAAAATAAAAATAAAAATCCAAAGTAAATGCGCTCTTCAGCCACTTTTACTCGCCGAGCAGATGAACCATCAACGTTCACTTCAGCTCGACAAAACCGAACTACGGACGGCTTGATCCTCTTCCGAGGTACGTAGGCAGCCTTAACCGGTCCAGCTGTAACTTCAAAACAAACTCATCACGACGCCCACGTCCTGGTCTTCCCCTACATGCGGAAACCATGAATCACGCACCAGCACTTGTGCAAATTCGCCGAACGCGAATTCACGGACGGGGTCTAAGGGTTCGAGTTTAAAACACGGTTACTTCAGAAACTAACGAACTCTGATAACCTTTAAACTAGATTCGATTACCAAGAGGTGAGCTTACGCCTCTAAGCATTGAACTAAATTCAAAAATATGCAATGAAAATCACGCTAAGGCAGATTAAGAAAAAAGAAAAGCAAAGTCTCCGTAACAAATGCCGAAATAGAGTTAAAACCCCTCCGTGAGGGTACAACAACGGAAATTAAATAGAACAAAATAAACAACAACTCCACATGCGGAGATAACACTAGTAAGAGAAGGAAGCATTGCGGAAGGACAGGTTACTCTTTGGAGACCTCAACGTCATCATCGCCGCGAGTGTCTGTCTCCCGCGCTCGTGAAGCGTTCGTCGAAGATGTCGGTTGGCTCGGCGCTCGCTGACTGGTGGCCTGGTCCTCATCCGTCAACGGCGGATTGGATCTCACCTTGTCACTGTTAACGGACTTGCCCCGATCAGAACTGCCGAGACTCGACATCTCTATCTCGTCCGGAGGATAGGGATAACGCCAAGCGCCATCCGAAATTACCGGGGAGCGAAGTTCAGCAGCAACCGCGGGATCGAGTTCCTCCACGTTCGACCCATTCGGGTTGAACCCATCGACAGCATTCCTGTTGTAACCAGCCATCATGTAACTGAAGATCGTGTCATTGAAATACCTGGAGGAAAGAACCAACGGCGACAAGACGTAGTCGTTCGGATCGGGCGACCCGGGGTACAGACTTTGGGCATCTGCCTTACAAATCATCTCCTCTTGTTTGAACTCGTCTATCTTAGCCTGCGGAATCGCCACCCCTTCGTCCCTCATCGCTTCCAGGCACTTCCGCGTCCCGTAGGACTGAACCCAGAAGCCTCGCGCATCATCGTACGCATCGAGTTTCGCATCTCGAGCTTTGAGACGCTCGAAACGGGCTTCCGCCTTCTTGGTCATCGAATGAAAAGTCTTCGCTCGCTCGCGCGTAACTTCCAGAAGTCAGCTCCCTCTCAGGTGAGAGGCCTCACAGTCGGCTTCCTCGGTAATCTTCTCCACTTTAGCCTCGATTTCAGCCTTCCCCTTCTCAAGTTCCGCAGCCGCGGCCTTAGCAACTCTTAACTCCTCCGAGATAACCTCAAGATCCTTGGCCCGAGTCTCTGTCAAGCCGATCGCTTCTGCCCGCGCAAGCTCCGCTTCTGCAAGAGAAGCTTCAAGCGAGACGGCGCGTTCGCGCTCATGACGGGCTGCATTCTACGCCTCTCCAAGACTAGCATACGTGCCTTCAGCTCACTATCATACCTCTCAACTAGAGCATTCACGCCTTCATCAGCCTGGATACGTGACACATGTCAACATAAGATTAAAAGGAT
The DNA here is from genome assembly GCA_932364175.1 of Eruca vesicaria subsp. sativa. Taxonomy (NCBI): domain Eukaryota; kingdom Viridiplantae; phylum Streptophyta; class Magnoliopsida; order Brassicales; family Brassicaceae; genus Eruca; species Eruca vesicaria. The sequence goes on from CAKOAT010329598.1 coordinate 3,728, forward strand.
AATCACCACGCACGAAGAAGAAAGGTAAAGACGACTTACCGCCTCCTTGAGGCGAGCTACGTTCAGGTAGGCGTCGCGAAAGGTAAGCTGATCGAAACCCGGAAGGATCCTCGGGTCGCGGGCGCGAGCCGGATCAGCCGACGGGCCAGTTCCCTCGTCGGAAAGAGCAACCTTCTTCACCGTCTTCTTCTTCTTCTTGCGAGCCTTCTTCTCCCTCTTCCCAGAACCTTCAGCAGGAACCACGTCTTGTCCGAGGGGGGGGTCTTCGTTTGAAGGATTTGGGACATTACGGTCTTGCTCCCCTTCGACCTCTCTCTCGGAAGGATTACCGGCATCGTCATCATTTCGAGCTCCCGAACCTTCCTTGGAAGCAGACCCGTCACCCGCGGGCTTAGAGACCCTCTTTTTCTTCTTCCTCTTCAATGGAAGCTCCGCGGACGGGCTACCGCAGCTCGGGTCCGCTTAGACTTCAGAGTCCGCAGCCCGTGGCCTCTTCAAACCACTCACAAATGGTTCGTGCATGTCCGGAGCAACAGTCTCCGGAAGAAAGAGGGCCGCATCGCCGGCAGGATCCCCTCCTCCCAAGTCGAAGCTATTGATCATGTTCATCAGTTGAGTCCCTTCCGACGCTCCCTCCCGCTTCTTCTTCATCGCTTGGGAAAGATCGACAGGCTCTTTCATCGCTAACGCTACCTTAACTACTCGCTGCTTTTCTGCCGTATAAAGGTTGGATCTTTTCTTCCCGGGTCTGACCTTGCACCCGACATCTTCTTCCCAGTTGGCTGCCGGAACAAAACAGCATTAAGAGACACACATATTTCCGAAGTATGACTCGTAGACACATTGATAACCGATCGGAGGCGACCACGGGCGTTGCTCTGCAGTCGGAATCAAGTATGTCACACCCACAACGTTGCAAGCCACGAGCAAAGCTTCTACCGACTTCGCGGTTGAACGCGTTTTCTTGGTTTTCGCCCAAGACTGAGTCACAACACATCGAAGCTTGTCCCCTGGAAGTGCGGGTTCCCGTTCAAAACCCCCATGCCGCTACAGCACGTAGGGACCTTCGGGAGAGAATCTTCTTCTTCCGACTCTGCGTTAGCTCGGTTAGATCTTCTAGACCGAGTTCGCCTAGACGGAGCGGCTCGGGACCGACCGGACGGCGGAGATCCGAGGCGCAGCACCCTTGGATCATTCATTACCTCCGCGGAAAAATTCCCATCATCTTCGCCCCTAAACTCCCTTTCCGAATCAACGACCAGCAATCTCTGCGCCAGGTCGAGACCAGTAGAATCCCTTAACGCCTCCCGATGCCTTAGATCGAAGTCGGCTAACGGCTCACTGGTGGTCTCATCCCGAGCAGGACTCGACTTCGTAGCAACCGCTTTCCCTTTCTCTTCCACCGACAATTTCTTTCGTGGACACATCTTACTAACGGCGAATGTATATATTCTACAAGAAAGCTTAGAGAGAGAAGCTAGAGAGAAGGGAGAGAAAGAATACCTGAAGAAACGGAGAAGTAATGAGAATGAAGAAGGGGAGCATATTTATAGGCAAGCGAGAGGGGCGCGATTCTCAAAGGCATTAATTAGGTTTACTCGAACCTAGTTGGGCCTAAAAGCCGCCCGCAACTGTTCATATTCCGAGTTAAATGGGCTTCAATTCCCAAGGAACTCCTAGAGCCCGCAACTGTTCACATTCCCTTCCGAGCTCCGAACCAAGGACCACGAACGCTCCTGAGATGAGCTCGAGATCGACATTAACAGACAAGAACGGGCTCAGCCCAAACGAATTTAGGCCCAACAGGAGAGCTCTCCGGCGATTAGCATTAAGTCGAGCTTAGCTCGGCTAATCCCTGTGATTAACCGAGTTAAGAGTGTTTAGGCAAAGCGCCTGAATTAGCGGGTCAACCAAGGCCCATTTGGCAGAAGCCCGCAAGAGTCACAATAAGTCTGCTAGGTCAAGGTGTAACCACTATAAAAGGGAGAGAGAAGCTAACGAGAAAAGGATCCGAAATCACACTCACACTCAAGGCGGCCAGAACTAGGGTTTTCACTCCTTTGTTTCTTTTCCGACTTGTACGGCCGAGCTCTCCGTGAGGCTCCGCCTCGCCTCTCATTTCCCTATTTGTAAACCGAACTCTCTTATTAATACAAACACATCTTTGACTCAAAATAGTAAACAAACGCCATTGAAATAACCCACCGACGAGTCATGTCATTCATTCACTGAACAGGCCGAACTCGGTTCAAACATTAATTCCACATAACGACATCGACCACAAACTCATCACATGAATCCATAACCAAAAAAAAAAAAACATAAGCTTTCTCAAGCTTCAACCTTCCTCGACACTGAGTTCATCATCCACGACTCTGCGACCGATGTTCCGTTCCTCCTCTCGAATAGATGAAGCTTTCTCAAGCTTCAAGCCTCCAGTCCGACAAAGAAAAGACCTGGACACGAATTCATCATCATCGAAGAAAAGAGAAGGACAGAGTAATAACAATGTCAGAAGGATCTTTCAATGCTTCTCCTTTTCTCCGTCAACCAGAAGATCTAGTCAGACTACGGCGGTTTCATGATAGAGAATGAAGCTTTCTCATGAAAGTTTTTCTTTTTCTTTTCTGTGGAACTTTGATCGAACACTTGGTGGGCCAGTAATATGAAGCAACAATGGATGTTCATGTTCATAATCCATTTTCATGCTCATCTTGTTTCTTACAGAAGGCAGCTTGTGGATCTGTACTCGTCGATCTCTACTCCATTGTCGTCTACAACAACCTAGGTGGTTTTGTCTCGAAGACAACATATCTCGTATCTTTCACTTGCTCTGTCTCGAAGAGTGATGCAGACTGATCAGAATTTTTCTTCTCGTGGCGAGTTCCAAGAAGAATCTTGATGGCGTTGAAGTTCTGAAGAGAAAGTTTGTTCATGGATAGCAACTCATCAAATCCGCTTCTCTCGCAGCCTCATCAAAGTTCGATCTCATGAGCACCTACTCCAGCAGTTTCTCTTCATCTCGCCAAGCTGATATCGACCCGTAACCAGCTCTCAGACTTGATTGGATAAAGCCATCGGCTTTGGTACCAAAACAGTGGCGAGCAATGTATCTGATTTCCAGCGCAATCTTGCCACAACCGTTTTAGAATCAGTGACGGAGTTCTTTCAAACCTACAATGGAATCTCTTGCTTCTCTTTCCGACTTGTTCTGTGATACGCAGAGCTGAGGTCATGTCGGCAGAAAAAGTTCACTACCAGATCTCTAAGCATCATCGTTTCACCAGAAGCCTTTTCAGCAGGACTTTGACTCAACTCTTGCTTCCGTAAGCTTCTCATCTTCTCGACGTCTATTCCGGGCAATCACTTCGGCAAGAGCTCGATCTCGGCAGAGTTGATGTATTGGAACACAAGGTTTGACGAGTATACAGAGTTCTCAAGCTTCTCTTAACATGAGGAAATAAACAGAACTGAATGCTAGCAAAAGTATTGAAAAAGCCTTGTAGACCATGAGAATCTCAAGTCCTCTTCTACCTCGTAGAAGTTATATCTCAGCGACAAGCTCGTGACTTGATCACGGTCCATACAACTGATCACTCTCAACCCTTTGCTTACAAAAGACTGAAGAACAAGGAGGTCGTGCTCATTGTCTCTTCTTGGGCAACACGCTTCAAATGCTAGTTCGTCATATGTCAGCGGAAACATTTGTAGCAGTCAGTACAAAGCACGTTCCTTCTTCAGCTCGCCAGCAGCGTTGCCACTGCGTATATGGAGCTCGATGTTTCTGGCTAGAAACACGTCAAGAAGGAGGACAATGGCGGAGTCACCGGATGAAGCCAATTCCTGCAAATTTTTGATATGAGCTCAAAAATTATAAAAGGTGGCCTTCAAAAAAAAACGGAGAGAAGGAGAAACTTTCATCTCCAACCACTCTCGACCGAACTCGGTTCATCATCATCGTCATTGTTGTCATGGTAAAAAATAAACGTGACAAGATAAGTCTTCTAATCTTAATTAGTTAATTATTTCTACCAGATACACCACTTTATACTTTGCGGTGGCACAAAAGTCTATTACGTACCTGTTGCATCATAGCTTTGGTTTATATAACTAAACAACTCTAATTTGTTTAGTGGATCATGTTATTGCTTTGCTGTTGGTAGTCTGTGATACCAATAAGTCGACAATTATTATATCGATATGTGCAACTCACGAGCATAAAAGCAAAACATGTTCAATCGCTTGCTTATTAATAATTCATAACTTGATTATTTCTTTTGGCTTATATTGATCTAATCATGATCATTCTTTTTGTGAGCCAGAGATCATTGAGCCAAAGAGATAAGAGAGTCAACAAGCGGATGCCGCCATTGTGTCCTCATGCTTCGAAGGACAGCTCTCAGCTACAAGCTTGTTGGAAGCGGTATAACCGGCACAAGCCAGTGCGTTTATCGACATCATCATAGCCTGACGAACATACAAACCAGCAACTTGCTCTACATACAACGATCTCGACACGAGACTTCGGGTCAGCAATAGTTCGGTAACCTTGTATATTAGACACGAATTTACTTTGAACTTGCTTTTTTATTAGGCACGAGTTTGCGAGTGACTCGCTTATTGTTAGACACGAGTTTACAAAAACTCGTCTTTGGCTAGGCATGAGTTTACAGAAACTCCCCTTCTACTAGGCGCGGGTTCTCAGTAAACTCGCCTTTGTCTCAGCATGAGTCTAGTAAACTCGTCTTTCACTAAGCACGAGTTCAAAGCAAACTCGCCTTTTACTAGACACTAGCTCAAAGTAAATTCGCCTAAATCGTCACAGGTATGAATGTGCCTAGTTCATTGTCTCATAAACCCTATTCGTAAACTCCGCAGAGATCGATTTCATTTCTCTCTACGAACTTGGGGGGACTTACTGTTGGGGTGGATTTACACCATCCTCAAGGCCCATTAGACAAGGAATTAGGCCCATATAGATGGGAAACCCTAAACCTCATTCTCCTATAAATGATGAGGCAACCCCTCTTTGTTTAGGAGGAGCTTCTTCTTCACTCTTTTAGATCAAGAACACTTTTTAGAGATTTATAGATTCACTTTACATTTGTAATCTCTCAATGTAATAAACCTATTATCAATAAAATCTCTTTGATGTTCTTTTTTTTTTCATTTGATTTCTATGTTTGATCTCTCCTGAAGTCTCAAGGATTTAAGAATCCAATTTTTAAATCTTTTATTGTTATGAATCCGACAAATGCACCATTTTCGGTTCAAACAAGTGTCTCTATATATAATGGAAGCTCATAATGTGACCTATATGGTAATCAACTCTATAGGAAAAGATGGAGGAAAAGAGCTGAGGAGGAAGAGGCAAAGATTTGATCGGGAGAATGTTGTTGAGAATACGTGGATTTTTTACTTTCATATGTTGAGTCTTATATTTTCATTGAATGGTTTGTAAATTTGAATGAATCCACTAGTTTTGAGCACTAAACAGACTGGTATTGACTTTGTTTATCAATATTGAGATCGAAGAGGAAACTTTCAAAGAGATATACTTTATAGTATTTGGTTACTCGTTATCAATAATATTACATTGTTCTTATCATACAATAACCAAATTAAGTGCAAAAGTAAAATAGTATTGATGGTTTTCCGAGCAACATCCTTTATCAAATTCTTGTGAGAGAATATAAACTATTATTTTATTTAACCATATTATTGTGGAGTTGTGAAAGATACTGATTGAGATTATGAACATCCTCTACCATATCAACATTTAAGTATCTGAAAATATGATGAGAAGCTTCTAGGTGGTGATTGTGGGGTTGTGAAAGATACTGATTGAGATTATGAACATCATAGATAATTTTTGCCCACTACAAAAAAAAAAAAAAAATTATTCTTAGCGCGAGAAAACCGCTATGATATGCCTGGGATAATGTAATATAAACTGCTATGTATACCTTTTCTATAATAGGTCCCCCCCTTCTTATAGATAGCAGTATTTTTTATTGGTGTTATATTCTTAACATTATAATAGCGTCGTTTTCGCCTGCTATGTTTATTATTTTAATAGCATAAGTCAAATGTTATAATTGTTTTTCATATTGCACTATTAGGTTTTTTTTTTATTTTCACTATTACGGCGGTTTTACAGATGCTATTGGTTAATGTTCAGTTTTTATAGCTGTTAAAATTTGTTAGTTTTATATATATCACAACCTTCTTGATTTTTATTTAGAAGACACACACATATTCAAACAAACAACCTGCAACATTCATTGAAAAGAGGTACCAAACTACAAGTCTCAATCCGACACAATACTAGTACAACACATGCATAAGTGCATCACTTAGTCATGATTATCCAAGCTGAAAGAGTAGTACATTAGACGTGATAGTAGTTAACACAAGATCACTTCTCTTTTGGCCATGCAATACAGGTGCTAAGTGCATCTCTCATACACTCGATCTCAGTAAATGGCTGCCAAACCTCCGCTTATTCATATCCACCACATCAATCTAGACTTTAGCTCCATTAGGTCCCAAGGGAACAAAGTGAACTATAATTTACAGGTTGTCTGAAGCCCAATGTCCTTCTGCAATCACTTGCTTCTTTCATGTAATGGACATCAGCTTCCATTTATGATTTTCTTGGGCAGCTTTATTTTAACTATGACACTAATATATCTTAGTGAATAGAATAACAAAAAACAGATACTTAATATAATATACAACAAATGTAACTGTGATCTTCGAACGGGAGAAGGTGCATGAATTTTATTAAGGGTAGCTTTTGGAGAATGATTGCTTGATTTAGAACGTGGTGATGCAGAAGACATAGCAGCTTTTGCAAGTTGTGCTTTAGGAGAAGAAGCTTGATTCTAAAGAAGACTCTGTGTTGTTAACACGCACAAGTTTTATTATCTGTTAAAATTTGTTAGTTCGATATATTTCTTGTGTAATTCTGTTTGAAGGAACCACTTGGAACTGCCAGCTAGAATGTTCTGAACTAGCTTGAACTAAAACGATTTGAACTCAGTCTGATCTTGTCCTGAACTGTTGTATACTGACTAGAACCGAGCTTAACTTGTCTAGTATAAGAAGAACCGAGCTTGAACTGAATTGAGCAAAGTTGTTTAGCTTGAACCGAAATGTCGTATAGTTGATGTTCTGAACCGAACCTTGCTTTGTTTTGATCAGCTAAAGCATGGGGCTTTGCTAGTACAATCATGTCCATTCGGTCTCTTGTTAAGCCGCAATCAAGTGAGTCGGATGAGTTGTTGAGTTAACAATAGTAACCGATCAGAACTTTGTCCATTATCAGGTCCATTCAGCTTTGAGTGGAACTCAAGTCTTGGCCAAGCCAGTTTCAAGAATGTTCTTAGGTGAGTGTAGACAGATGTTGAGATTATGAATGAGTACTTGATTAAGTTAGTAAAGTCTCTGAAATCTTTAAGAATGATTTTGTGTTTACTCATTGTAAACACTTACACTTAAAGAATAATCAAAAATGTTAATTGAGGTTAATCCAAACCTTGGTACTTGTTCTCAAGTACTAATTATGATTAAGAATTAACATGAAATAATCTTGGATTAATCTTGGATTAATTTTAAATTAATTATTGCTTAATCAAGAATTAATTATGGATTAATCTTGAATTAGTGAAGGATTAATATGTTATTAATTAAAGATTAATACATGATTAATTATGATTAATTAAGGAATAATGTAGGATTAATTATGATTAATTAAGTAATAATTATAGATTAATTTAGAATAATTATAGAAGTGAAAATCATGTGAAATGTTATTCACTATTCTTAAAGTCCCAGCATTACCGTGACTTGATCATGCGAACAGAACAATGTCATGAAGACACGATGATGAGATAGCACCCTAGAGACCGTGTATGGCATGAAGATGCAGTCTCGAATGTTCATAAAGACGTTAGAGGATGATGGTAATGTTAACTTACTAAGATTGGTTAGCCTTAATGGTTTATCGGTCTAGTATATATATTGTATTTATACGGAAGGTTATTGGCGGGTGATGTGGAAGTGAAATTAAAAATAAGAATTCACAATGATAAGTTATATATTAATGTTTAGTAGTTGTATGATCATGTATATGCATTTGATAATTGTTTGATTTATTATTAATTGTTTAGTGATCTAGATTCACTGTGTAAACTAGTTCCTCGTGGCTCATTATTGTGTTCGCAGGTAACCTTAGTCGGGAGACCTATTCTTTTAGACGAAGGAACGGCCAACTAGCGATAGTATTTTGTTGTCCTTGCAATGTACCTTTTGATGTATATTTACTTACAACACTGTTGGACGTTAGGTCGCAGGGTAAAACTATAAAACTTTGTAAAATGTTTAAAAGTAAATAAATAATGTATAAAAGATGTTTATAAATGACAAGTTCTCATATGATATTAATACTTTTCCGGGAAAAAGTAACACTCGGATATTGCTTTGTTGGTTTGAAAATCCTAAAGTGATATCTGATATGAGCGTCGGAGTTCTTTTGTTGTTGGTCTAAGGTGGTCGGAAGTATTCTGAGAACCTCAAGTCGACAATCGGGGAACATCGACCGTGTCATTTCCGGTCATCTACGATCAAGGGGTGTCACAATGACCATCTGGCGATGACGCCGAGAGAGAGGTTCAAGGGTGATAAAGCCCGAAAGAGAGGTTCGAGGGTGATGAAGCTCAAAGTTCGCCCATTGGACAAAGTAGATGTTGCAATGAAGAAGTGAAGAGAGAGTGAAGGGCGATGAAGCTTGGAGTGATGCCACTGGACGATGTAAAGGTAGCAAAGAAGAGAAGGGAAGAAATTGTAGGGCGCTGAAGCCTAAGGTGGGGCCACCGAGCGTTGCAGAGATGGTGATGAAAATAGAGGAGAGGTTGGAAACCAAGGTATGGAAATCGGTCAATGTAGAGGCAGCGATGAAGAGAAGAGGAGATATTGAAAGGCAATGAAGGATTGAATAGAAAACAGCGATGAAGCCTCTTCATTTTCCGTTGATTGTTCCCACTTTAGTCTCGAGAAAAACCGTTGTTTGAACATAACTTGCTCAATTCTTTTTTCAAAGCTTTATTTTGTTCTTCTTCGAGTTGGAACGACATGCTTGGATTCTTCATCTCAACATTTTTCTGCTATAGTAATTATGACCATTGATCTCGAAATGACCAATTTTGACCCCAACAACCAAAAGAGCAAAAAGGATTCCGAAGGATGAGTTTTTTTTATGATGACTTCTACAAGTATAGATTTGTATGATTTTAAAGAGAGTAAGGAGACTGAAAAAGAAATATTGCTAATGTTCCACAAAATCAGAGGGAATATGAAGAAGATCAAATGGTTGGAGAATAAGAGTGCTCCAGGGAATTTTCGATTCCATGTATTGTTGAAGGTTACTACTATCCGAAAGCTTTGTGTGATACTAGTTCTTCAGTTGGCATCATGCCCAAAGAAATGGCTGAATTGTTGGATGTTCAAGATAGATCCATCCTCTGATACCTTCACCTTTGTAGACTTCTCCAGAATATATTCATGAAGTATAATCAGAACTTGGAGGTTGAGATAGGAGATGTTGTCTTCCATGTAGACTTTCACGTTATGAGCATTCACATAGATTGCAGAACCTCTTTTCTGCTTGAAATAACTTTCATGGCTACAGTAGGAACAGTTAGCGATATGCAAACAAACAAATTGTGTCTGATGTCGTTGATAACATGTTTAGAGGAAGAGAAAAATATCATAAATTAAGTTTGCTGATGATCCAAGATTTATAGCTGATGTTGGTCCTGATTCAGATTGAGAGACTGCAGATACAGAACCAGTATCAATCAGTACATCTTTGGTGTCAGTTGATATTAGATGGATTTTTCAAGCAGTTCAAGAATTTAAAGCTTAAATCTGCCGCTTCTTCAAACGCCACTCTCAATAGATAACAAAGGATAGTGGATATGTTGGAACTCATTTTGGAGAACCACGATAGGATGATAGGATGACAACTATTTTCTATGAGGAATTTGGATAGTATGTAAATGTGGCTTAATAATAGGAACGAGTATATGAGTACTCATTTCAGGACGCTGCAAAATTGGATAGATCAGATTGCTGCCACCGTGAGAGGGCAAGAACAGCATAGAGCAAAAGATGAAGATGCCATACAAAGCTTTGTAGGCTGTTGGTTTGAGATGTCTGAGGAAGATGTTGAGACTTGTTTTCCAACAAGTTCTCATTCTCCTCAAGCCTGATCCTGCACCCCAAACATCAAGCTTAAGACTATAAAAAAAACGTTGAGTGAGAAACAAGCCACTGTTAGGTACTTTTTATTTTTTATTTTTTTTAAAAGCCAAGGAAGACGAGTCAATCACCACTTTCAATCAACACAAGGTGTAGGTCGATACCTTCCATCATCAGAGAGAGTATCGATCGGCACTTCACTGTGTTGATCGATACTTCTTCACAGGTAAGATACTCATTTTTTGACTAACATTTATTTCTTTTTATTTATTTATTTTTGCTAATCTCGGTCTGAATAATAATGGGGGCATTGTAGTTTAAGTCTGGGGGAGGTAGTTACTGACATTGTATTGTGTTTTGAGCGTAGTGAGACATTTTATAAAGTCAAACCGAGTCAGATAGAGATGATGAACATTTCTTGGATTAACATACCACCTAACCACTCTCTAGCACCCTTCTCTTAGTAGTTTCCTGCAAGGTGTACTGAGTGGAAACACTAAAGTGAATTAACCTGCTAGAAATATCCACGCTTGATGAGAATGTCTGAAGAAACCAAAGCTGATCTCCTACATAATCTACATCAGTCGTGTTCTGGGACTTGGTACACACTGGATCGCATTCCATCTGCAGGTTCGGAAGATAAAAATTTTTGTGTTTATGGTTCCCCTCTTACCCCTTCAGAGCAGAGAAGAAAAAATATTATGAAAGGCATAAAAGTCAAAAAGAAGGTAACAGAACTTAGTGGTTACAAGCTCTAGAGCTTGATTCATGGAAGCATGCCCAAAATCCCAGTTAATTAAAAATATAACGATACCCTTCAGAGAAGTGAGACATTAGCTGAGTGGAGAGAGGAAAAGAGAGGAAATGAACTATAGAGAAGACTGCATGTGTGTTCAGATACTTGTGAGTAAGAGTCCAGGTGTCTTTTAATTGATACTACCAAGATAAAAGTAACACACTTATGTCAGATGGTGTTTGGTGAGCTGTTGGCTGGATGGTTAGGTTTATTATGCAGCTAAGTATATGGAAGTGTGCCTCTAAAGGTGGTACTGCTTTGATGTATCATGCATTGTAGAGGTGATGGTTGTGGGTTCTAAGGAAAAGGTGAATCCCTGCATTTTCAAACCTCTTCCACGGGTTTATTCTATGTTTTGCTCAAGGGCGAACAAAGTATAAGTGTAGGGGAGTTGATAAAACTTGGTTTTTAACCGGTTTTAACCATGGTATGTCCATTTATGTTATGTTTTAATCTTTATGGTCTTTCATGTTTAGTTACGTTTTGGAGCTATTTGGAGATTGAAGGGAAGAAAACCCAAAATTATGAAGTTGGAGTTGATATTTAGAAGTAATTCCGATCAATAATCCTTGTGTATAGGTCAACACTCATGCAATTTGACGAAACCCGGCTGAATTTTCAAGAATTTTACTTTTGTTCCAAAAGTTCCTATTTGAGAGACCTCTAGATGTGTTTAACCTAGAGGTGGGCAAAAAACTGAACTGAACCGATTCAAACCAAACCAAACAAACCAAAATCTACTATCAAATAGTTCGATTTAAGATTTACAAACTGGAATGGTTTGGCTCAGTTTAAAACCGAACCAAACCAAGAATCCAATATGTTTTTTTTTATTATTTGAATTAAACATACTAGGAATATACAATATACTAAAATCCTAAGATTAAAGTCACTAACCCATGTATTTTGTTTTTAATTTTAGATAGTGAAACTAATATATTAATTGGTGACAACTTGTTTTGTGGAAGGGTTATTAAAAGGTGAAGTCTTGGATTCGAGGAACGCCAAACACACTAACAAGCTACTTGGGGGAATTGTGAGATTACAGGTAAGGGATTGGGATCGGTGCTCTGCAGGACCAGCCTGGGTTCCACGAGACAGGTTGTTACAATAACTTTGTCTTTGATGTGTATCAAACCTGTGAGCATATGTGGAAAGATTCAAAGCACTTGTTGATTAATATTAGAGATGAGGATAGAACTAATCATTCAGCTGATAGAGGGAATCTCTATGAATGATTTCAGAGAGCACAACAGAGTGGACAAACATGTCAGAGAAGGTTGGAGCAGGAGCTGAAGATCTATCAAGAAAGAGAGTGAGAGTGACTGAGACTACTTATGAAGGTGTTTTATATACAAGTGCCGCTTGGGTGTTAAAATAATCTGTGATTTAAAAAAAAATAACTTATTAAAATCATCAACTTTTTATTTTAATTTTATATATTTGCAGGGAGACTTGAGTATACTACATAAGAAGCACCCAGAGGGAAGTATATGAAAGAGCTTTCAAATGAGGTTAGCATATATTTCGTTCATCCTAAACATTACAACTGTAGCGCCACGATCCCCTGCCGTCCGACCGAGGTTTCAAACGAGTGTTATGGACACGCAACTACTCATTTTAGACCACCCAGTGTGTCTCGTTATTGGCCCCATGAGTCATCAGGCGCATACTTTCGATCAAATATCAACCCAGCCACATCCATATACTATACTTAAAATCATGCACACAAGGAAATGAAAAGGAAGTGACAGGGATGCATTTCCTTAGGGTTTTAAAAATCATAATCCAGTCTATCAAATTACCCTATGAAACTCTACTACACTACTCTTGCTAAGAGATATCAATTGAAGTACTTAGGGATTGAATCCACAGAAAGCACAGGTACATAATAGATTTATATGATCCTTAATGGTTAAGCTAGGCGACAATATTTTATAGGTTTTTAGGTTTGAGTAAAAAGAAAATATTCTGAATTCAAGTAAATGCAAATATGGAAAATAGCTAGATCTAGGATTTAGGCACATGGATTATAATTATTAGGATGCAAGGCAAGTCTAATACACTAGAACTCAGTCGCCTACTAAGTATGACCATCGATCAACGGTAGAGAACCAATATCGATCGACGGTTAGGCAAGTTGATATATCCACTAACTTGATCGACCAGCTCTCGCATGTATCTAACAACTTAGCTCAATTAGAATTAGTTCAGGAACAGGCCCTACTCTCGCAGCTATCTATGTCTTTAGTTCCAGATCTAGTTAGCTACTCTACAACATATGCATTAAGAACAGTTCTAAGTAATGGATACTAATTTTTCTTAGCAATCCTAGATTTCGGTTAATCCATCAATAATGTTAAGAACCTTAAATCCAACAAGATTAACTACTCAGACATTATCAACCAAACAGAAAAACAAATAAGACTTAATAGAGTGCATAGAAGAAAAACTGGGATTCTAATACAAAGCTATGAAGAAGTCTTGATCTTCTCCCTAAAACAATATGATAAAATCTAGAAAACAAAAGCGTGCTCTATGCCCAACATTGGCAGAAACCTTTATAAATTAGGTTAAAACTTGTCCAAGGGCAATCTTTTAATTTTGTGTAACTTGGGCTTCAAGTCGGTTCTGACTAGAGTCGGGCATGTGCGCTTCAAGCATCGATCGACACCAAGGTAGCTCTGTCGATCGATGCCAATCTTGCATGTCGACTCTGACTTAGCTGATTCTTGCCAGCTACAGATTTCTTCATCCAGATTTCTCCACATAACTCTAAAATATACATGAACTTGTAAATACTCTAAAAACATAGCCTAGACACACATAATAGGCTCCAAGTGGTGTCCATCATATGATTTAACTGGTAAATAATAAGGTATATCAGGAAGCATGAGTAAATGGGTTACTCAGAAAAGCGATTCTAGACTAGCCTCTCTGCATAATATTCTGCATTGCCTAGAGCTTGGTAGCCACTACAATCAATCATTCAAATGCACATACTATAACATAACATCATCATTTCCATATTTTTTCAATCAACCTAATGATCAAACAAGACAATGAACTCTGTCATTACTACAACATAGACTCGACTCGACCTACTACTCAATGACTTGACTTTGACACCATTCATCCTAGACGGACCTACAGGCTCGTTCACATACATCCCACCTTGCCTCGGACAATCACAAGATATCTTACGTGAACCAATGTGTCCCAGCTTCCTAAATGACTATCCGAGTTGCAGCTCATTGGCCCCTTCTGGCTATGTCTACCACCCGGATCCTAATAGTCATAATTTATGCCACAACTTGGCATGACTCGATCTTCAGCACCCTTTCACGGTTTCTATCCCACATTTTGCAGACACCATCCGTTCACGGTCTTGTCACTCAAATTTCCGCAAGTACCTCTTCTTAGGCTATTGTCCCGTGGGTACTCATCACATCAGTTATTAGGTGCCACCCGTTCTCAGTGACTCAATTAATACATCTTTCACATTAACTCATTCTCGTTACTCATTCTCACTCACATACTCATTTCTCATTCTCATTCACATATTCATTTCTCATTCTCATTCTCATTCACATTCACATTCACATTCACATTCACTTTCACATTCACATTCACATTCACATTCACATTCTCATTCTCATTCTCATTCTCATTAACCCTAATTTTAAACACATATCACTAGTCAACACCCGTTCTATTCATGATACAAAGTGTAAGATCCACTATTAAAGTATGTGTGCACTTCTTTCTATCAACCTAACTTTCATCATCATTCATCACAAATATCATAACAACCAATCACACAAGCAGTCCTTCATAACATCCATCCACATCAACACAAGGTAGTTCATTAAGTCCTTTAAACAGTGTGAGGATTCTTATGCATTGTGATCCATTCATCTATCAACCTAGCTCACGTTGTGAACTAGCAACCTAACTTTCATACAAAGACTATCCAACCCCTGATTCCAACATCAAATTGTGTTTGAATCACCTCATTTTAGAATAGATTTGAAGATATGGGTCTGAATATGAGAATTTGAATCTGAGAGAATCCAAAAGCTTTCGGTCAACACGCCACCACCACCACTTGATATCAGCGAGAGAGAGAGAGAGAGAGAGAGAGAGAGAGAGAGAGAGAGAGAGAGAGAGAGAGAGAGAGAGAGAGAGAGAGAGAGAGANTGTGTTTGAATCACCTCATTTTAGAATAGATTTGAAGATATGGGTCTGAATATGAGAATTTGAATCTGAGAGAATCCAAAAGCTTTCGGTCAACACGCCACCACCACCACTTGATATCAGCGAGAGAGAGAGAGAGAGAGAGAGAGAGAGAGAGAGAGAGAGAGAGAGAGAGAGAGAGAGAGAGAGAGAGAGAGAGAAAGATTCGCTCGTGTCCTCCTTGTTGATAATCATTGCGTATTTTTATAACCAAAGCTTGGTTGAATAGAGTCTTGCAACGTGTCGGTTTTTAGTGGTGCCGACACTTTGTATAATACTTTTTGAGGCTTGCGTGGTGCAGAAAGTTTTGAGTGGGCTGCTATTGAGATTTTTTTTATTCAAAAGTCTTCATGTGGATCCTATCTTTGCCGAACAACTTGTTGGTGATGATTGCCTAGCATTAGTCGTGAATACTTAATGATTATATTGATATACATTATTTTGTAGATAGTAATACGAAAATAAAAATATTAAATTAAACAGTAAAATACAGAAATAATGTACAAAGTCTACTAAAATATACTTTGAAAACTAAAATACTTTGTCAAAAAAAAACTTTGAAAACTAAAATCTAGACATTATTTGTACGTTTTTTTTTTTGTTTTCAAACTTCAAATGGATCCTGACCCAATGGGCCACAAAAAGGATCCCAGGTTTGGGGTTAATGTTTTCCTTTGTAGGTGATGTTGGTTTTTGATAAAGTCCGATGCTGTCATTGGATTTTTCTGATCGCTCATCGTTAATATTTTGTTGTTTGTTTTTTCCTATTAATATTCTCTTGTTAGAAAATATGGTAAAGAATTGTTTCTCCTGTAATATATTGAATATCAAAATCAAATAGTGATAATATTGCTTGCCATCTGGTATTTGTTTTTGATACTAGTTTCAATTGATTTAATATTTCATTTTCAGGGAATTTGGTTTGTCTTTTTATAGGTTTAAAAATTGGGTAAGTTGTAGATTAGAACGGATGTTGAGTGTTCTGTTCTACTTTATTACATTCGTTGGTATTTATTTTATTATCAATACTGTTTATTTGTTTAGAAATCGTATAGAGTAATTGACTTTAATAATTGTTATGTTGGCATACTGATATAATGTCTTGCATGAGTACTTGTTCTTTATTGTCTTTATTAGCCCCAGTTTAAAAGGAGTGGCTAAAATATGTCGATTGTATTTAATTTTAAATCTTCTAACGGTAAATGAAGTGGTTTGATTTTATTACCATACTAGGGGTTGGCCCGGACTACGCCCAGGATTTTTCTATAATTTTGAATTTAGTTATATGTTTAGTATCTATATGTATATATGTAAGAGCATATATAAAAATATATGGCGTCAGGCAATTTAAAAATTATTTGCAGTTTCTTCATTTGTAAGCCTTCATTTGTTTTGCTTATTCAAGTGTGCGTCAGTATGCTAGCTTACATTCCATTCTCTTGGCTTTTTTTTCATAAACTCGGTGCCAACACCTCGGTTAACCAACAATTTCCATATAATTATGTTTATAACACTAATTAATTGTTATAAAGGGCATTAATTCATGCTAAAGGGTTATTATACAAAGGTATAACCAACTCTAACTTCAATTTGGAGTTATTTGCTGTTCACCATCTGCATTTATTAATATTCAATCAACTCCAACTTCAAAATACAGCCTTAGACATATTAGAGATAAGGTGTTTCAAATAGTTAAGTTAGTTTTTTATACTGATTTTTATTTTGTATTAAAAGATAATAGAAGATTTGATTTTTTAAGATTTATTAAAATGCTTTTTATATTTTGTTAGAGTTAACCAAAATATCAAGCTAATTTTCTGATAGTTTT
Source organism: Eruca vesicaria subsp. sativa (assembly GCA_932364175.1). Taxonomy (NCBI): domain Eukaryota; kingdom Viridiplantae; phylum Streptophyta; class Magnoliopsida; order Brassicales; family Brassicaceae; genus Eruca; species Eruca vesicaria. The sequence goes on from CAKOAT010329598.1 coordinate 20,851, forward strand.
TAGTTTTATATCAAGTTTTGTTTTGTTAAATACGAATTTTTAAGTATTTCTATATTTTAAAACATACTCTCTCTTTTTAATTATAAGTGTCATTTTAGCTTTTTGTACACGGATTAAAAAAATAACTAATTTTACATATTTTTATATAAAAAACACAATTATCTATACACCTAAAAATATTTCAAGCAATAGAAAAAAAATTACATAATAAATTAATAAATTTTGCATTGAAAACTAAAAACGACGATTATTTTGTAAAGAAATAAATTTTCTATTGTAACACTTAATATAAAACGGGGTGAGTATTTTTTAGTTAGTTTTTAGGTTGGTTTTCCAAAATAATTTTTCAGAACATCAAATTAACTTTAAATGGTTCTTTTAGAGTATCATTAAACAATCGAAAACTAATATGGATTTAAAGATAACAGCCAAATATAATTAACTAAGAGAAAATAAAACATATGTATGGGACATTTAACTTTCTAATAATCTCTGCATGTCAATATAACTTCCTTCTTTGGCCATTTTCAACCTGATTTTCACCCTAGAGATGGAATGTGTCTGTATTTCTTGAGCTACATGAGGCATGATAAAAAACGAAATGAAATGCAAAATAATTAAAATAAACAATAGGATACAAAATATTGAGATTGTACGCCGGATTTTGTTTCAAAACTAAGTTGTTCATGAGATTTAAGAACTGAATACCTGAACTCGAGTAGGAGTCTTACAACCCACAACTCGCCAGTGAGTTATAAAAAAAATATTAATTCAAATGTTTTTATTTGAATTTTTTGAAATTCTAAAATTTGTTGTAAAAAATAATGAGCTAGAGAGAGAGAGAGGGAGAGGGAGAAGGAGAGGGGGANGAGAGAGGGAGAGAGGGAGAGAGAGAGAGAGAGAGAGAGAGAGAGAGAGAGGGAGAGAGGGAGAGAGGGAGAGAGGGAGAAGGGGATAGAGAGAGAGAGACATCCAGAGAGAGAGAGGGAGGGACTGCTACTATTTATAAGAAAAAGAGAGAAACCCTAATGAATCATAGACAAGGTATTTCTCTTTAAATTTTTTTAATAGGCAGTTTTGGGATGTTACAACAACACTCTTACTGTGAACTGAATGGAATCATGGTGTTATTAAAGTGATGTTCGGGCTATTTGTGTGTTACATTAAATCTCTCTGATTATTCAATCCTTTCTGTTCCAATAACAAATATGTCGCATTTGTTTTGCTATGACTTAAGAATTTTTTCAGGGGATAGTGTAAAGGCTAATGGGTCTCGTGGGTTAATTGTTAGAAAACTAGCATGGAGCATAAATGGGTTTTGGAGGGTTAATTTGATATATTATAGGCCGAGTCAGGTGGTCGTTAGAATGTATATAGCTCAAAGATTCTGATTTGTAACAGTACATGTGGAGTATTTTTGAAAACGAGACTGTACAAGTTCAGTTGCTGAGATTGAGGTTTTATGAAAGTGTTGTATAGCGAGGAGCAGATATGGGCAAAGATGGAGACTCTAAGGAAGATAGTAGGATACAGTGTTGCCAGAAGCACTATACATTCAGAAGAGTTGAAGGCACTTTACATGTTAACGGGTGAGGAAGTGGAAATCCCTACATCATTGTTGGAGAAGAGAGTCAAGATATTGCACAAATTAGTGCGGGACTTCACTTTTTAGTGTCTGTTATTGGAATTAAATAGAGAAATTTTGTTAGGTGATCGTTTCTTTTTGTGTTTAAAAAGAGACAAAGTGATATCAATTTAAGAAATGTTACTCACCAAAGGTGGTGGAGAAATAAAGAGATGAACAAGAGAGACTACAGAACCTGCAGCTAAGCTATGGCTTTCAAGAGACTATCTGATTTATTCAATATCTTTACGAAAGATATTAATACGAAATAATTCCGATAACCAGAGACAACGATGTCATTGTCAACAAACTGTTTTCTTTTTTTGGGTTTATTTGTGCAGAAAGCACAATGAATAAAGCATTTTCTGATCACAAGCCATGAATTAGTTTTGTTTCAGTACAACTTTGTTCCCAAACTTCCAGTAAGAAAATTGCACACAAGTGAAATAACAAAATAATTGAGAGTTATATAACTGCGGAATCATGCAATACTTCCATAGTCCATCCTTCCATGAGACGTCGATGGAACATTCGGGACATGATGGTTACTCCTACGTCCTCCTACAAGCCACTTTAATTTAACAGTCTTAAAATCAATCAGAAGCTGTGAACAAGAAGGTTCTATAGATAGAATTAGTTATGAGTGCAATAAAAGTACCCCAAGGGACACCACTGATATATGAGCTACCTCTGGGTGAGCGTTGACCCCCAGAACTAGTGTTGGACGGAGGAAGCTGAGCATTTATGTGATTCCTATCCATAGACCTTCCAGCGTTTGGTCTCCCATGATTGGACCGTTGAGGAGGTTGCTGCCCTAAGCGACTTGAAGAGTTCTGGGAGACATGAGGAGTGAATGGCGATCCTGGCATAAGCTGGCCAAATCTGGCATAAGGATCATTACCTGGAGGGCTGCCAATCTCTACTTGCGAAAAGGGTTGATTGGGAACATACCTCCTGAAGTTTAGATTAAAAGTTACGAGCAATTAAGCCAATCAGATTCATCAAGTCTAAAAAAAAAAAAAAAAAGCAAAAATGGTTCCAGGACAGAAGCTTAAATTCAGTATTAGAGCACGTTCGTGTGGTAAACAATACATCATGTCGTCTGACATCTTATGTCAAATTGCTTTTTTACAGAGTCAATAATTTTGTAGAATGATTTGTTATTCTTACAAATTGCTTCAGATACACATCCACCAAGAATCAGTCTTGTACACACATACTATACAAAGCACTGTCATGCACATAGATAATATCACAAATTCAAGAGGCATCAACATCAAGTATATGACTTTTCACGTTTCTATAATCTAGTCGAAAAACATAGTTCTGATACTCAAAGCTAATACACAGAATGCAGTGCTACGTATGTATAAATGGAAGATGTCAATCTAAATATCACCAAAGTTACTCGTGGGGTATATGTTCACGCATTCTAACAGAGGTTCAACAGCAAAAGAAAGAAAGGTTCAGCATACTTTCCCCAGATTGTCTTTTAGGTTACCTTTGAGTTACCGGATTTGATGATGAGGAGGTCGAGGGATTACTGTTGAACCTTCTCGAACTGGAGGCATCTGTTGAACCAAGTTGCATACCTCTACTGAATGCATTAACAATATTACTTTCATCTGCGCTATCTTCTTGTAGAAGCAATTCTTCACTGTTCATGTAAAAAACTGTGCATATTATAACTCTTCCAAATAAAAGGATTGGAAGCAAACATGTATCTTATGCGACTGCAAATAGCAGAATCAAAAGAGATTGTTATCATTTCAGCTAGGAAGATTAAACAGAGCACAGAATAACATCAAGTAACAAAGAATGATTTCCCTTTAACTACGAAGGCACTAGAGGATCAGGAGTTGACACGAGCTTTTGATATAGTTTAAATACCTAAAATGTGTCTATCTACATTCAAAACCCAACTACGAGTTAGCAATGATGCATAAGGGAATGTGACATGTCTGGTCCGAATGGTAATACACAATATCACTCATATTCTATATAAGCCTAGCCAGATTTGTCACAGTACACAACATACACTAGTAGAAAAGAACCTTGACACTCTATAATATGAAAATCAGGGAATATCTTGAGTACTTGCCTGTAATTTGGGTCCCAATCCCCTGGATCAGGCTCTGATAAGGCATTTTCCGTATTCTCAATATTGGGTCCAGTACTGGAAGGGTTATACATATTGGACCGAAGAGATGAGCTGGAAATATTATAGGTAGAGTACCCAGAACCTCCTTGTGTCTGTTTACAGTATTGGAACCCCGGATCCAAATGCCGATGTGAAAGTGAACCAGAGAATTGCCCAGAATAACCCTCATTTTGATGTAAATTGTCCACCTCGTGCCCTTGCGCTTGTGGCAAGGAAGAATCCTGAGACTGAGAACCTCCAGAATATCCAATGCTTTGTCTTCTGTTAAACTGACTGAATGCCGCCATTTTTCCTAAAGGAGACCCGTGGCAACTGTTTCTTACTGGAGATGTCGGACCATGGTGTCCAGGAGAGCCAGATAGAAATTGATGGTTTGAATTTGGTGGAGTAAATTGTGACGGACTAGTGCCGAGGGGTAGTGGAGCAAAGTTTCCCGTGGATGGACTTGTACCAAGGCCATTTCCATGTGGTTGTGAATACTGCATAACCCTACGTCTGGCGTCAGGACTAGTTCCAACCGTTGGGACACCACTTCTGTTTTGCATGTATAGGCCAGTATGATTCACAGGTGAATAATAGGCAAACATATTGCTGTTATCTCCATAGCTCCCGTAGCTACTTCCCTGTATAGTACCCTCATTGTAGCTGCCATAGCTTCCGATACTCCCATAACTATTTGCATGTGAGTAAGGCATCATCTGAAAATGGGGACTATTGTGCATAGGGATTCTGGTTCTCCCTGATACCTATATGAGAAATAAATAACTTTAAAAAAGAGGTTCACAAACACCTTGAAGGTCTACAAAATATTCTAAAGAAAAGGAGTAATACGTGAGGAGAAAGACCAGCGGCAAACCAGTGCCCTCCCCCTGGATGATGGTCCACTTTGATATTTTGAGTAACATGCTACAAAGAAAATGGAAAGATAACAAGAACCAATTCAGCGAATAGATGAATTTTTACACACGTTTCACAACAAGATAGAACTGCATATGTCTTTCAGCTAATTTTGATGAAATAAACCCATCACTGGTATGACAGCAAGGCTAAACAAGAAGTATGAGAAAATGGGCAGAAATTCTATCTGACTCCCCACATGAGGTGTTTCTGGCGGAGGGTTGTATGGGCACGTAAAAGGTTCCCCAGTGATAAAAGGGTGCTTAGCAGCCTAGAGAAATAAAAATAGATGTTTATCCAAAGGGTAATAAGATAATATGAATCCTTGAAAACTAGGTATATAGTATAGATGACGTTAGCAAAGAAGTTCAATACCTGAAAAGGTGACCAACGTTTGGCTGGATCAAATTCAACAAGTCCTCTCAAAAAGTCTATAAGAGCTAACCGGATCTGAGTTTCTGTGATTAGTTCATGAAAAAAGAAACCGTCACCATGGAAGATAGTCCAGTGATTATCCCTGAAACTTTAAACACTGTAGGGTCCTGACTTTACCTTTGGCAACATCGTCTTCAGGCAAGTTTATTTTGTACGGATAGCCTTTTACAATTTCTTCAAGGTTCTTATGGCGGAAGTACTCTTTCCCAATATCTGGCTTTTTCTTTTCTCTCTGAAAAAAAAGTGAAAAATGCCACAGGGTTTATCCAGAGAAAAGGTCAAAACTTAATGACTATATCTAAGAATAAAAGTAATATCTTCACGAAACAATCTTAAGCCTTTTTTGTTCAGTGACATAATTATCTTCCTTTGTTTTCGATATTTTAATATCTTTGTTTGTCTCATAGGTAGAGCAAGAATTACTTACAGCTTCAAATTCTGCTTCTGTCAGTGCCATATAAGCACTTTTGAGGCCGCCATGAGTTCCACCATTCCCTAAATTGTGGACACTCCCAACACATTTAAAGAACTTATTCGCATTTTTGGCTTCCTTGAGCACATAATCAGGTGGTTGCTTTCTGGAAGACAATATGACATAATATTGATACAATCACAACATAAAAACAGAATAAGAAAAGTTCCTGGCTCCTAGAAATCTTGACACTTATTGGTTAAATAGAAATGAGGACTTCATAATTGTACAACCATTGAAAGCTAAAGTAAGGACTGCTGAATACAGAGGTCAATAAAAGAACGAATGTAAGCACCAAGAGAAGTCTAACACCATAGAACAACCGCTACTAGGAAAATGATTTCTTGTACAATATTATGAAACAAAAAAGGTATGAGTAAGAGTATGTTGACCATCAAGGGTGTGAACCCCCAAAAAATTTCTCTGACCCCGAAAATTATAGTCTGCTTGGTCATTTACCAGATTCATAATGAAAGATCATACCCCAGTATTTCAATCATACGTCTCATGATATCAAATTCAGAAGCTCCTGGAAACAGGGGCAATCCAAGAAATAGCTCCGCGACAATGCATCCGAAAGACCACATGTCGATAGCTGTAGTGTATCTACAGAGTGGTTAAGCCTCAACATACAACTTGAAGATATGATGTACCATGGAAAGAAAGAACAAAAAAGCAAAGAACTTCTGTTAGCATTTAAATTAATGCGGGATAGGAAAGTAACGATTTGATAGGACTATAGCAACTCAGTTATCGCCAAGGCCAGTGAGAATTCCGCTACCAACGACTATGAGAAAATATTCTAGTTTTGTTTATTATATTTAAATTAAAAAGGATACTGGTAACCAAGTAAAACTTCCGGCGATCTGTAGTAACGACTCTGTAGAAAAATGAATTAGGTAACTTAATCCATTTGTTTGGTTTGACACTTTGACATAACAGAAAAAACAGGTAAATAGGAAGCAAGAAGGAAACCTGAATATATGAATAAACAGTCCGGTCTTCCATGCACGCTGATCCAAAGTCGATTATCTTAATTTCAGTTGGCTTAATACTGATGCAATTGAAAAAATATTCAACTAAATTAAAGTTATGGACTCCAGTTGTGTGTATAGGATTAGTGGTAGAAAGTAGACCTGGCACACAGAAGAATGTTCTCTGGCTTTAGATCACAATGAATTATGCCAGCATCTTTCAAAAGAGCCAAACCAAGTAAGATCTATGGGACACCATAAGAAAACAGTCGATACAGTAAAATCAGACGCTATAACAAACAAAATGGTGAAAACACAGATCCAAAAAATATATATATATACCTGCTTAGAGAAGAGCTGGACTATGCTTAACGAGAGACCTCTAAATTGATTTATTTTTATGAGCTCATACCTAAACCATAAATTACCAAGGACAATGGAATTATCATAAATAAAAACTGTATACAGTTGGCATTAAGGAAATAAGAGGACACGTAAATAATCACAAAGACGGAGCAGAATACTTCTTTAGTTCTACAACTTACAGATTCATGTCCAGAAGTTCAAAGCATATACACAAATGACGTTGATGTAAGAAGTAGTCGTAAATGCGAACAATATGGTGCTTATCCTCTGGATCATACTTCTTGTTTAGCTACAAACCCAACCAATCCGAAATTTATGAGACAGACCTCATACGATTTTTAGTACTAAGACAAAGTATCATTCAAGTACAGAAGAATCACCTACCGTTGTCAAAATAGATACTTCGACCAGCGCCTGCTGATAGTATGCAGGCTGGTTTTTTATTACTTTTACAGCAACAAAACTGTTTGTCTCAGGAACCCAGCATTTAGCAACCTGACCAAAAGTCCCATGGCCAAGAAGATCTTTGACAATGTATCTAAGAGCACGAGGTGAAGCTTAATCAAAAAGACATCTTTTGTAGATAAAACGCGGTTCAAATTTTATGCCTCAAACAGCAAAACAGAAGGAGAAACAGTACCGGCGAAATGAAAACTGAAAATAAATAAGAAAATAGCAAACCTCTGCCGTGAATCTGAACTGCACAAATCATCATTTACAGCCAGAATTAGGTCGGAGTTGGCATTATCAAAGCCATCATTGAGCACACCAACCGATGGAGTAGTCAAGTACCGCTTGGGATTCAACTCTCCTCTATATTTGAACTGTGAATTGCACATTTTGTATGTCTCAACCAAGCCTCTAGTTAGTCTCACCACTACCTACAAACAGACAAATATATCAAAGCTAATTTGAGCTCTGGAAAGTATTGGAACAGTAACAAAAATATACATGTCTGATGACTTGTCAAAAATCATAATAGTGATCAAGTACAAGATAAAGAGGTAGATAGAACATGGAATATAAGTAACCTCCTGTGAAGTTATGGAAAGAAAACAACAACATTTATCAAGTATCATCGACTACCTATGTAGCAGCTAATATTAATGACATATCCAATCATTCAACCAAGACACTAGCGAACCCCACAATACGAAAATGGAAAATATTTTGCATCAGATTCAAAATGTTGTTGGTTGGACGATACTAAAAAGCAAGAAGGGGCAGTAGATAACTCAAACCCGAACCTCGCCTAACATCCTTCAGCTAAAGTACTATGGTAATTGCATTGAGCTGTATGTACTTCTTGGCAGTGCATTTACCTAATTAATAACCCATAACATAGTAGAATTCCGGTAGAATAAATGAGTGGAAGCATCTTCTAAGCCAGCATAGAACTCCTTCACTACTACTGTAAGCGAGTACAAACTAAGCTATTCGTAAAGACTGACATGCATTACTGAACCAACAGACACCAATTGCCTTTTCTCTATCCGTTCCCAATATAACAAATAAAAAAACCTGTAATCTTTGCAGAATGGGAAAATCAAAGCATCACACGCAGATTAAAAAAAAAGAGTTTGCTTTAAAGCATTTGAAAGATGACATGCTAAAATTTGCAGAGCTCCCACCCAAAACAAAGAGAAAGAAAGAGCATTTCTCACCGACTTCTTCTTATTGGCAGTAGCAAGCAATGTCCCACCTCTGATAGCAGGTCCATTCAGTGGGATGTAACGCTTGAAAACAAGCTCAACTGGCTGCCACGGTGTTGATGCACCTCTAGAGCCCATCTCATCCATAATCGGAACCGAATCAAAACCTCAACTGACCACACCCAAAGCAACACAACTTGCGTTAGATTACAGTTAAGAGCTCAGAGAAATCAGGAGTTTTCGATGATCAAGCCGATTGACTCAAGTCCCATGCCCTCTTTTCTTCATCAAGTCAGCGCACTCCAAACCCTATATTGATCCATAAATAAACACAAATGCATAAAAGGAATCCACTTGTAAGGCGTCTGGATAAAACCGGAAACAGGGTAAGGCCCGGATGATTTCAAGTGTGATTCAGAGGTGAAACTGAAAGCGGAGGACGAAAGGCTTGCAGCCCTGGTGTAGGAGATTGCGAGGAAGGGAAGAGAAGAGACAAACAGAGCGAGGGGGAGAGGGAGGAGATAGAAAAGTGAAAAGCTTTTGATTCTGATTTTTCTTGGTCTGAGGAAGTTGAGATGAGTCGATTTGATTTCGTCTTCGATTCGATCACTCCTGATTTTTGTTCTTTCTTCTCTCCTTTCCTCTTCCAGTTTGTAGTCTATGTATTAAGAGCGACTATTATTTTTATTTTTATTTTTTTTTTTGGTCAAAGAGCGGCTATTATTTTTTTAATTTTTGTTAGTTTTAAGATCTACCACGTCAGTGCCATGTGAGATTGTTAGGTGAATAATATGATGATTCGTATATGAAAACAATGAAGATTATACATCATAGTTGGTAAAACACAGCTCTTAAAACTTTAAAAATTTGGGTTTGATTACTATCAATGACATTTTAATTTTTCTGACCCAACTAATATCCAATCATGGGATCGCCCCTGCATTTATTGTACCAGAAGGAGGGCATTCAGCATCAAACAATCAGATTGTTGACCCAACAAATGGAAAGAAGGAGACACGATTAAGAGTAGATCCACCTAGAAAACATAAAACACCATTACATTTCCTTATGTTTTATGTCGTCATTTTCGTTGATTATGCGCTATAATTTAGAACTTTATCTATTTTTAATTAAACTCAATGTGGTGGGTGGTGTTTAACCTATCAATATACATATCTTCCTTTAAGCTCAAATTAAGTAAACGTAAAATAAACATTGAAGAACTCACTTCCTCCGTATGTTAAAATGAGTTAAAAATATAATTTGAGATGTTAAAAGTATTCATCAAAAACTATTATACATACACTCACAAAAGTGAGTAATGAAGCATTATATATACATACACTCACAAAAGACCTGGAGAATAGAAATTCACAAAAAAAAAACCTTTAAGAGGAAGACATGACATGGTTAGAGAAAGCATGAGGACGTTGGTTTAGGACTCCCAGAGGTCCACAAAACCCACAAAACGACTCCAAAAAGAAAAGAAAAATGTTAAGTTAGAGTAAGTTTCTTATTAGACACTATATTAATTTGTTGATATTTTGTTAGGAAGCTTTTAACTAAATACTCTTTTTTTTCTCTACGAACTCCTAACTAAATTATCGAAAATGTGTCAAAACAGACTATGGTGTTACGCTGTTGTCTTCTATCTAATGACTTTATGTGGATAAGGACCAATAAGTTTGGTTCCAGTGTGTTTATAGAAGATAGTACACAAAAAAACAGAATTCTTTTGAATTACATTAAAAATAACTCCAGACGAACAAAACTTGCCTTTAAGCATTATTAGAATCAGAAACTGAAAATTTAACAATGTTTCTGGATTAATTTTCTGACACTTCTTACAGAGAGGCATATTTTACTAACATGGTATATTGTTCTCTTTAGTTGAAATCTATTTAAGTTTGCCAAAAGAATTTCACAAAGTTAGGACCAGTGTACACTTAAATATATAATTATATGATCTTTACTTGGCTGACATATTCATAGATAAAACTAGAGGTGACATAGATCGAATACTACCATAATTTTAAGTATTTTCGGTTGGCTTTGTATTTTACGGATATTTAATTTTCTGATTTGCTTTGTTTCGAAAAATTACGGATAATATTTGTGAAAAATTTACGGATATTTCATCCACTTTGTTCAATATAAATATTTTTTTTAAAACATAATTGTTTCATTAATTTTTTGTAAGGAACAAATCATAATTTCTTAGACTGCAAAAAAACTAAAACTACATAACCAAAGGCACCACATCTATTATATAAAGAAGAGTTGGATCACTCCTTAGGGTGTCCACGTAGGCTGACACGTCAGTAAGTCCACGTCAGCTAAGGATTTTACTCTCTCCTGAGCATGTCCACGTAGACAGATCTGTGGGCCCTACCAAATTTCGTTTTCTTCGATCTAAATCAAAATTCAAGAGACAGAGACTTCGATTTTGTAACGTCGTATACCACCATGAAAGCTATTAACAGCTTCAATGTCACCATACTCTTCATCTCCCCCTTGACTCCACCTGTATAAACTCCCCCGAACCCAAATCTCCTCTGATAGCTTCCATGGATGAGAAACAGTCAGATTTCCAGCACTGAAGCTCTGGTAATATCCACCAGCGCATCCATGGATAAGAATCCAGCGAAATAACCACCAAAGCTCCACCAGAATCGACCACCGGTTCCATGGATAAGAAATTTTTTTTGCTTGGCTCCATCTACAGCCCTTAATCCTGCAAAAAGCAAGATCCTCCATTTATGGCAAAGAGGTATGACCTGATATTCTAAGTCTCTGAATTTCCTATTTTTATTTTGTATTTTTTGCATCATCTAATCTATATTACACCTCAAGATGAATCTGTGATACAAGGTGCATAGCTCAGAACGGAGTAAGCCGGTAAACATTTTTTGAAGCGTGGATCTCATCCGATTTGATTTAAATTATTCTGCTTCTTTTTTGTTGTCATATTTTATTAGTTACTTTAAAACCTCTCTCTCTCTCTTTGTCTCTCTTGAATCAGTGATCAACTTTTTATTTGGTTTTTGATATGCTTCTTATAGTACAAGCTAGAGATTACCTTCTGATTGCTCTTATAGTTATTGGCTAGAGATTACCTTCTGATTGCTCTTATAGTTATTGGCTAGAGATTACTTTCTGATAGCTATTTGTAGTATAAACTTACCTTCTCGATGGCTCTTTGTATTATATTCCAGATCTTACTTTCTGATAGCTCTTTGTAGTATAGGCTAGGGCTTCCCTCTATTAAGCTATATACAGTATAGGTTACCTTACAATATCTCTTTATAGATCCACGGTTTCTTATAATGTGGCTGATATATTTTTAGTGTTGTTGACTTATTTGTAATGATGTATACTGTATTTGCTCTTTGTTTATGTTTGTGTAATATTTAGCAAATTTTTAGAAACTTACAGGGCCAAAAAATACATGCGTTTGTGGAGTGGACTATGCAGATTCAGTCCAATGGAGTATTACTTCTGATGGGTTGATCTCCTTCTATTTCAGATGCAACCAATGATAGAGAAATCAACAATAGAGTTGTGTAAATTTAATTTTTTATGGAAACCATCTGAGCGCGAGGATGACATTGAGATACTTCCTAATGAAGAAAGAGAATCCTTGAGAAGAATCTGACTGAAAATGAAGCAGCTTGGTTCTTGGTAGCCGGTAGGGCCACCAGATCTGTTCTTGGCTTCTTCTTATTCCTTATCCAACGGCTACCAGGTTGTTACATAATTTTCGATATGTATTTGTTTTGTTATTTAGGTAGATGAATCTTTGATGGTGTAATGGAAGTTCTGCATCAGCATTGGAAGCACAGGGAGATTCATTTGTTTGAAGATTTCGAAGCAAACTTTGATTTAAGGAGGAATCTCTAGGGTACGCTCGAACTTAGGATGACATGGAGTGATCTCTGCAACTTAGTGTTAACAAGAATTTTGGTGAATATACACTAACGTTCAAATATTTATATCAGGTGGCGAGAACTACAAACATCCTTCATCAAAACTGATGGCACAAAATCTTTAGAGGAAAAAAACAGCGTTACAAGGTATGTTACAGAATCTTGAATAGATCGTTTATCAGTTATGTTGTTGTTGCAGTCACTGAAGTTATTTGCTTACCGAGAAAGCGCAACTGAAGATATGAAATGGTAGATCTTGAAGACTTTGATTTTCTTAATGACTCTTTGGACGTGTTTTTAGGTTGGTGGAGTAGTAGTACTCCATAGGGAGTGTATGGAGGCCATGCATCTAGACGCAGTGGCAGTTTTGGGTGAGATTATTTCTTCCCTGATGTATTTATGACACCATACCAAGTAATTTCCGTTTAGAACTTTGGTTAGCTAGATAAGGTCTCAAGTGTCGAAGTACTGCACAGACTTTTGTTTTCCATCTGCCTAACATTTCTTTGTGGTTCATCGTTATGGTTTTGTAATCATGTTATGTAGCCATTCATCTACCCATTAACGGGGAAACTATGATTACTAAAAGCTGTTGGTGGATGAGGAAAAATGTTAGATTTATAATATGGGTTTTGTTTAAGTCATCTTTTTAACTTAGTTTACCAAACTATTTTGCCCCAAGTTTATGATATAATCTGATCTGATCTGTCCCGGTATCAGATTCTGATACACTGCTTTTTTTCCCCTTTGTGATCTTTTCTCCTGTCCCTCTAAACAATGTGAGATCCCAAAACCTGAAGCCTATCTCACATCCCACAACTAAAGCTTTTACACAAAACAAGATGACAAAGCTGAACCACCAAACTCTACCTAGGAGACCCGATTACATATTGTTGACATATTTATGTTTGTTTCAAAAAATTTCCATGTCTGCTTGAGATCAAAATACTGCCAAGCTTCTATCCTTTAAACCATATGTAGTTGCATGTAATGGTGTCTATCTATCTATCTTTCTGTTTATCTAGGATCAGATTCAGAAACCTTTAGTTTGGTTATGATTGGTTCCATTTGTATGAATTATATAATTTATGTTAAACGCCCAGCTAAAAACTTCTTAAAAACATTGGAAAATGTAATAAATCAATAAAAGGCTGCAGAATAAATAACTTAAATGTTGACAATAAAAAGCACTTATATTTAATTTACATGTTAAGATTAAAATATATAATATCAGAAAACATGTTTGATATCAACTAAAAATATAAAATCCAAGTCAAAAATATAAACAAAACTATGTCACAGCTTGAAGTTTGTCAAGAACCGAAAACCAGAACAGAGGCCCAAAGTAGAATAAAAAACATTAGAATAGTTTTGAGCAATCAATTATATTTATCAGTCAGTATTCAGGATTCAAACAATGTTTTATCACATTTTAATCTAAAAGATGACTTAAAAAAAGTATTCAGGATTCAAACATTTGATTCTTGAAGACTTTGATTTTCATAATGACTCTTTGGACGTGTTTTTAGGTTGGTGGAGTAGTAGTACTCCATAGGGAGTGTATGGAGGCCATGCATCTAGACGCAGTGGCAGTTCTGGGTGAGATTATTTCTTCCCTGATGTATTTATGATCTTATTACAATTATAAATTAATAATTTATATATATGTACTTTTTATATAAGTACGAATCTATTATTATATTATTTTATTATATTTTACAAGGAAATTATCTTTATATTTTTAACATTTAGTATATTTTGATGGATTTATTAAAATTTTATCTAAAATCATATTTAAATTCTATAAAAAATATTATACATACCAAACAATATAATAAAACCAATATAAGTATCAAATTTCAAAAACAAGAATTAATTTATATCCACTAAAATAAAATATTTGGTGTATTTAAAAAATATCTTAAAAGAGAGAAATCTAAATATGATTTTTTTATAAATTAATAACTATTTAAATTAATAAAAATTATAATCCCAACATTGTTAATTTATAGAATTTTAAGGTAAGAAAAAAATTATATAAAATAATAACACACAACAAATAAAAAGACAAATGTCGAGACGAGCCACAATACACAACAATTCTACGCAAAACACATACTGATAATCTATGACATACAAAATTTGGATATTAAAATTTTGAAATTTAAAAGACAAAAAACAATAAATAATCAAAAATTATTAGATAATTGTCTAACTACTTATATTTTATAATATAATATAATATTTATATACCATAATAACATGCCACTACAAGAAAACTCGTCCATTACTAGGACGGGTTTTCCTCGTTAGTTCCTAGTAAATGGCCTTTTACTAGGAACTTACGAGGAAACGCGTTTCCTCGAAACACGTTCATCGTAAATTTCAACAAAAAAAACCCGGGCGTAGCCCAGGCCGGTCCTAGTTGTTAATATACAGTCGTCAAGGCAACCAAAACAAATACATCATAAATGTTTCAAATAAACCAAACAGTCTAAAGAAAATGCATTTGTCAATAACACAAATAGTAAATAGTTAGTGATATAACAAGTGTTAGATCACCTCCAATGGAGATTCTTCCTATTTAAATTTTTAAAATATGTATTTTGTATATATATATATATGTATATATTATATATGTATAAATATTTGTGGAATCCTATAGAAGAATTCCCTTAGGAGGTGGTTTTTAGGATCACAAACGAAAGATCCAAAAAAATTGAATCAATTAGTAGTTATGTATCTCTTTGTTTTCTAACTTTTAAGGATATACAAAACTAACTTATGCAATTCACTATGATTCATTTAAATGTTAGATTTTCTTTGACTATGTCGAAGTGAAATAAAATAATAAGAATACATATATATATATATATATTACATTTTCTGAATTATTTTTGCTAATTTTATATTCTCCGAAAATAGAGAATAATAAAGGTTACTGTTCTTTTATTTCAAACTAAAAAAGTTTAATACAATCTCAGACTATTTATTATTTGTTTGTTCAATTTATAATGATTTAGTGCTTCATAAAATTAAACAAATAAATATATAATAGTTTTTACTATAACTTTCTGCCCGTAGGGCGGACCAAAACCTCTAAATGAATGCATGTTTATCAAGGATTGAATGGTTCTGTCCAGTTTAAGTTTCTATTTTTTTCTCAGTTTAGTTTCCTTTCAGTTTGCATCTTTCAGAGTTCTTTCCTTTTCCAAACATTTTATCTATATAATTTCACTATTTATGAATGGTAATTGCTTATTGTTATGATTTTCAAACCACCCTTGCGCCTCTGATTTGTGTTAATTACTCCTCTTTAAATATTTAGGAATTGATATCATATAATCCTTACTGCAACTATGAATTGTTAAAATTTGTTAGTTTTTTAACTATTACATATATTACATTGTTCATACTGATATCATATAATTCCGTTAGACCCAACCAAAATTCAACTTCTTAAAACTATTTTCCTCAAAATAAATAATACTGTTATTGGAATGATTATTTATTTTCAATTTTATAAAGGAGGATTTTAAATGCATATATATACTACTAATGCATCACGCCTTCTCTGACAATTGGTTACAAAAAAAAATTAAACTCTAACTATTTCATAGAACATTATACAACTTAAGCCTACAAGCTTATATATATTATTTGATATTGAATTTCAATAGTTCGGAAATTGTATTCCCCAAAACCATCACATAAAATTAAATTAAATTTCAAATAATTGAAATAAAGTAGTTACCCTTAATATAAAAGCTATATACAAAAAGAAAAACTATAAAATAAGAAAAAAAAATTGAAGTTTATGGAAAATAACCCAGGCGTAGCCCGGGAAAATATCTAGTATTTATAAAAGGGCAAATCTCCAAAATAACACATTTCTAAGTTTTGTTACAAAATAGCTTTTAAAACTAAAATGATCAAAATAGCATTTTATCTTTTGAAATTTTTTTTTAAAAAATTATTTTTCAAAAATTGAAATTTTATCCCCAAAACCCCACTCCCCAACTCTAAACCCTAAAACCTAAATTCTAAACCCTAAACCCTAAATCTCACCCCTTAACTCTAAACCCTAATATCTAAATTAATTTATCATTGGGATATAGATATATATTTATCTCTTTTGATAAAACATTAAGTGCTACTTTGGTCATTTTTATTCTTAAGTGCTATATTTGTTACAAAAACGTTTTTAGTTCTATCCTAGTCATTTTCTCTTTATAAAACTAAGGAGAATCTGTTATATAATCTTTTGTTTCCCTCCTTCTAAAGCTAGCCACATAGGCATCTACGTTATTAAGTCTACGTAGGACATATTCGTTTTTGGGGTCGACACATGTCACACGACATAATATCTTATGTTTTATTTATCAATCATGTGACTGAAACAGCAAGTTTTGTGAATAGGGCTTTCCCATGATCTTCTTCTTCACCTCTCCAGCTTCCATGTCAATTAGATTTTCCCAATACCTCTTTCATTTTTTTCCTCAGCCAGCCTACGATACAATTAACAAATAATCATCTTAAAAATTGGATGTGAAACGATTCTCTTGTGTTTCTCTTTTTCTTCTTTGGTGGGTGCTAAAAAGTTCCAAGGCTTTCTAAACTGGATCTGCGTTAATGGCAACAGTGGTGTAAATGAACCATTAACAGTTTGTATTTGGGTGAAAAGCGAAGGAAAAGATGAGTTTCGCTGTCGGTGGAAGTGGGAGTGGAAGCGGCAGATGAGATGGTGGTGGTGGTGGTAGCCAACATTACGATGGCTCTGAAACTGATATGAAGAAGAAACGTTACGCCCAACAGATTCAACGAATTGAATCATAATATCTCTCTCTTTCTCTCTATCGTTTTTGTTTGTTGTTCAGACAGTTATAATCGTTTTGTGTCTTTACGTTTTAAGGAGTGTCCTCATCCAGATGATAAGCAGAGGATTCAACTTAGTAGAGAATTGGGTTTGGCTCCAAAACAAATCAAATTCTGGTTCCAGAACAAAAGAATTCAGCTTAAGGTTCTGTTTCTTAAACTCTCTCTGTCTCTCTTTTGTCTTTGTAGTGTTTTGTCTGAATAAGATTTTGATGGTGTTTCTGTAGGCACAACATGAGAGAGCAGATATCAATGCACTGAAGGCAGAAAATGAGAAGGTTCGATGCAAGAACATAGCCATTAGAGAAGCACTCAAGCATGGTATATGTTCTAAGAGATCATCCCGTTAGTGAATATCCTTACTTCGATGAGCACAAGCTCCGGATCAAAAATGAACATCTTAGAGACGAGGTTTTGTTTATTGATTATGGTTTAATCATTCAAGCCCCCTCATTTCTAAATATGTTCTTATTGCACAGCTTGAAAGAATGTCAACAATTGCATCAAAGTACATGGGAAGACCAATCTCCTCCCACCTCTCAATGCTAAACATCGTTTTTTGTTTTTGATATTGTGGTAGATTTGCTGGATGAGTTGTGGGAACCGAAATTCACCTACTGCCAAGATTACGTAAATAAGGGAACTTTGAGTAAACCCTAAGTTCCCAGAGGACCCGGTTATCTGCGGAACCGCACACAAGCAATTAAGAACACAACGAGATTAATTAATAAGAGAATAAAAACGAGATTGAGAGCAAGAAGGATCTTATTCTGAGTTTGCGTAAGAACGATTACAACAAGAGTAGCCTTAGCTGCGTGAGCCATCGGAGGATTCCTAACCCAAGCGCTCTAAGACTAAACCCTAGTTGAGACGCATCTCGATAACAAAAACGGAAAGTTGCTTAAATGCTAAGTTTGGTGGTGAAAGCTCTGAAAACTCGTCATTTGGTTCTGTTATATGCCTCTTACTTATATACTCCCTTCCTTGGCGGTTTGATCCTTCCATTTCGCCCAGATTCGAGTTTATCGAGAATCTTTCTTTTATGTTTATCTTTCCTTTTTTCCCGCGAAAATCTTCTATTTATCTTCAAACATGACATTTACCTTCAAACTTGACTTTTATCCTCCTTCTGCGGGTAAATCGTCAAAATGTTATCGTGTCTTTGGGTTAGATTTCGTTAAAATCGCGAGATGGACTTTTATCACGTTTTAGATCTTCTGAGTCGTTTTGCGATAAATCCGTTTTACGACTTTATACGAGACTGTTTCCTGATTCGATGTCATTATTTAATAAATTCCTCGAGTTAATCATAAATTTTAGCTACATTTATTTTTTGGTTAATCGTTGCCGTTTTACGATTCACTCGACGTAATTTATAAAAAACGCGTTTTTTTTACGATTTTTACGAAAAATCTCGAATAAATCGTATAGTTTAGGCAATGTTCAGTGTTTCGTTTAACCGTTGCCGTTTTACACGATTTCCTCGAGTTCTTTTCGAGAAAACAAGGTTTTACGGTTTTTATCTTAAAACTCGAACGATGGGACGGATCGAGACGAAACGGGAGACAGTTCGACCGTGGTTTGGAATATGATCGTGTCGAAGGACGTATGCCTTGAATCAAGGATGTGGGAGATCGAGGCTTGGGATGATTGGATCGACGTACGACGAGCTACCCGGGAAGCGTCTAGCTCGCCATACGGCGAGCTACTCATGATGGGACTAGCTCGCCGTACGGCGAGCTAGTTCGAGGCCGCTTAGCTTGCCATACGGCCAAACCAGCTCGCGGTTTTTCGTGGTTTTGTGTTTAACTCGGACGATCATGTAATCGATGCTTGTTTCGTTCTTCCGAGATAACGATTTCCAAGTTAATCCACGATTTCCTTAGTTTCAAAACTTCTTTTATAAAACGGCTTCTCGAGTTTTATAAAACAATTTCTCGAGTTTTAATAAACGATTTCTCGAGTTTTATAAAACGATTTCTTGAGTTTTATAAAATGGCTTCTCGAGTTTTATAAAACGATTTCTCGAGTTTTATAAAACGATTTCTCAATTTTATAAAATGTATTTTTTATCTTTTTGCGGAAAGTTTTGGCTATTGATTCCCTCGTACCGATTTTGACCCCAACAGTTAGCCCCCCAGCTCGTAAGAATCGTGGAGTTCTTACCAGCGGATTGAACTTGTTCGGCAAGTTTGGTAGAATTAGGCGGAACTTTAATGGCCAAAAGTCCAAAGGTGAATAGTAAAACTTTTCTTTATAAGTATATGGGGTGAGTCCTAAAGTTCTTCACTCATTCTTCCCATAACTTGTCTAAGTTTCAAGAAATTTTCTCTCTACTTCTTCTTTTGGATCTTCTATTTTGTCTTTTTAATGTATCTTCCGAGTGGGCGGTTTCGGATCATGCTCATGCGTCAATCTTTGACCCAAGCGACCTTGATGTTTCTGACGGCTGCGCCCTTCCCAGACCGATTTTCCGGCGTTCTTCTTTGAGCAAGAAAGAATTCTTGGAATATTGGTCGGCTTTGGGTGTCGCCTATGTTCCCTCTTCTAGCTTCTGGGTTCCAAAGAGGGATAAGCTTCGGAGGAACACGGACAGTCCAAGCGCGAGTACCATTTGTTCCCTCTGAGATTTGAGGAATTCTCGTGTGATCCCTAAGTCGGTGGAGTTTCGCCTTCCCGTACAAGGCCAAGATGCCGAGAATCCACCTCCGGGTTATTTTACGTGCTATGAAGCCTTTCTGCTGAACTGTCAGTTATGGTTCCCTATTCCGCGAGCCATTGTCGAACTTTTGGATAGGTTTGGTATATCGTTCAGCCAGCTTCGTCCCACCGAGTTGCAACACCTTGTCGGGATTTTGGTGCTAGGCTACGAGTGCGGAATGTCTCTCGATGCGGACTATCTTTTGTCTATGCTGACGTTCAAGTGCATGAGAGGGGGCAGTTTCTACTTATCCCCTCGACAGAGGATGACAGTTGTTTACGTGCTTGCCTCGAATGATCACAAGTGGAATGAATGGTTTTTCTACGTCAAAATTGACAGTGCATCGATAGAAGAAAGTTGCATTCCTTTGTTCAGGATTGAATGGGCGACGAATGGTACTTCGTCTACCTGATATATATATATATATATATATATATATATATATCTTTCTTTTTCCGCATTTTAAGTTTTGCGTACGATTTTCGTTTTACAGTATCTACCCCTCCTATGCCGTTACTTGGAGATTTCAAAGTGGTTTTGAATCTTCTTCGTGGCGGTCCATTTTATTGGGGATACTTCTCTCCAAAGAGAGTTCGTTGTGTTGTCGCCTATTATTTGTCCGGCTTTTCTCAGAACGATTGTGCCGAGGTTGAGATAGGTGATGGTGCAGATGCAAGGGAGAGATCGAGGTCTCCGTAGGATAGAGAAGTTCCGATCGGCCAAGGCCGAGTTTTCGACAATGACGTCAATATCGAAGTTCATGAAGGAAGCAGTGAGTGAGAGTAGTGCGGAACTTCGCAAGGCCGAATCTAGGTCTGACGCGGCGGAGATGGAGGCTGCTCGTCTCAAAGAAGAGATCGGTGCCAGTTTCTCTCGTGCCCAGGAATTAGCCAAAAGGGAGGCCACTCGTGTGAGGGAGGAATACGAAGCCGAATCTCGTCGCGGCCTAGAGCTTTCTGACACGATGGTCTGTCGTGCCCGTAGAGCGGGCAAGAGAGAAGTTGCCGCGGAGATGATGGCTCGCCACGAACGGTTCGTGCCTCTTTATGCGGAATTCGAAGATGCGCAAAGGGAAAATGGAGACTATCGCGATTGCTGGGGTGTAGTTGGCGGTTTGCATCTTACCCAGCATCCGGACTACTCGTATGAGGCTGCGTTTGTGAAACAGAAAGCCCGATTGGTTAAGAGAGAGAGGAAGAAGGCCGAGTTTGTTGATCCCGGGGCAAAGATGTGGGATCAGTGGAGCCCTATTGTCGTGTCGCCAGATTCAATTGAAATCGGACCTGGGATTCCGGACGCGAGTGGCGAAGTCGATCAGCCATGGATTGATGCTAACGTTGGCTAGGACTCGGCGTCTGTGTTTGATGATTTCGATGTGTTATATTATTGCTTTATGATTTTGTTGTTGTTTTTCCGGGACTGGCCGTTGGTGGCTTTGAATCCCTGCCGCTGGGCGGCGTGTATTCGAAAACTTTTAACAAAAATATTTTCGAAGTGTGAAATCTGTGTTTCGTTTTGGATGTAGAGGGAAGAATACAAGTTGTCGTCTCGTATCTAACTCTTGGTGTAGATCATCCGGTTCGTTTACTCGGAGTGTTTCGATTTTCGCGAGTGTTTAGACGTGGGCGAAGAGATATGCCTTTAGGATCTCGATTCATGCTTTGAGACGTTAGAGACCAGTGTGCTGGGTTTAGGGCAAGACCTAGGTTTACCTTCAGATTGAGGCTATGCGATGATTAGTCTGCTTTCGTTTTGCCTGTTGCGATTTTAACCTGATTCCATACCGATTTAGAATCCGCGATAGGTTCTTGGCTTATACGATTCGTATGGTTGGAATCGAGCATCTCACCAGGAACAATTTCTAAGTTGCCCAGAAGTGCTGACCAAAAATTTGGATTTCTTTTATAGCGCGCTATTTTATCCTAGTCGGATGTCTGCGGACCAGTGGGTCGGTGAGTTTTTTTAGGACGGCTAGCGTGCTCGACGGGGCCAATCGCCGAGCGTTTGTGTTTTTATAGTCGCGGACGGACTTTTGTGAAATATTTTTTTCTAAGATTCTAGGCGACGTCTCGCCGGTCTTCTTCAAAAATATTTGGTGTACAAGTTTTTAGAGATGATTAAGTAATTGTTACTGCAAAAATAATTTCCGGATGTGTGGAGTTTGTTTTATGCGTTTTCGATAATAGAAGAGATTTTATAATATTCTAACTTTGCCTTTATTAAAAAGTTTTAAAAATTTTGATTACAAAGCGAATGTTTTAAAACTCGGGAGTATACAAATACTCGTATACGCACCCGCTCCCCCCCCCCCCGGTTTTGGAGAGGGGATAGCTGAACTCGTCTTTAGGCGAGCTGCCTACGTATTCCTTTCGGAAATCAAGCCATCCCGTAGTTCTGATTGTTGATGCGAGTATGTTTACTCAGCTGTCGCAGACTCTTCGATCACTTTAGTCGCTGGATCGGTGTCTTGGTCCGGGTTTTTCTCCTCCGGTTGGGTAGAAGCGATGGGTGCGGAAGCTTGTTGCTTCTCGACCGTTGCTGGTTTCGGGTCGTCTTTCGCGGACGGTGGTGTGACCTTTGCCCGTTTTGGTTTCACAATTGCGACCGCCAATTTCCTCAGCTTATGTTCGGGTAGGAGGCAAGATCGTGATTTTATTTGGCATCCCTAGATCACCGCGACTCCTGTAGGGGTCGGGAACTTGATGCCTAAGTGATAAGTCGACAGAACATCCTTCATGGAGTTTATCCAAGGCGTGCCCATGATCACGTTGTAGATGGCCGAAAAATAGACGACCGCGAAGTTGACAGTTTTCGTCACTTCTTTGGCTGCCACCGGTAGTCGGATTTATACCAAGGTCATGGATGTCTCGCCGGAAAAACTGGTCAACGGTTTTGGAATCGGTTCGACTTCCGAGAGATCAATTCCCATGCGCACTAATGTGTTGCGGAAGATCACGTTGGCGGTACTCCCAGTATCAACAAGGATTCGAGCGACTTCCAGGTCACTTATCACTAAGTCAATGATGAGGAAATCGGCGTGTGGTTGATCGATTCCGCCGGTTTCTGCATCGTCGAAAGAGATCACCCCCTTTGGAGTGTCATCCGACGGCACCTTCCAATTCGAGCTGGTTTCGGCTTTCCGTTGGTAGGATTTGATAGACAAGACGGTGTCGTTGTAATACTGCGATTCACCGATAATCATATTGATTTTTTGGCGGTTAGCGTCGTTACCCTTCTCGTCTTGCCTTCGTCCGCGTTTTTTGCCTGACTGGTTCCCTTGAGGCGGAGTTTCTGCTTGCTGGTTCCTGTCATTTTTCGGAGGGCGATCCGAATCGCGGATGAGATCCTTGACACTGGATATCTCGGAGAGTTCTCCCGCGATCAGTTTTGCGACAAGCTTGTCGCCGAGAACTTTGCAGTTCACGGTGGAGTGTCCACGGGTTTGGTGGAGATCGCAGAATGAATTCTCATCGTAGTTTGAATTTCTTGTCCACGTGTTTCCCATAGTTCGCCCTTGTTCCGATCCGGAGTTGATGGCGTAGTTTTTCACCCCTTGGAGATCCTGCCCCTCGTGATGGACGAACTTGTCGTTACGAGAATTTTTCTTTTTCTCCTTTTGATCGGACGCGATATCCTTTGCGGATGCTTTCGTTGGCTTATGCTTTTCGGACATGACTCTAGTCTCCTCTTCGATGGTTATGTAATCAGTAGCCTTGTGGAGCGCATCCTGGATTGTCCGCGGTTTTTCGAGAGTTATCCACTTTCAAAATTTTGACTTAAACCAGAGTGATTTTCTGAGCGCGTCAATGGCGGCTTTGTCGCTGATTCCGCTAACCCTAGCCATTATGAGTTTGAATCTGCTCATGAAATCGCGGAGGAATTCGTCTTCCTTCTGAGACAAGCTCCAGAGATCAGCGTCAGAGGTTTCCGGATTGATGAACATCGAGTACTGCTTCAGGAATTCGGAAGCGAGTCGGTGGAAACTTCCGATCAAATTCCACCTGAGTTTGTCGAACCACTCGAGCGCCACTCCTTCCAGGTTTTCGACGAAAAGACGGCAGTAGCCTGCATCTTTTTTTTGATCGTTGAGCTTGGCTCGTCCCATGGTATTCTGGAAGGCCTGCGGGTGCGCTTTAAGATCAGTTGTCCCGTCGTAAGTTGGCACCTTAAGTTTCCCAGGATCGGGTAGCTTGACCTCGGTGATGCGAGTCGTGAAGGGTGTTTTCCAAGATTCATATAGCAGCCGATCGATTTCGGGTGCGGCGCTGGTAGCGTGATGAATCTGAGATTTCACCGCTTTTACCGCTGCGGCCGTTTTAGTGATGTAATCGCGGAGATCGCGGATCTCGGTTAGGTCGCCAGCAGTTCTCCGACCTTGTCGGCGTTTGCTGCGAATAACTGGAGATTGCTCCTCGGCCGTTTTTGCGTATCGTCCATAGTAGAGCTCCTCCTCGTCTCCAGTAAGAGAATGCTTGGGAGAAGACTCCGGCAGAGGGCTGCAAGTTTTTCTCCTCCTAGGATGGACATCCGCGTCCTCATCTGACGAGTCGGCTTGGTCGCTAGTTTCCAAGTTCACCTTTTTGATGTCGTCTCCCCCGGTCTCCTGTTCGTGACTAGAAGATTTTTTCCGATTGGTTTACCATTGCGTCAGGGTTATCTTTTTCGGAGTCTTTCTCCGTTTGGTATCCCTGCTCGGTTCTGGGACGATCCATAGGGGTCGCGAAATTGAGCCTCCTTCCGTGGATCTCAGTGGTTCCGTGGGGGCAAATCGCTCTGGTTTTCGCAGTTAGGATTTCCACCTGTTTTACGAGTGAACCAATGAGCTTTTCCTGCTCTTCCGATTTTTTGTTAAAATCGGAGAACATCTTTTCAACGGTCTCGGCGTTAGCGTTTGTAGCATTGGACGCGGACACATCTTGCAGTGGTGTATTGTCAACGTTGTCGCTTCCGCAAGTTTGTTGTTCTTCTGTCATCTCTTCTTGATTGAGCGTGCTGCGGCTTTAGTGTAAGATAGATCCGACAGCCCCTTCCTTCTAGCACCAAACTGTGGGAACCGAAATTCACCTACTGTCAAGATTACGTAAATTATTATGTAAATAAGGGAACTTTGAGTAAACCCTAAGTTCCCAGAGGACCCGGCTATATGCGGAACCGCACACAAGCAATTAAGAATACGACGAGATTAATTAATAAGAGAATAAAAACGAGATTGATAGCAAGAAGGATCTTATTCCAATTTTTCGTAAGAACGATTACAACAAGAGTAGCCTTAGCTGCTTGAGCCGTCGGCGAGATTCCTAACCCTAGCACTCTAAGACTAAACCCTAGTTGAGACGCAGCTCGATAACAAAAACGGAAAGTTTCCTAAATGCTAAGTTTGGTGGTTAAAGCTCTGAAAACTCGTCTTTTGCTTCTGCCCTGTGCCTTGATATACCATGATTTTGACCCGCTTTTGGTCATGATTTTTATATGTTTTTATAATAATTATCTATGTTTTGGAGTCTATTAGGTATGTTTTCAGGTTCAGGAGCATTTTGTAGTAAAGTGATGATTTAGGTGCCTTATGGAGCTTAAAGGAGAGTTTTACAAGATGACTATGAAGATTCGACAATGAGAGACACATANTTTTGGTCATGATTTTTATATGTTTTTATAATAATTATCTATGTTTTGGAGTCTATTAGGTATGTTTTCAGGTTCAGGAGCATTTTGTAGTAAAGTGATGATTTAGGTGCCTTATGGAGCTTAAAGGAGAGTTTTACAAGATGACTATGAAGATTCGACAATGAGAGACACATATCGATCGATACACACCTTGTGTAATCGATCGATGTACACCATGTACCATCGATCGATAAGGAGCGTGATGAGCAAGGTTTACTTGGCCGACTTGAAGCCCAAGTTCTCACCAAATTACAAAATTGCCACTGACAAGTTTTTAACCTAATTGTACTCATATTTATAGTTATGCCTATGAGCCCTAGAAAATAAATTAGATCTAATAAGAAAGTATTGAGTTTTTATCTAAGTTTTGTATTCTATTTTATACTTAGCAATAAAAGTATTTTCTTTTCATCTTATTCTTTAGCTATGAATCTCTTGGCTATGGCTGAGTAGATTCATTTGTTAGATTTGGGGTTCAAATAGTTATGAGGGAGTAGCCCCAACTATGGATTGTTGAGTTGTTATATTCATTATTCAAATGAACCCTAATGCTTACTCTAGACTTGCTACCTAGAGTTATGATTATGGAGTGACTAATCTAATAGTCATTGTCCTGAAATCATTTGGCTAAACTCAGACTCTATTAGGCACGAGCGATAGCCGGTCTAATAGAAATTCTCGGGTGAACATAGTTTCAATTCGATTATATATCGATCGATACTCCTATGAGTCATCGATCGACGACAACATATATCGATCGACACTGCGATAGCAACATTGATCGATACTATCGGCAATCAGATCAATGGACGAGTCTAATAGCGACAACTATAGATTTGTCTAAGGATTGAAGTTCTCATATATTTGCAAGCAATTCGTTAAGACATCCATAGATTTATAATCCTGATTTTCTGAATAGTAACCTTGAATCTAACTACTTTCTTTCATTGTTTTCAAACCCAAAACCTATTTTCCTTAGCAACTTACCATTGCTACCAACTTTTATTTATTGTTTTAAACCTTTTCAACCTAGCTTAATCACTTGTGATTATATCTTTTGTGACTGTAGGTCCTTGTTGATTCGATCCCTAAGTACTACGATTGAACCTCTTATTTGAGAGAGTAAATCACTCCTTAGGGTTAAACATTTGAGTGATATCAAATTAGGCGCCGTTGCCGGGGAACTAAGATCACTGTTAGATTTAATCTGATTCAGTCTAGGTTATTTGTTACTTTTTTATTTTTCCATCTTTTGACACAAATTTTTTTTTTCTTTTTCTTTTTGTCTCTTTCAGGTACATGCCCAACAGTACTAGAAGCAACAAGGATAAGCAACTTTTATACTCAGAAGATCCCAACAATCTGGAACGTAGCATCCGCAAAGACCTACGCTCCACATCGATCGATACCAACACCTCTATATCGACCCATACGCGCTTTCCACCGACGATCAACAACCGTTCGTCGACCGATTCCTTCACCATCCCATCGATCGACATCAACAACCGTTCGTCGACCGACACCAACACCACCTCATCGATCGACATCAACCACAGTTTGTCGACCGATACCCTTCACTTGACATCGATCGATACACCTCACCCTACATCGATCGATACTAACCGGCGAGACATGGTAGCGCCTATGATTCTCATACCCGATGAGAATGGAGAACTGCGTGATCAAGATGGTCACCTGCGAAATGCAGCAGGTCAGAAGCTGAATGATCAGAAGGAGCTCATTACTGACGAAGAGACTGCACCCACAGGCATCATTCAACCTGTAGAAGAGACCAGAACTTTGGCTGATTACAACCGTCAGGATCAGTTCTATTCAAACCGATCAGCCATCCTCCCTCCTGCTATTCAGAGAGGAGATTTCGAGCTCAAGCCGTAGTACTACACACTTGTAGGACAAATCCCTTTCTATGGTTTTCCCCATGAGTATCCTATGAACCATCTGTAGAGGTTCGAGGATCTTGTAACCCTAGTCAAAGCAAAAGGACTCCCTCAAGACTATCTTTTCTGCAAGCTTTTCAAATACACTCTATCTGGAGAAGCTTTGCAGTGGCTGAGACAACTACCACCAGGTTCCCTTACCACCTGGAGTGACATCAAGCACGCCTTCCTATGTAATTTCTTTGATGATTCACGCGCTGAAGACTGGAGGAAGAAAATTGCTACATTCCCCCAAGCCCCTGAAGAGTCATTCAAGGATACTTGGAACAGATTCAAATCCTTCCAGCGAGACTGCCCACACCACGGATTCAACAAAGTGCAACTTCTCTGCACTTTCTACAGTGGCATCAGCCCAGATTTCAAGAGAGCCCTTGATACAACTAGTGATGGCAACTTCACCACCAGGAATCCTCAGAATGCTATCAAGCTAATTGATAACTTGGCTTCCAGCAAAAACACAAGAAACTCTGTGACGCAGACTACATCATCTCTTGGGAAGGAGTATGTCAATGAAGTTCAAGCACAGCTAGACAACATTCAGAAGCTCCTAAACAAGCAGATTTGTTCAGTGGAAGATTCAGACATTGTTGAAGAAGATGTCAACTGGATTAGTGGAGCTGGTTTTCTGAGATCTGGTAACCAAGGAGGATACATAAACTTCACAGGCCAGAGAAGCAACTTCAACCAGAGTTCCCAGAAGCCCAACAACTTCAGCAGCAGCAACCCCAACAGAAGCTATGGAAGTACCTTCTACTCAAATCCACACCCACCCACCCAAGATACTAAACTGGAGGAATTGATAGACAAGATACTTGAGAGTCAGCATAAGCTCGAGGTAAACTTCAATGGAATGATCGATTATGTCTACACCACCTTCACTACGAAGATAGATGCCCTCAGCACCCATGTGAAGAAGCTAGAGACCCAAGTGTTTCAGATAGGAGAAGCACTTAAGAAGCAGGAATCTGCCGACAACAAGAACATCAATGCCATCCTAGATGATGACTTTTGGCAAGAGGTAGTAGAAGAGATTCAGAGATCTGATGATGAGAGTGAAAGAGAGTTCGCCTACGACTACTATCGATCGATATCTCTAGCTCAACATCGATCGATATCGCCTTTAGTACGTCGATCGATACACTTTGACGAGTGTCGATCAATGGACTCAGACGAAAACCCTCGCGAGTGCAATTCCGTCACGATTATGTCTCACGCCGCCTTCGCAGCACGTCACCCACATCCGCCCATCCCTGTCATCGATCGACATGCAGAACCCATCATCGACCGACACCAAGACCCTGGTATCGACCGACACACTCCAGCTAGTGTCGATCGATACACAGTACCCCAACGCCGAGTGCAGCTTCCTAAGATTGACAGTGCACGTCTTGACGCTTTCCGGGAGAAGTATTACACCACCAGACACCCTACAGCAGCCCTAAAAGAGAGACCCACAGATATCTTTGAGTCCATGGAGATAGAAAAGGAAACTCAGGGGAGAGTTCTCAGAAAAAGGAAAGAGAAGATACCTAAGCCCTATAAAATAGAAGCTAATGAGAAGGAGTTGTCAAACTTCAGAAAAGAGTCCTCAGAATACCTAAAGAGAAACCTTTTGAAGAGGCCTATTATTCACACAGATTGTGGATGTTCTTCGGAGAAACCAAGGAGGCCGAAGATGACATCAAGAGGATGTTTAACCAAGTCAAAGATAGCCTCAAGCAGAAGATAACACTAGAGAAGAAGAGTTATCCAGGGAAGTTCACAATACCTTGTTCCATCAGAGGTGTTGAGTTCCCTCGTGCCCTATGTGACATAGGATTTGGAGTTAGCATCTTACCCAAGCTTATGGCAGACCATCTAGGTCTGAAGATAGAGCCTTCTGAAGAAACTTTCATCTTTGTGGATTGTTCTCAGCAAAGCTCTGGCGGCATCGTTCGCAACCTTGAGGTACAGATTGGAGAAACCCTAATTCCTACAGACTTCCATGTCCTCTCCAACAAGCTCAACTTCAAGACTTCTCTACTACTTGGAAGAGCCTTCTTAGCCACAGTTGGAGCTGTTTGTGACCTACAAACCAATAAGCTCTGCCTAACCCTTATCAACCCTTCCATCCACTACAACCCTGTTCCAGTCATCAAGTTTCAAAGGACAGCAAGCTCAACACTCGTAGCCACCTGTTTCTGTGCCCACGAATATGATTCTATGGAAGAGTATGAAACCGAAGAAGCAGTATCTACCGATGATAACACTTCTCCATCGACCGATACCAGTGCAGACCCATCGACCGACATCACTACCTGGTCATCGATCGATAGAGTATTCCAACAGATCGATGACGAGTTCCCAGACGCCGATTTCAATGCAGATGAGTGGGAAAACGATCACTACATGCCCGAGCTAGCTAGTATCACTACTCAGGAGGAGTATGATGAAGATTATGAGGAGGAACGAGCCATAGAGTACCGATTTCTACGAGAAGATGCAGAACACCCTCCTAACCCGACCTTACTCCGACCTTACTCCGACGAGCATCGACCGATAAGGACCCCTGTCCATTGATCGATATGCCTCCACCCAGATTGTCAAACGACGTTTCGAATCAACGAGCGACGAACCCTACTGCAAACCAGTCTATGTCCCACACGAACCACGAGACGAAGATTACTCGATTGGAAGCTGGGCCAGCGGTTATCACGAAAGTTTTGGAGTCGATACATCACCTCTACAAACCGCGATCCAACCTGCAGCACCCGTATCTATCGATATGGAGTACAAGCCGTCGACCGACATGTTCCACAAACCATCGACCGATACGGAGCACTCTCCATCGCTCGATATCAATCTCCAACCACCAACCGATCCTGCCACAACACCATCCGAGGTACAAACACCTAAATTTTATTTAAATTCACTAATACCGGATAAGTTTGGTATTTTCAGGGATTCCGATGGTCATGCACGAGCTATAGATGGGAGAATCATTCCAATCTCCACAGAAGATGTTGCAGACATACTTCAGATGGCTTATGGACCAGTAACGCCCTCTACACAACCACCCCGCTACCCAAACGATCCGCACCAGTTTCAACAACCATCGACCGATGCATGGAGACTCGCATCGATCGATCTGCACCGAGAGTATGGGAAGAGAGCTTTCAACAACGGAGTTCGTCGTTTCTTTTGGGAAAAGAAAGATGAATATGGAGTCTGCAGAGATGAATCTGGCCATGCAAGAGCAGTAAACGGAGACATCATACCTGTTACCAAAGAAGACATGGGAAACTTGCTGAAGAGAGCCTCATTATTTGGACGCTCTTGTTTCTGTCTACCAGAGTATGCTGAAGCCTATGCTAAAGGAGTTCCTGATTGCAAGCTCTACACACAAGCCGAAGTCACACACATGCTAAATGCAAGAACCGGAGATCACAACTGGGAGATAGCAGCCATGCAACATGAACATGAGAAAGACCTATCAAGACTTCGAGGTGAACTTCTCTGGAATACCACCAGCGATGAATTAGTACGATATGAAAGAGAAGCCCTACAAGAAGAAATCAACACCTTGCGCGCACAACTATGATCTCAGACACAGGCATCGACCGATACAGAACCCCTTGCATCGTTCGATACCCCCGTCCAAAACCCGATCGAGCACCACTTCCAGAAGCTATCGATCGATGACAAACCCAGTCCATCGACCGATACATGTGCTCAGGAATTCTTTACCAGAGAAGAACTAGAAGCAGCCACAAGAGATATCTACAAATCGATTAAGTTTTGTGGAGACGAAGACTACAGATTACTGGACAGATATTGGTTTCCACTACACAGTGACGTCAAAGGATTACAATGCACAGTGGAGGATATTCAGAAGCAGGTAGAAGACATTCAAAGACAGCTCACCAGCTGACCTGACCCATCCCCATCGATCGATGAAGAGAACAACACATCGACCGATATGCAACCTCCAGATTCGACCAACGATCCAACACACCACGACACTATGCAGCGGACTACATAACACATCTACAGCATGCTTGGAAACCATCAGTACAGCCTTGCCAACCTATAGGAATGGTTGGGAAGGATCCAAACTGAAGTTTATGGTTTGAAGACTAGTATGACCAGAAGTGAGAAAGCCACAAGAAGCTTTTTAACCTCATGGTTTGAAGAATCACATGACAAGGAGGATACTTGTTTACCAACAAGTACCTGCAACCCACCTCACTAGCCACCATAATTCCATAGGCAAGCTAACTGATTTTAACCAAGCGCTGAGTGGGAGGCAACCCACTGTTAGGTATTTTATTTATTTATTTAATTTTATTTTTACTTATTAGTTTCGTTTTTATTTGTTTTTAGGAAGATAGACACACGATCAATACCTATCGACCGATACGAACCAGTCGATATCGCTCGACACATACCTACACACATCGATCGACGATGGCGACTCCCCATCGATCGATATCCATATCGGTCAGGTATATCGTTCACCATTTCGATATCAGTTACTCATATAATTTTTCTTATGCTCTAACTCTGACTGATTATACACTAAGGACAGTGTATGATTTAAATCTGGGGGAGTTGATTACTGATGCTACTTTACCGCTTTTTGATCTTATTTATAAAGTTTTCAAAAATTGGTTTTATTGAGTCAAGAAAGGGAAAAAATTTCAAAGTCTTACTTTTTATCTTACCACTCTTTAGCACCATTCTTAGATTTGTTGATTGCAGAAAGTATTATAGATGCTAAAGTGGATCAGCGATCACCTATGTCAACACTTTCATGATTGTCTGGAAGAACCAAAGCTGATTTCCAACCTAACCTGACATCTACTGCTTATCTTGGGGCTTGGTATACAAGGGATCGGAATCCTCTTGCAAGTCCAGAAGGTAAAAGTCTCAAAAATTTTGGTTTCCTTCTTTCCTTCCTTCGGCATCTCCAGAAAATAAAAGACTGATATGATTTCCTGAGAGGCAGAGGGAGAGGTACATTACCTATGACCCCACTATTCTAAATCAAAGAAATGATCAAAGCGGAGGAGAGGTACATTACCTATGACCCCACTATTCGCTTACACTTTGTCAAGAAAGATCAATAAGATGAACATTAGTTGTTCATTGGGATTGATATAAAAAAAAGAGAGAAAGAAAGATTTGGGATTCAGAGAAGGGGGATAAAGAAAGAAAGGGAACCAGGATGAGAATGCCTGAAACTTGTTTGAGTTAAATCTATGTGTTCCTTGATCGATACTCCTAAGGTAAAGCCTACACCTTTATTTTTATGCATAAATGAAATCAGTAGAGGGGATAGACAGACAAGGAATGTTTAAGTTGACTGGCTAGATGTATTTGGTTGCTAAGCTAGGATATGGTATAATGTACTTCTATAGTTGATAGATATGAGATGTGGCTTGCAACAAAGTAAAAGGTGATGATTTTGAAGTTGAGATTTTGATTGAGTCCCTGCTGTTTTAAAACTTCTTTCAAAGACTAACTTAAGGTTTGCTTGAGGACAAGCAAAAGGTTAAGTCTGGGGGAGTTGATATACCATGATTTTGACCCGCTTTTGGTCATGATTTTTATATGTTTTTATAATAATTATCTATGTTTTGGAGTCTATTAGGTATGTTTTCAGGTTCAGGAGCATTTTGTAGTAAAGTGATGATTTAGGTGCCTTATGGAGCTTAAAGGAGAGTTTTACAAGATGACTATGAAGATTCGACAATGAGAGACACATANTTTTGGTCATGATTTTTATATGTTTTTATAATAATTATCTATGTTTTGGAGTCTATTAGGTATGTTTTCAGGTTCAGGAGCATTTTGTAGTAAAGTGATGATTTAGGTGCCTTATGGAGCTTAAAGGAGAGTTTTACAAGATGACTATGAAGATTCGACAATGAGAGACACATATCGATCGATACACACCTTGTGTAATTGATCGATGACGATTCCGTAGAAGTTGAAGTCGTGATACTCCATCGATCGATGTACACCATGTACCATCGATCGATACAGACTGTGATGAGCAAGGTTTACTTGGCCGACTTGAAGCCCAAGTTCTCACCAAATTACAAGATTTCCCCTGGCGAGTTTTTAACCTAATTGTACTCATATTTATAGTTATGCCTATGAGCCCTAGAAAATAAATTAGATCTAATAAGAAAGTATTGAGTTTTTATCTAAGTTTTGTATTCTATTTTATACTTAGCAATAAAAGTATTTTCTTTTCATCTTATTCTTTTGCTATGAATCTCTTGGCTATGTCTAAGTAGATTCATTTGTTAGATTTGGGGTTCAAATAGTTATGAGGGATTAGCCCCAACTATGGATTGTTGAGTTGTTATATTCATTATCCAAATGAACCCTAATGCTTACTATAGACTTGCTACCTAGAGTTATGATTATGGAGTGACTAATCTAATAGTCATTGTCCTGAAATCATTTGGCTAAGCTCAGACTCTATTAGGCCCGAGCGATAGCCGGTCTAATAGAAATTCTCCGGTGAACACAGTTTCAATTCGATCTGATGCTATATATCGATCGATACTCCTATAGAGTCATCGATCGACGGCAACATATATCGATCGACACTGCGATAGCAACATCGATCGATACTGTCGGCAATTAGATCAATGGACGAGTCTAATAGCGACAGCTATAGGTTTTTCTAAGGATTGAAGTTCTCATATATTTGCAAGCAATTCGTTAAGACATCCATAAATTTATAATCCTGATTTTCTGAATAGTAACCTTGAATATAACTACTTTCTTTCATTGTTTTCAAACCCAAAACCTATTTTCCTTATCGACTTACCATTGCAACCAACTTTTATTTATTTTTTTAAACCTTTTCAACCTAGCTTAATCACTTAGGATTATATCTTTTCTGACTCTAGTTCTTTGTGGATTCGATCCCTAAGTACTACGATTGAACCTCTTATTTGAGAGAGTAAATCACTCCTTAGGGTTAAACATTTGAGTGATATCATGCCTCTTGCTTATATACTCCCTTCCTTGGCGGTTTGGTCCTTCCATTTCGCCCAGATTCGAGTTTATTGAGAATCTTCCTTTTATGTATATTTTTCCTTTTTTCCCGCGGAAATCATCTATTTATCTTCAAACTTGACATTTACCTTCAAACATGACTTTTATCCTCCTTCTGCGGGTAAATCGTCAAAACATTATCGTATCTTCGGGTTAGATTTCGTTAAAATCGAGAGATGGGCTTTCATCACGTTTTAGGATCTTCTGAGCCGTTTTGCGATAAATCCGTTTTACGACTTTATACGAGACCGTTTCCTGATTCGATGCCATTTTAAATAAATTCCTCGAGTTAATCGTCAAGTTTAGCTACGTTCATTTTTCGGTTAATCATTGCCGTTTTTACGATTCACTCGACGTTTTTTATAAAAAACGCGTTTTTTACGATTTCTAAAAAAATTCTCGGATAAATCGTATAGTTTAGGCAATGTTCGGTGTTTCGTTTAACCGTTGCCATTTTATACGATTTCCTCGAGTTATTTTTGAGAAAACAAATTTTTACGGTTTTTATCGTAAAACTCGAACGATGGGACAGATCGAGACGAAACGGGAGACATTTCTAGTTTAGAATATGATCGTGTCGAAGGATGTATGCCTTGAATCGAGGACGTGGGAGATCAAGGCTCGGGAAGCGTCTAGCTCGCCGTACGGCGAGCTAGTTCGAGGCCGCTTAGCTCGCCATACGGCGAGCTAGTTCGGCCAAACCAGCTCGCGGTTTACGGCGGATGGGGTTTGTTCGTGGTTTTGTGCTTAACTCGGACGATCATGTAATCGATGCTTGTTTTGTTCTTCCGAGATAACGATTTCCAAGTTAATCCGCGGTTTCCTTTGTTTCGGTACTTCTTTTATAAAACGGCTTCTCAAGTTTTATAAAACGATTTCTCGAGTTTTATAAAATGATTTCTCGAGTTTTATAAAACGATTTCTTGAGTTTTATAAAACGGCTTCTCGAGTTTTATAAAACGATTTCTCAAGTTTTATAAAATGTAATTTTATCTGTTTGCGGAAAGTTTTGGTTATTGATTCCGTCGTACCGATTTTCACCCCAACATGAGTTGCAGTAGCACGTTTAATCAATTGATTTGGCTAATGGTGAACTATCTCTTTTTACTTTGGAACTTGTGCGGTTAGCTCAGTTTGAATAATGATTACTTGCTGTTGTGTAGATCTTCATTCGATTGGAGGCTTGGTTCCTCTTCTCGGGTTTCTTAAGAACTTTCATGCTAATATCCGAGCCAAAGCTGCTGCTGTTGTAAGCACGATAGTTCAGAACAGCTTTTATTCGCCATAACAAACCCGGAGTCACTGCTTTCAAGCTTGCCAATTGTTATGCTAGTGAAAGAGATGCTTTGGAATCTGATAGTGTGGATGTTCTACACCCTGAAATTCATCAGTTCAGTCTTCTTGCTCAAATTTCCAGAAAATGCAGAGACTAAAAATGGCTAACTCCACTGTTTCGTCTAAGCAAAAACATATAAAATTATTGTCTTTATATATATTAGTCAACAGTTTTTATGTGATTTGCTTGGTACGTGGCTGAGTCTAAATGTGATCATGTTTAGTTCAGTATTATGAGTGGTATTATGTGGTTTTCTTAGCATCTCCTTTTTGTTGTACACTGATCTTTTAAGGCGTTCAAGTAGTGATTCTCATGTCCTGGATTTTTTTTTCAATCTTATAGATGTTCTTTAGGATCTAAATCATCAGAAGTATCAATTTGCTTTGTGTTCAATTGTTAGTTCCATCCAAAGTTTAAACTTTTCTTAACTTGAAATATTGTTTAAGCATATTTGATTTGTTTTGTTCCTTGCCGGTTGTATAGGCACTAAACATTCAAAAAAATGGCTACTCCAAATTAGAAGACGCATTTCTTGGACCTTCAATGAACTGTAGTGTAAGCACTAATTAGTTTCAA
Organism: Eruca vesicaria subsp. sativa; assembly: GCA_932364175.1. Taxonomy (NCBI): domain Eukaryota; kingdom Viridiplantae; phylum Streptophyta; class Magnoliopsida; order Brassicales; family Brassicaceae; genus Eruca; species Eruca vesicaria. Next base: position 57,524 of record CAKOAT010329598.1, read on the forward strand.
GAGTATATTCACTTTCTTTGTCTCTGATGCTACTCATTTCATGTGATATTCTTCTGTTGGTACAGTTACTTGACTAATACATAAGTGATATTCATATTGGTCAAGGCTGATTTGTATGTTAGAGACATCAAAGGGAGAAATTTTAGCAGTTTCTCATCTGCTTAGATAGTACTTAATTTCACATTAAACTAAGCTCTTGCAACACACCATTTCATGCTCTCTATGTTTATGCAGAGGCTAAGGATCTTAAGGCTTTAACTAAGAACTTTCACTATTCTCAAGCATAGGGTTTGTTTGCTGAGGTTTAACTACAAGAAAATATATCAAGCATAGGGTTTGTTTGTTGAGATAGCCAAAACTGTAAGAGCCGTGAAAGATAATGACGACGTGATGGTCCATTGTTCCATATCAACAATGTAACCATTATGTTTGTTTTTGTCTCTATTCCAAGGTCTATGTGTCATTCATATTAAAGTATATTAGTTCACTTATGTATGTTTTGTAGATCTATGTTGTGTCAATTGGAATAAGCAAAGTATACATGATATCTTATGGTCTCACTAATACTCTCTTTATAATATATTAGATCTACGTATCTTATGGAACTGTAATTTATGGTGTACTGATGTTGTGCTTATGACACATGGACAAGAGAAATAATAGAAACTGCAACTAAATAATATACATAAACAAAACATATATTTAAAAATGTTTAGAAATTAAAATAATAAGATATAATAAATAAAACACTAAAATTTTATTAAATACATAATATAACTTGAGTTTGGTAAAAAAATATTCAATAATAATATAACTTGAGTTTAGAAAAATGCATAACATAATCAAACGATACATCTAACAATATTAAAAGGGCTAATTCTAGAGTGTTCATCCACGTGGCATTTTTATTCCAACCAATGGAGAGTAACCAGCTGTCCATCTCCGACCTAAGCATTCTACCAGTTTTTCGCCGATACGGTAATGTCTCTTAAGCTTCTCGCCTTCATCTTCTTCACCTTTTAGCTTCTCCTCCTCCCATTAACAGCAGCTATTATTGCATTCTTCATATCAAATACATTACATCCATAAGTCACTATTCGTCTTCCTCTCCACACCATATATATATATGTTAAACAAAACCTTAAGACTGCTCGAACGATTCAAAGTTGCATTATGAACGGGACACAGAGCGTAATGCTTTGTCTATGGCCAGGTACTATTTTTACAATCCCAACTACATTATGTTAATAATGTCAAAGAAATTATTTGCATTCTGATATCTAACTGGTGAGTTTAAATATCTAACATAATGAGTTTCAGTCTGTCCATAATATCTTTTTGAGTGTCTGAATCATCTAATGTTATTGGCTCAGATCATGGACTGAGAGCTATAGAACTACTGCTCTACTTAGAAAGTAAGATTTCGATGTCAGTTCTGATTGTGTTGGTCTTCTCTCTGAGACAGAGAAACACAAAGGTAATATTTATTTTGAATCTTATTCAGTTTTTCCCATTTTTTTCTTTTAGCAAAAGTTATTCATTTTAAGTCACTGGAAGATCCTTTGTGGGTGGCATTTCTTATGTTTTCTAATTAAGATTTGTTGGTATGTCTGATTTTGATTTCACTTTGCAGGGTCTCTAAAGCCACATCTCTATAACAAGAGTTTGAACCACAAGTTTTCTCTTTGGCGTATGTACTGAGATTTGGTTAAAATATATTTTTGTTTTTTGTGCTACTTTATCATTCATATGTGTGTCGATAGTAACTAAGCCGTTGATGTTTGAAAACAGGTTCTTGACGGGATCACCTGAAATTCCTTATGAACAAACTCTTATAGTCATGTTTCCGACTTTTATTTACTAACTTTGGTGCAATGCACTGATCCAAACGTATATTTCTATTGTGCTACTACACTATTATGTTTGTCATCAACTAAGCGTAACATTACATATTTGATGATGGTTGCCGGAAGGCTCATGAACTGACCAGTGATCATTTAACCATAAAGACTCTTTCTCAGGTAAAAGTTTTGTATTTGTGCTTCTTCGGCACTATAAGTCTATAACCATATTGTTTCTATTTTTTTTTCTCTGCTAGCTAACTAATGGAGAAGATAAGTGGCAAAGTGTGTACACTTTTTATTGCAAGGTTCACCTTTTATTACAAGGTGCGGAACTATCTTTGTTCTTTTCTGTCTATGAACCACATTTGTTTTTGCTATTGGAATACTAAGACTATATTAACATTTATTTGATTGCAACTTAAGGAGCTTTGAATCAATTATATGTCTTATTCAATATCCCATATTCATTAGACATGTGTTTCAGTTAAATCAATTCGGAGGATATTGTTGTTTTGTTGTAATGATTAAACTTAAACATCAGCAGCTCATACATCATACTATGGAACCGTTTATGCCTTATCAATCAGAGATCACGAGTGCTCATTTCCGAGCTCCCAATCCCAATGCTTCAGATATTAAACCAGTGCTTCACTACTCCATACAAACAGGGTAGGAGTTTTATCTTTAGTTTATGCGTAAAGGGATTATATGTTAATTACTCATATATTTTCTGTGGTTTTGAATTTCTGAGAGCTCATGTAATCACACTCTGAGGAAAAGACAAAAAATAACTAATCAGTGCGATGAACAATGGTCACATTGGCACACTTCTAAGACTATGTTCGGAACCTTTCCTTTATTGAGATCTTTTTTTTACGATATGCAGCTGAAAACAAATTTGGACTGTGCAAATGGCTAATAGCGAATGCACACCCGAAGATACTCAAAATTAGTTCCGAATTAAACATATTCCGTAAGAAGTATCACGATGGCTTTGTTGGGGAAAACGGGACATGGCGCAGCGGAATATGTGTTCAAGTTCCCCTGATCTTGTGTGAATATATGAGGAAAATACTTCAACGATAGCAGGATATAATATAAGCGATTACTAAATGAGACAAGCACTTTTTACGTGGAAAACCTCCTCGATGTGAGAAGGAAAAACCACGGGACCGTAGTCCACTCAACAATCCACTATATAAATGTATGTGAGTACAACCACGTCCTCCCTGTTCAACAACCTGAACAGAACAGAGACTCTAGCTACAAAGAGCTATCTCCAACACAAGAACAACAACAAGAGAGTNTGTGAGTACAACCACGTCCTCCCTGTTCAACAACCTGAACAGAACAGAGACTCTAGCTACAAAGAGCTATCTCCAACACAAGAACAACAACAAGAGAGTAACACCAAAGCTTCAAAACCGGCAGCAACCAAACGACCTAAGCTCACTAGGATTCCGGCAACCAGAGACTAATCCCACCGTACAAATCCAAGATAAACAAATCAAAAATACCTCTGCCAAATTTCAGCTCAAACAGAGAAGATCTCACCGTCGGATTTACCAAACACTCAAGACAGCACTGATGAAGAACTGTGACGACCAGCTTCAAGAAAACCCAGACAACAGAAGATCCAACCGTTGAAGTCCAAATCCCTTTGGTGAACCTTTAACCCACTGACTGAAGAAGCTTCCCACAAAATATCAGCTCAAAAGGAATCCGTTTGACCCTCCAAATCTGCCTTGACAAACCTAGACGAAAATCTGCCTCTTCTCTCTTTTCTCTCTTTTGCCTCCTTTCTTTCTTCTTGTGTATCTCCAAAAAGTCTTGCCACAAAATTAGGTTAAGAGACTTTATATAGTGTCTCACTAACCACAAGGCCCAATACTAATCTCATGGATAAATATCATTGGCCCAACATCCAAGTTTAGTTATCACCAACCAAACCCAATGGGTTTCCTCCATCTAGAAGGAACCCAACAAAATCCCCCTCCGACTAGGTGGAGGAAACAGCCATTCCGGCTATCCCTCGGCATACTTCAAGCTTCCCCCCTCGGTAAAGACTTTTTCATCATATCAGCCCCATTATCATCCGTATGAACTTTCTCAAGTTCCACTTCCTTAGAAGCAACCACATCTCGTATCCAATGATACCTTCTCATAATGTGTTTCGACTTCGAATGAAATGTAGAGTTCTTACCGAGACAAATTGCGCTTTGACTATCACAAAGTAGCACATACTTTTCTTGCTTGAAACCGATCTCTTCACAGAAGTTCTTCATCCACAACAACTCCTTACAAGCTTCAGTTGCAGCAATGAACTCTGCCTCAGTGGTAGATAGTGCAACGCACTTTTGCAGCCTTGACTGCCATGCCACAGCTCCACCCGCAAATGTTACCAAGTAACCGGAAGTAGACTTGCTAGAATCAACATTTCCAGGCATGTCAGAATCAGTGAAACTGACAAGCGAAAGCTTCTTATCCCCGAAAGTAATCTTCAGATCAGAAGTCCCTCTGAGATATCTCAAGATCCACTTCACAGCATTCCAATGTTCTCTTCCAGGATTGGAGATAAACCTGCTGACAACTCCAACGGCGTAGGCTAAATCCGGTCTTGTACAGACCATGGCATACATCAAACTACCCACTGCCGAAGCATATGGAACCTTCGCCATATCTTCCTTCTCAGCATATGTCTTCGGACTTTGTTGACCGCTCAATCTTAAGTGCGGAGCAAGAGGAGTACTCAACACTTTAGACTTGTCCATGTGAAACCGTTTAAGCACCTTCTCAATGTACTTCTCCTGAGACAAGTGAATCAGCTTCTCACTTCTGTCTCGAGCAATTCTCATACCAAGAATCTGTTTCGCTGGACCCATATTTTTCATGGCAAAGGACATGCTTAGCTGATCTTTCAGCTCCTTAATTCTCTCCATGTTCCTGCTCACAATCAACATATCATCGACATACAACAACAAGATGATAAAATCATCATCACCAAACACCTTCACAAATACGCATTGGTCTGAATCAGTCTCTGCATAACCATGCTCCCCCATAACAGACTTGAACTTCATGTACCACTGCCTCGGTGCTTGCTTCAATCCATAAAGGTTTTTCTTCAAACGGCAAACCAAATTTTCTTTGCCCTTTTTCACATAGCCTTCTGGTTGTTCCATGTAGATCTCTTCCTCCAAATCACCATGAAGGAAAGCAGTCTTCACATCCATTTGCTCAACCTCTAGATCAAGGCGCGCTGCCAATCCAAGAACAACCCGAATGGATGACATCTTCACAACATGAGAAAAGATTTCATCATAATCAATCCCCTTCTTTTGGTTGTAGCCTTTCACAACCAATCTAGCCTTGAATCTAGGTGGCAAACCTGTATCCGCATGCTTAATTCTGAACACCCATTTATTAAGCAGAGCTTTCTTGCCCTTAGGCAATTTCACCAACTCAAATGTATGATTCTCTTCAAAAGAATCCATCTCCTCATCCATGGCTCCAAACCACATATCCTTGTGTTCATCCTCCAAAGCTTCATCATAGCTTTCAGGCTCTCCCCCATCAGTAAGTAAAACATACTCACTNTCTCAAGCTTCGATCTCTCATCCTTGGGAATATGAACAAATGCCTTACACCCAAAGACCCTTAAGTGACTGTAAGAAACATCCTTACCAGTCCAAACCCTCTCTGGAATATCACCCTCCAATGGAGCACTCGGTGACAAATTTAGCACATGAACCACCGTGTTCAAAGCTTCTCCCCAGAAAGTCATCGATAAGCTTGATTGTGAGATCAAACATCTCATCCTCTCGACAATCGTTCTATTCATCCTTTCAGCCAACCCATTCAACTGTGGAGTCTTAGGTGGCGTGAACTGATGCCTTATACCATGCTCTTTGCAATAAGCATCAAATGGTCCAGAATACTCTCCACCATTATCACTGCGGATACACTTCAGCTTCTTTCCCGTTTGTCTCTCAACTAACGCCACAAAATGCTTGAAATATCCTAGAACCTGATCTTTCGTACTCATAAGAAATACCCACAACTTTCTTGAATGATCATCAATGAAAGTCACAAAATATGATGCACCGCCAAGAGATCTTGTCTTCATTGGACCACACACATCTGAGTGTACCAAATCCAGTACCTCGGGTTTCCTAGAAGGCGCAGAAGACTTGAAAGATACTCTGTGTTGTTTTCCCGCAAAGCAATGCGAACACTTCTGCAGGTGCAGACCAGAGATTCCTGGAATCACCTCATTCTTAGACAACACAACCATTCCCTTCTCACTCATGTGAACGAGTCTCTTATGCCATAACTCCATGGCATTATCATTCTCCACCGCATTAATAGCATCTTTGGAGACCTTAGCCTGCATCCAATAGAAAGATGAAGACTTCTCACCTCGAGCCACAATCAAAGAACCACGAGAGAGCTTCCATTTACCACCACCGTGCAAACTGTAGAAACCCTCATCATCAAGTCTTCCCGTTGATATCAGGTTCATCCTAATATCAGGAACATGCTTAACATCCTTAAGCACCAGCCTAGTCCCAAGACTAGTCTCCAAGCAAATATTACCAATGCCAACAACCTGAGCCAAACCATCATTCCCCATCTTCACGGAACCATAATTACCCGTAGTATAGGTAGAAAACAAATCCCGCTGTGATGTAGCATGAGTAGTAGCTCCACTATCAA
>CAKOAT010329598.1:65382-131164 GCA_932364175.1 Eruca vesicaria subsp. sativa
TGTGAGTACAACCACGTCCTCCCTGTTCAACAACCTGAACAGAACAGAGACTCTAGCTACAAAGAGCTATCTCCAACACAAGAACAACAACAAGAGAGTAACACCAAAGCTTCAAAACCGGCAGCAACCAAACGACCTAAGCTCACTAGGATTCCGGCAACCAGAGACTAATCCCACCGTACAAATCCAAGATAAACAAGTCAACAATACCTCTGCCAAATTTCAGCTCAAACAGAGAAGATCTCACCGTCGGATTTTTCCAAACACTCAAGACAGCACTGCTGAAGAACTGTGACGACCAGCTTCAAGAAAACCCAGACAACAGAAGATCCAACCGTTGAAGTCCAAATCCCTTTGGTGAACCTTTAACCCACTGACTGAAGAAGCTTCCCACAAAAATATCAGCTCAAAAGGAATCCGTTTGACCCTCCAAATCTGCCTTGACAAACCTAAACGAAAATCTGCCTCTTCTCTATTTTCTCTCTTTTGCCTCCTTTCTTTCTTCTTGTGTATCTCCAAAAAATCTTGCCACAAAATTAGGTTAAGAGACTTTATATAGTGTCTCACTAACCACAAGGCCCAATACTAATCTCATGGATAAATATCATTGGCCCAACATCCAAGTTTGGTTATCACCAACCAAACCCAATGGGTTTCCTCCATCTAGAAGGAACCCAACAGGCTTGAAGTTGAGAAGCTAGAATTTGGTTAGACTAACTCATCTTTGTTTCTGACAAAACCACACATTCTAGAGAAAAATGGGTTTCATTCATGTTGTTGTTGAACCAGGGAAGATCGAAGATCATCAACCACCATACCTTTTCAAATGGAATTACACAACAAAGACGAAAATCCTCTGGTATTGATTGCTTCGTCCTCCTCCTTCTTCAATAATTTACTCTTATCTTATGATTTTTAATTTGCTTTGTTCATGTGAGTCATAGAGTATTCATGGACAGATGCATCAGGAGGTGGTGACAATGAGAGATTGGCCGGAGAAGAAAGAGGAACAGAAATTTTCAAGTCAGAATATGAGGAGGCAGAGCAAGAGAGAGGTGTAGAAGAAGATAGAGGATAAGAGTCTGGAAATAGCGATTCTAATACTGATAATATCACAGGAGTAGCTTCCGACAAGTTGTATTCTGTAATGTTTTGCGTACACGTCAAGAGCAAGGCTTGCTCAGGTTGGACCTCCATTGAGCTATTATTTATTTCTAACGTAAGTCTGGTTTGCAAGATCTCTTCCTGACAATTTATTTTATGTGTGTTCTTCCCGGCGGGTGCAATGTGTATAAATAGGTCGCATTACTGTCGTCTGGAAGCGGTTGTGTAGAATTTGGAGCAGACCGCCAAAGACCTCATACTACGCCGGGAGCTACAACTTTGAAGTTGTCTCACCATTTTTTGAACTGTTTCGGCCAAGCAGAATAGGGTTTTCCATTTACTACATAAATCCACTTAAATCCACTTAAATGTTTTCAGTCGTTGTTTGAAATACTGATTTTAAAAGATTCCTAATATTTATTTTATTACCACAATGCTTAGCCTGTTTGTCTTAAGCATGCGAGATTACAAGCGTTGGCTGAGAATCGGAGAGGACCCGTTTGTTTATAGTTAAGAACGCCTACAGGTGAGAATGAGAACATAGTGCTTAATTCAAAGAATTCACAGAATATTGAAGGAAGAACTCCTCTTTATGTGCTTCAGCAGAAAATGAGCACTATGGATCTTGAAACCACACTCATAAGTTATTCCAGAGATGTTAAGCCTGTGGATCTTGAAACCACACTCATAAGTTATTCCAAAATAGACCAGAGATGTTTTCTGAAACATTAGAAAAATAGAGAAATACAATCTATATCAGTGACAGTGTGAACAAATAGTTTAGCCATCAACAAACTCAAAACCATTACACTTATTCACCGTTGTATCATGAGGCAACCATAAATACTAGAAACTAAAAGCATACGGAGAAAAATCCGCAAATCTGCAATAAAAAACTATCATGGTTTAACTTTGGAAACATGTTCACCACTGTTTCATAGTTTTCTTATGAATAACCATCGTCTTCTCTTATGTAGCTAATGTTTTTCATAAACTTCTGATTACAGTTTGACCACAAAATCTTCTTAATATATTTTTGTTAAGATTTTTTAAATTTAGAAAATACTTTGAGGCATTGGGTATTTATGTTGACTGAATTCTTCTTTTATTATTATTAGGGAAATTTCCATATAAAAATCCCAACTCAATTTCATTAAACATTTTAATACCCATATTTTCAGCTACTTAATTTAATACCCTAACTAATTATTTTTCATATTTTAAAAAAAACTTTTAAAACCGTGCTCCTTTTAATACCTAAACTTTGCTTTGTTTATTTAGTAAACAAGTTTGAAATTTTTATAAAAAAATAAAAAGAAAAATATTTGAAAAATCTAATTTTACTTGAAGATTTCAGAAAGAAGGTAAATAAACTCTGGAGAAAATTTAAAAATTTTACAAATTAATTTTGAAGAAAAAAATTAATTTATTTTTATTTCAAAAAATCTAAAATCAATATTTAAAAAAAAATATTACAAAAACCAAAATCATAAAAATATATTTACCTTTATTTTTCAAACACAAAATAAAATTAGAATTTTCTTTAAAGTTTAGAGATTTTTAAATTTTCATTTGAAAATTATTAGTAATTCTTATTAAAATAAACAAAATCTGGGTATTTAAATGGACACAGTTATAAAAGCATGTATATTACAATGGGTAAAATGATTAGTTAATGTATTAAATTGGATACCGAAAAAAATTGGGTATTAAAAAACTTAACAAAATTTAGTTGGGATATTTAATGGAATTTTCCCTTATTATTAAAAGAAAATCTTTATTTATTTTGAGTTGAGTTGATTCTATTTTTGTAAAGAAGCAAATCAAATAATAATTTATTTATATAACTAATTTTGTATTGTTTGGGACACAATCCTATATAAATATTTTATTTTATTATACTATTTGAAAATGCTCTAACATTATTTTTTTGGCTAATTTGTCCATGCATGTTCGGCCAAAGTCTTAACTTATATTAACCACTATTTACAATATATATTATTTAATAGTGTAAATTTTGTTTGACTTACAAAAATGTACAGACAAAAACTAAAGTTGATTTATTTGAATTTTTATTTACATTTACAGGTTTGGTATTTGAATTGATGGATACGTTCTAAGAGTGGTCTATGTTGACCAAGCATATATGTCAGCTGCAAAGCATAGTAGTCGGAAATATGAAATTATCGTATGAAGGTAAAAATAACAACTTAAAAAGTAATACATTTTGATGAATACCACTTTTTTTTTGAAAAGGAATACCACTTATTTATANTGACCAAGCATATATGTCAGCTGCAAAGCATAGTAGTCGGAAATATGAAATTATCGTATGAAGGTAAAAATAACAACTTAAAAAGTAATACATTTTGATGAATACCACTTTTTTTTTGAAAAGGAATACCACTTATTTATAGGGAGGTTAATGCTCGATTCATCATTGGCGCCGCAATTTTACTCTAACAACACGATAAAAATTATCGAGGCCTTTGAAATATGATAAGAATCAAGTTTAATGCATGAGATCGAGCAAAAAAAAATGCTAATACAACTCATACAATGATCTTAAAGAAAACCCAATTAAAAATAATATTTCAACCTCTTCCAAAGTGTCTATCTTTCTTAACACAATTTTTATATTTTGGCAAACTTATAAAATAAAATATTACTATAGTTTATAGAGGGCCAAAATAAAGGTGCATGCAGCATTTAAACAATCAGAATCAAAATGTTAATTTTTTTTGTAAATTTATAAATTTAGAAACCAATTATCCGCGCGTAGCGCGGAAGACGATCTAGTATATCTAAAAAGAAATAGCAAAAACTCATAAGAACAAAAAGACAAAAAGCATAATTCATTTATTATATTTTTTTTTTTTGTTTCATCAAACTTAGGCAAAAGAAAAAATGAATCAGGTCACGAAACTCAATTGGAGTAATTAACATGAAAATGATGAAATACCAAATTCGAAAAAAGGGAAATTGTCAAAAATAACACTTTCAAGATACCACTTTTCAACTTTACACTAACCAACTTTACCATTAAAATTTTAATAGTCAAAATACTATTAGAATTTAGGATTTAGGTTTTTGGGTTTAGGATTGATAGTTTAGGGTTTAGTGTTGATTTTTTAGGGTTTAGGGTTTACTTTTTAGGGTTTAAGGTTTAGAATTGATATTTTAGGGTTTAGGGTTGATTTTTAGGGTCTAGAGTTTAGAATTGATGTTTTAGGGTTTAGGGTTAGTAGTTTATTTAATATTTATTTTATTTATATATAAAGAACAAGGATATAAGAGTCTTTTATCCTTTAACAAAATGTGTAGTTTTGAAAATGTTCCTTTGTTGATGGTAAACATGAAAAGTGGTACCACCAAAGTGGTATAATTGAAATTCTCCCAAAAAAAAATCATAAGAAAAACTAGAGTAGTTCATTTACGAAAGTTGTCTAATGTTATAAATCACCTAAGACATCTCCAAAGTAGTTTATTATTTCTATTTATAAAATAAAAAACTCTATAACAGATGTGAGATATGTTTCAGTATATTCTTAAGTTTTAAATAATATAGTAATAAAATATAGAAATTTTATTCTTTCCTCTATAAATAGAAGAAAATATAGTAAATAGAGGGAAAATAATAAGCCATGGTATAGAAAAAACATAGAGATGGATTGAAACAATTTGACCTCTAATTAGTATAATAAAAAGATAGCAATGAATTGAAAATGTTATAGGAAGTCATTTAGCTTATTGAGGATACCATATTTGTCTACAATGAAAGCTTCTAGAATAACGTTTAGCATCATTTCACTTGCTTCCCACCATGTTTTGCGAATTCTTTTAAACACGCAATATCATCATACTGAGAGTTCTTCATAATATGGTACAAACATTGGTTAAGGAACTTTGTGTAACTCATTTTTTGGAAATAATTATAGCAACCCAATTTATATCAACCCAATTTATATCAACCACAATTATGGATTACTAATTAGAAAAATAAAACAACAATGGAATGCGTGAAGAACCTCCAGTTTCTTAACATAGTTTTCGCGACGGATTGTTCTCGACTGATGAGATGGTGTCCTCACCTGACGAATGACCGGTGTTTTCTAGACATATGGAAGAATTTCAGCGTAGTATAACTTTCTTCCCAAACTTCCGAATTTGACATATATTGAGAGCACAAAATCAAATGGCGGACAAACTTGCACGAGGTGCAAGGAGTTCTCCTTCAGCTATTTTCTATGTCGATTCGTCACCTCCGGTTTGGATTTCCGAACCGACAAGACCACTTTCTTATTTTAGCATATTGTTGTAACAAAAACAACAAAAACACCACTTATACCTCATACATAATCATTAGACACCCTAACATTATTTAAAACCATAAATGTTAATGTTTCTTTTAAAAACTTACATAAAAGCCACGGCAAACAAAATATACAATTATATAACTTCAGACATAAAAGTATATTCCGTGCGTAGCGTTTTAAAGAGATTTTAAAATGTAATTGAGAAAGAGAATATAAAAAATGTAAAAAGTATAAATTTAAGCACAACAAGATAAATAAGTACTGTCTTCATGATATAATAAGAGGCTAAGATATCATATGTAAATAAAGTGTATATACTATCAAAATTTAGAAGACCGCATTCCCCTCTAGTTATATCAGCCATCCAATTAAGAAATTTAATTTATCGCAACTAGATTGAATTTCAACATTCTAAATCAAACCATTTTTGGGAAAAAAAAATAAAATAAAAAAGATAATCACGAAAATAATAATTCAAACTACATATATAATTAAATTTCCAAATAAAAACATTTGTTAAAATAAATTTACTTACTTCTCGTGTAAAGCGCAGACCAACTCCAATGTTAGTAGTAAGTAAATATAGACTTACCTATTTCTTGAAAAATGAATTCAAGCTGAAGATGTTATAGCTATACATTATGTTTTAGTGTTATAAGGCTATCCTTTTGGTTTAACCTCAAAAAATGTTAGAAAGTATATGAGGTGATAGTATAGAAACAATACAGAAACTATTTCAAACCTTTACACATGTCAATGTTATAACTCTTTAATATAGAAATAACTATTATGGACATACAAATATATCTTACCATGTATAATTATTCCCCATCTAAAACTTTCTAAAAAACAAAAATTATTATCATATACATCTCTTGCAAATGAAAATCTACACCACAAATCACAAAATAATAGAAAATAGTAACTTAGGTCACAAGTAAGTATATCCCACCCATAGGGTGGCCGATCCTAGTTCCACGTAAGACTATGTACAAATCTTATTATGATCAATACAATATGATGTTATAAAAATAAAATAAAAAATAATTTTAAGTTTTTGGATGTCAAAAAACAAATGTTTTTTAAGCTTTTGTCACTAAAAAAACTTATAAGAAGGAAAATAAATAAACAAGTTTTATTAAAGAAATAAATGATTCTACTATTCATTGTTTTATAAATATAAATAAATAATAAAAACGAAAAACAGATAAATAAATAAAGTAATTTTTTTTATAGTTGCGAATTATATTTTTTTAAATTCAAAATTCTTCTGAAAAATATAAATTTTACTATTCAATTTTTTTTTAAATTCTAAAATACATTTTGAAAATATTTCAAAAAATTATTATAATATTTTTCTTTATTTATTATTTTTTAAAAAAAAATTTGAATCTCAGCTCGTAAACCCACTCATCTTATATATTAAAAATAGAAGTCATGACTTTTATTCAAGTGTGATTTTTTTAAAAATGGACCATCCATCACTATAAATTTTTATTATATGTATTTCATTAAATCTAATAATAAAATATTTGTAACTACTTTAATCATAATATCTTTGTGGGAACCGAAATTCACCTACTGTCAAGAAATCGTAAATAAGGGAATTTAGAGTAAACCCTAATTTCCCAGAGGATCCGGCTATCTGCGGATGAATGCGAATGAGCGAGATTGAGAGCAAGAAGGATCTTATTCCGAATTTGCGTAAGACCGGTTACAACGAGATTAGCCTTAGCAGCGTGAGCCGTCGGCGAGATTCCTAACCCTAGCAATCTTAAGACTAAACCCTAGTTGAGACGCAGTTCGATATCAAAAACGGAAATATTCCTAAAAGCTAAGTTTGGTGGTGAAACCTCTGAAAACTCGTCCTCTGCTTCTGCCATCTGCCTCTTCCTTATATACTCCCTTCCTAGGCAGTTTAGTCTTTCCCTTTTGCCCAGATTTTGAGTTTATGGAGAATCTTCCATTTATCTTGATCTTTTCTTTTCATCCGCGAAAATCTTCCATTTATCTTCAAACTTAACATTTTTCTTCAAATTTGACATTTATCTTCTTTCTATGAGTAAATCATCAAAACGTCATCGTATCTTCGGGTTAAACTTCGTCAATATCGCAAGATAGGCTTTTATCGTGTTTTAGATCTTTTCGGATCGTTTTGCGATAAAACCGTTTTACGACTTTAAACGAGATCGTTTCCTGATGCGATGTCGTTTTTTTTAAATAAGTTTCTCGAGTTAATCGTAAAGTTTGGCAATATTCGATGTTTTGTTTAATTGTTGCCGCTTTCTATGATTCACTCAAAGTTTTATTAAAAACGCATTTTTACGATTTCTCATGAAAAATCTCAAGTAAATCGTATAGTTAGGCAATGTTCGGTGTTTTGTTCAACCGTTGCCGTTTTATACGATTTCCTTGAATTCTTTCGAGAAAACAAGACTTTACGGTTTTTATCGTAAAACTCGAATGATAGGACGGATTGAGACGAAACGAGAGACATTCCGACCGTGGTTCAGATCACGGTCATGCCGAAGGACACATGCCTTGAATCGAGGACGTGGGAGATCGAGGCTCGGGAAAATTAGCTCGACGTACGACAAACCGAACCGGACCGGTTCAGCTCGCCGTATGGCGAGCTAGCTTTGGTCGAGATAGCTCGACGTACGGCTAGCTAACTCTGGTCGAGATAGCTCGCCATACGGTGAGCTAGTTCGGCCAAACCAGCTCGCAGATTACGGCGGATGCGGTTTTTTCGCAGTTTTGTGCTTAACTCGGAGGATCCTGTAATCGGCGTTTGTTTCGTTCTTTCGAGATAACGATTTTTGAGTTTTACGCGAATTTCCTTTGTTCGGAAATTTATTAAAATTTTATAAAATGATTTCTCGAGTTTTATAAAATGATTTCCCGGGTTTTATAAAACGACTTCTCGAGTTTTATAAAATGACTTCTCGAGTTTTATAAAACGACTTCTCGAGTTTTGTAAAACATATTCTCGAGTTTTACAAAACGATTTTCCGGGTTTTATAAAACATATTTAGTGTTTTATGGAAAGTTTTGGCTATTGATTCCGTCGTACCGATTTTGACCCCAACAATCTTTTGATATCTTTTTAATTTTAAATATAAATAAATATGGGCAATTGACTAAAATAGCACTTCTAAAATTTAGATTTGGTAAAAAGGCGGCTAGTGCTTCTGGAGAGTATCTGGCGATCGACATGACGATCTTCGAAGCAGTGACCATCAACGACGACCTCCATTGATTCTTCGAGCTCTCCTCCTTCATCACGTCCGTTGGCGTCGGCGACCGGTGCAGGCTCTTGACGGCAGATTGTTTTGTTTCATCATCACTCCTTGGTGTGGTGGAGTATCTCGCGCAAACCTCCGTTCATCTCTCTGAATCAAAACGGAGAACATCGATACCAGATCTTCACACACGGAGCACTTATATTGAATCACACTGTACTCGATCCTTTGATCTTGTCATTGTGATCCTTGGGGCTGCAGTTTTATCTCATTGTCTCTCATCGTTCATTGACGTATCTCTGTTCACCATCCATTGATTTCCATCACGCTCCGACTTTTCATGAAGATGACGTGAATCTCCGATCATGTTACGTTGTCTATCGCTTACTTCCTACATACTCTACCACAATCGACGTTACCTGTGTTGAACGCAAGTGTTGAGTTCCAGTGTTTGAATCCTTTGATTCACCCTCCTCTGGTTCACATACTTGCTCTGATCTACAACCACCGGAGACTCTGTTTTTCCTTAGAAAACAGAGAAATAGCAGTGTTCATATTTGGCCATCGTTATGGGGCCTTATGGTGGCTCAAGATTGGATGATGTCAAAGGAAAAGGAATTATGTAAGCAGATGAGGAGGAACCTTTCAAAATCATCGACGACGAGAATTCCCATGTGTTACAAGAGTTTAAGCTATCTCTGATCGGGAAGGTTCTTAACCCAAGAAAGCAAAATGTCGAACGGCTAATCAACTACATGCCTACGCGCTGGGGAATGCAGGATCGTATCACCGCAAATGACTTGGGAAATGGAAATTTTTTTGTTAAACTTTACCATTGAGGAGGATCTCAATGAAGTCCTACGCCAAGGTCCCTTTCACTATAACTTTTACATGTTTGTGCTAGTGAGATGGGAGCCTATCGTTCATGATGATTACCCGTGGACTATACCTTTTTGGGTTACTATAACTGGTGTGCCTTTGCACTTATGGACTATTAAGAACCCAGAGGTCTTGGGGATTCATTGGGACATGTCGACACTTTGGAGCTTGAGGAGGGGAGAATGTTGATCGAAATAGATACTCGAAAGCCTCTTAAATTCACTAGGATGGCTACAAACTCAGAGGGCGACGCTGTAACAATTACGATAGCCTATGACCTCTTGTTCAAGCACTGTGTCACATGTGGATTCTTAACACATGAGAAGGACCATTGTCCTTTGAAGCCATTGAACGTTAACGCAAGGTCTGGTGTATTTAGTCGAGTTCAATTAGTTAAGGAAGAGGAGGTTCACCAGTCACCTCTTAGAGGATCAAAGTTGATGATACCAGGCAACACCAATGGTGATGGTCCCGCGGTTATACATAGACCTCGCCTAGCTGAGTCTTATGCTCGCAAGGAGGCTGGTTCTCAACAGGTTAAAGATAGGAAAGTTGAGTCTTTTGCTCGTACTGATCCTAAACAGATAAGATACACCAAGGCCTCAGATTATCATCGCCAAGATGAGCCTATGGACTCTCCAACAGAAAGAGTAATGTGTAGACGTAATGAGAGACAAACTCAAAGACACAAACAGTCTCCATATTCTCGCCAAAATGATCGTCAATGGAATGGGAAGAGCAAAGCAAGCATTTATCAAGACAATTCTCCTCGCGACAACAAGAGAATTATGCGCAAAGGGGTTCTCAACCCTGCAAGAGATCAGAGAAAGGACAAGGATATTAGCGGGAGGTCTCATTTGCATACTATTCGAGAAGACAGGGATTACAAGCACAAGGCGGAGCTCAACCCACGTAGGGACAGACCTGCAGTAGATCAGAGACACGACAAGGTCATTATCGGGAGTTCTCATGCGTCTACTAATCGAGAAGAAATGGGATACAAGAGCAGGGAGGTGTTCAATTTGCATTGGAGTAATCCTGCAGTAGTACTGAGGCAAGATGAGGATGTTGTGGACAGTTCTCAATTGCCTATTAAGAAGCTAGCCAGCAAGATTGTAACACCCTCTCACGCCAATGTTACAATCCGTTCTAGGAGTGAAACAAGATCTCTCACATTCACTTCGGAATCGGATACATCAATGAGTCCTCCAAGAGATGCTATGATAATTGGAGCTTTGAAGGATATGGGTCTTAATAATCAGGTGGATTTGGATGAGGATGTTGAGAACTTGGATGATATGCTTGGAGAAGAGCTAATGGAAATGGAGCAAGGACGGAGCACCAAGGAAGGCAAAGCGACTATCAGTACTTCACACCAGGAGCAGTCGAGGAGATATGTAAGCTCAAGGTACACTCATAAACAGAGTGACCGAGGCTTTGATGGCAGTATGAAGCACGGCCGCGGTAACCAAAACTCAACTTATCAAAGAGATGCTTTTACTACCACGGAACATCCTTATGATGCCGAAGTGAGAGAGCAAAATTTGGTTAAGAAGAAACGGTCTACAGTACACAAAAAGGAAGGATTGATGAGGTCCAAAACCTCATCAAAATATGATCAATGAGGACAATCAGTTGGAACTGTTGAGGTATTGGAAGCAACCTCACAGTTCGACGCCTTACGGAGATGTGTCAGAAGCATCGCCCAGGACTTGTGTTTCTTTCTGAGACGAAGAATAGGAGGCTGCTGTTGCAAGACATTCAGGCCGACTTAGGATTTGATCGTTTGTTTACCGTTGAGCCACTTGGCCACAGCGGAGGTTTAGCTTTATTTTTTATGGATGAATTTCAAGTTAATGTACTTTTTTCAAATAACCGAATGATTGACATTGAGGCAGTCATTGATGGAATAAAAGTCTACATGACATTTGTCTATGGCGACCCTGTACTTGAGAGAAGAGATTTAGTCTGGGAGCGTCTTACGCGCTTCTCAACAACAAGAAATGGACCTTGGTTCATGATAGGCGATTTTAATGAAATTACATGTCATGCAGAGAAGGAAGGAGGCAGACAACGCCCTGACAGCTCATTTCTGCCCTTTAGACAGATGTTAAGTGATTGTGGTATGCTAGAATTTCCTTATACAGGGAACATGCTATCTTGGGTTGGAAATAGAGCAGGGAGGACAACAGTTAGATGCCGACTTGATAGGGCTGTTGGGAATGAAAACTGGCATGAAAAATTCCCTCACTCAAAAGTGAAGTATATGAGACTCTGGGGATCGGATCATCGTCCGATACTAGCTGATATTCTGAGAAAGAAACCTAGGAGAGCAAAGAATTTCAAATTTGATAAGAGATGGTTAGATAATGAGGAGCTCAGGCAAATTATACTTGAGGGATGGAAGTCTCCAGACCTCCCACCAGACGTAAGTATAATGGAGCACATTGCAAGCTGCAGGCGAGCATTAAGTGACTGGAAAAGGCAGCATAATCTGAACTCAGAGAAAACAGTGGAGGAGCTAAAGGAAAAGGTCGATTACATATCATCTAATGATGATGCCACTGCTGAGGAGATTGCGGGAGCTATTAAGGAACTATCTGACGCTCTTAAGGCGGAGGAGATGTTCTGGAAACAGAAGTGTCAGGTCTTCTGGTTGAGAGAGGGGGATAGGAATACTAAATTTTTTCATGGCCTTACGAAGCAAAGGAGAGCAAAGAATAGGATTACCCAATTACTGGATGAAGATGGAAATGTTGTGGAGGATGAGGAAGGGTTGGTAGCCATTGCTACAAATTATTTTAGACACATCTTTCAATCTTCAAATCCTGAGGCAATAGAGGAAGCACTCTCTGAAGTATCTACCATAATTACCTCAACAGATAATGCGACTTTAACAGCCCCGGTCACTGAGTGGGAGGTTAAACTAGCTCTTTTTTGCGATGCACCCAGAGAAAACTCCGGGACCGGATGGAATGACGGCGTTGTTTTACCAGAAATTCTGGGATATTGTAAAAGATGATCTAACTCTTATGGTTAATCAATTCCTTTTCGAGGGAACGGTGCCATCTGGCCTGAATGACACCAATATATGTCTCATTCCAAAAGTGGAGAAGCCAAATCAGATGAGTCAGTTACGGCCTATTAGCTTATGCAATGTTAGCTACAAAATTATCTCTAAGGTCTTATGCCAGAGATTAAAGAAGTTTCTTCCAGATAGGATCTCCGAGACCCAGTCAGCCTTTGTTGCTGGGAGACAGATATCTGATAATATTATGATAGCTCAGGAGTTGTTCCATGCTCTAAGAACAAAACCGAGTGGCCGAAACAAGAGGATGGCTATCAAAACAGATATGAGCAAGGCCTATGATAGGATGGAATGGTCCTTCATTGAGGCAACCATGAGGAAGATTGGCTTTTCTGAAGTTTGGATAACTATGATAATGAGATGTGTAACTTCAGTAAAATATAAGGTCCTCATGAATGGACAGCCAAGAGGGAATATTGTCCCGGAGAGAGGTCTACAACAAGGAGATCCTCTGTCCCCTTTCATTTTTATTCTGTGCACGGAAGCGCTCGTTAGCCTTCTAAATCACGCAGAGAATCAAGGAAAGATAACGGGGATGCACATCACACGTGCATGTCCCTCGGTATCTCACCTTCTCTTTGCTGATGATAGTCTGTTTTTTTGTAAGGCGGAGCCCCGTGAATGTGAAGAAGTAATGAAAGTGGTCACGATGTATGGACAAGCTTCAGGACAATGCATTAATTTTGAGAAGTCTTCTTTACTCTTTGGTAAAAGAATCGGACAGGAGGTGAGACAAGAGATCAAAGACACACTTGGGATCTAAAATGAAGGAGGAATGGGGTCATATCTGGGTATACCAGAGGATATCAGTGGGTCAAAATGTAAGCTTTTTGCTTTCCTTAAGGACAAGCTGAGAAATAGAGTGAATGGATGGACTGGGAGATGGCTTTCTAAAGGCGGGAAAGAAGTTATGATAAAATCAATCCTGCTTGCCCTTCCAACGTATGTAATGTCTTGTTTCCTACTCCCATTGGAGATTTGTGAGAATCTAGCTAGTGCCATTGCACAATTCTGGTGGAGCTCAAATCCGCCAAAAAGGGGTATTCACTGGTCAACATGGGACAAATTATGCTTTCCCAGAGATGAAGGCGGAATTGGTTTTAGGATGATTCACGAGTTTAACCTGGCGCTACTGGCAAAACAATTATGGCGACTGGTGCAAAACCCAGAATCTCTGATTGCTCGCGTATTGAGAGGTCGGTATTACAGATTGAGTACGCATTTGCGTCAAACCAATACTAGCAGTCCTTCATATGTGTGGACAAGCATATCGGCAGGAAGAGAATTGCTACTATTAGGAATTAGACAAAAAATTCATTCGGGGTATGAGGTTAAAGTTTGGGAGGATCCTTGGATTCCTACTATACCTGCGAGACCGGCAATCCCTTTGGCACCGGTTCTGCATCCGAATATGCGTGTGAGTGATTTGATTAACCAAACAACGAAGACTTGGGATGAAAGACGACTTCAGGATTACATTAATGCGGATGACATTCCACTCATCAAGAGCATGGCTATTAGTTCCACACATCGACGGGATACGTACTGCTGGAGCTATACAAAGACTGGACAATATACCGTTAAATCTGGATATTGGGTAGCACGAAATATTTTGAGGAAGGAAGATGAAACGGAAGTATGTGAGCCTAGTATCACAAAGCTCCAAGCACATGCGTGAAAGGTCAGGGCTCCCCAAAAGATTTGCCATCTTATGTGGCAGGTGATCACATGACATGTAGCTGTCACAAGCATTTTAAACTACCGGCATATGAGATGTGACAATCACTGTCCTCGATGTGGGGAGCCAGAGGAGACGATCACACATGCAATATTCGAATGTCCACCTGCTCTACAAGTCTGGGCGCTATCATCTACGCCTACCAATCCAGCTATATTCCCAGTTCAAAGCACATACGCGAATATGGATTATCTGTTCTGGAGGAAGAATGCAATAATGGAACCGGAATTGGATAAGGATCGTTATCCTTGGCTAATCTGGTACATTTGGAAGGCTAGGAATGATAAGTTATTCCGAGGCATTGATAGGGATCCATTGGAAGTGGCGCGATACGCAGAGAGTGAATGCCAAGCATGGTTCCAAGCAAATGAGCAGGAAGTACCGTCTCCTATTGGGGATGGAATAGGTGAAGACCAGGCCTTAAGCTTGGGAAACATCTGCATGGTGGATGGATCTTGGACTTCAACGGACTCCTTCAGTGGATGTGGGTGGGTTTTGAATGATACTTCTGGAAATAGTCAGTTACTGGGGGTGCGTAATTTTGATCGCGTGGAATCGGCGTTGCATTCAGAGTTGGAAGCACTGCGGTGGGCAATGGAGAACATGCTTCAACATTCGCCATGTCAGAGCTTTGGAACTGATTGCAAGGAGATGATCGAAATGCTTAGGAATCCTCAGGCATGGCCTAGCTTCTCTACAGAGTTGGAAAAATTGATGACGCTGAAGATCTGCTTTCCAGACTTCAAGATCACTTATGTCCGTAGACTTCAGAATGGCGCTTTTAATTCTTTAGCTAAGTTAGCTAGGTCCTTTTATCGTAAGCTTGTGTACGTTGGTTGTTCTGTTCCGGTCTGGTTACCCAGAACCACCTTAAGTCGCTTGAGTAATAGAGCAGCCGTTTGATGTCAAAAAAAAAAAAAAAAAAAAAATAGCACTTCTAAATTTTTGTCTCCAAAGTAGCACTAGAAGGGAAAAGTCACAAAAATTACTTTCATTAATGGGCAAAAAGTCTCTAATATCCTTACTTTTAATTAATATTAACTCTAAACATTACTATCAATACTAAACCCTAAACCCTAAAATACTAAATCTACACCTTCAACCTTAAACCCTAAAACATAAATCCTAAACCCTAAAACATAAATCCTAAACCCTAAACCTTTCTAAATCCTAAACCATCAACAATTAACCCTAAACCCTAAAACAAATTCTTAACACTAAAAATTACCTTAAACCCTAAACCTCAATTGTAAACCCTAAAGCCTAAACCTTAAAACCTAAACCCTAAACTCTAAACCCTAAACCATATAAATAAACTCTTAACCCTAAAACCTAAGCCCTAAATCACAATTCTAACTTTAAACCCTAAACATTCAAATATAAACCCCAAAACATTAACCCTAATTTCTAAACCTCAATTCTAAACCCTAACCCTAAAACCTCAACTCTAAATCTTACTATCAACACTAAACCCTAAACCATAAAAGTAAACTCAACCCTAAAACTAAACACTAAACCACAATTCTAAACCTTAAATCCTAAACCCAAATCCTAAACCCTAAAAAATTACCTTATATCCTAAACCCTAAACCTTCAACCCTAAACTCTAACCTAAACCCTAAACCCTAAAAAAATCAACTTTAAACCTAAACCCCTAAAACATGAACTTTAAGCCCTATACCCTAAAACATCAACTCTAAACCCTAAACTCTAAACCTTAAACCTTAAACCTTAAACCTTAAACCTTAAACCTTAAAGTCTATCGTGAAGATTAATATATTATCTGGAAACCCATCATGAACACGCTCATGGTTTTCCAAATTGCACAATACATTATCTTCAATCCGGAAACCCATCCTGAACACGCTCAAAACTTTCCAAATTTTAGAATACATTATCTTGAAGATTGATATACTAAACTCTAAACCCTAAAACATCAACTCTAAACCCTAAACACTAAACCTTACACTTTAAAGGCTAAACCCTAAAAAAAATTACCTTCAATCCTAAAACTAAACCTTCAACCCGAAACTCTAAACCTAAACCCTAAACCCTAAAAAAAATCAACCCAAAACCAGAACCCCTAAAACATGAACTTTAAGCCATAAACCCTAAAACATCAACTCAAAACCCTAAACTCTAAACCTTAAACCTTAAAGTCTATCGTGAAGATTAATATATTATCTGGAAGCCCATCCTGAACACGCTTATGGCTTTCCAAATTTTATAATACATTATCTTCAGTTCGGAAACCCATACTGAACACATTTAAGGCTTTCCAAATTTTAGAATACATTATCCTGAAGATTAATATACTAAACTCTAAACCATAAAACATCAACTCTAAACCCTAAACTCTAAACCTTACACTTTAAAGTCTAAACCCTAAAAAATTTACCTTAAATCCTAAAACCTAAACCTTCAACCCTAAACTCTAAACCTAAACCCTAAACCCTAAAAAAAAATCAACCCAAAACCCTAAAACATGAACTTTAAGCCATAAACCCTAAAGCATCAACTGTAAACCCTAAACTCTAAACCTTAAACTATATACTGAAGATTAATATATTATCTGAAAGCCTATCCTGAACACGCTCATGGCTTTCCAAACTTTATAATACATTATCTTCAATCTGGAAACCCATCCTGAATACGCTCAAGGCTTTCCAAATTTTAGAATACATTATCCTGAAGATTAATATATTAAACTCTAAACCCTTAAACCCTAATACATCAACTCTAAACCCTAAACTCTAGTCCTAAAACCATAAATCCTATCCTAAAGATTAATATATTATCAGGAAGCCCACCCTGAACACGTTCAAGGCTATCCAAGATTTATAATACATTATCTTGAAGATTTTTATATTATCCGGAAGCCCATCCTGATCACGCTAAAGGCTTTCCAAATTTTATAATACATTATCCTGAAGATTAATATATTATCTGTTGGGGTCAAAATTGGAACGACAGAATCAATAGCCAAAACTCCCCGCAGAAATATAAAAAGAAATCGTTTTATAAAACTCAAAGAACCGTTTTATAAAACTCGAAGAATCGTTTTATAAAACTCGAGAATCTTTTTATAAAACTCGAAGAATCGTTTTATAAAACTCGAAGAATCGTTTTATAAAACTCGAGAATCGTTTTATAAAACTCGGAGAATCGTTTTATAAAACTCGAGAATCGTTTTATAAAACTCGGAGAATCGTTTTATAAAACTTGAAGAATCGTTTTATAAAACTCGAAGAATCGTTTTATAAAACTCAAGAATCGTTTTATAAAACTCGAAGAATCGTTTTAAAAAACTCGAAGAATCGCTTTATAAAACTCGAGAATCGTTTTATAAAACTCGGAGAATCGTTTTCTAAAACTCGGAGAATCGTTTTATAAAACTCGGAGAATCGTTTTATAAAACTCAGAGAATCGTTTTATAAAACTCGAAGAATCGTTTTATAAAACTCGAGAATCGTCTTATAAAACTCGAAGAATCGTTTTATAAAACTCGAAGAATCATTTTATAAAACTCGAGAATTATTTTATAAAAATCGAAGAATCATTTTATAAAACTCGAAGAATCGTTTTACAAAACTGCGAAAAACCGAAACCGCCGTAAAACGCGAACTAGCTTCGTCCCGGCTAGTTCGCCCAACGGCGAACTAAGCCAAGCCGGCTTAGTTTGCCGGTGGGCAAACTAGCCTCTTCCCGGCTAGTTCGCCGTTGGGCGAACTAGGAGCGTCCCGGACAGTTCACCGACCGGAGAGCTGGATCGGTCCGGCTTAGTTCACCGTACGTCGAACCAACCATCTCAAGCCTCGATCTCTCGTATCCCCGATTCAGTGCTTACGTCCTTCGACACAGACGTGTTCCAAACTACGGTCAAAATGTCTCCCGTTTCGTCTCGATCCGACCTATCATTCGAGTTTTACCATAAAAACCGTAAAACTTTGTTTTCTCGGAAAGAACTCGAGGAAATCGTATCAAACGGAAACGGCTAAACGAAACACCAAACATTGCCTAAACTATACGATTCATTCGAGATTTTTTGCTAAAATCATAAAAACGTGTTTTTAATAAAAACGTCGAGAAAATCGTAAAAGAACGGCAACAATTAACCAAGAAACGAACGTAGCTAAACTTTACGATTAACTCGGGGAATTTACTAACAACGGCATCAGATCAGGAAACGATCTCGTATAAAGTCGTAAAACGGATTTATCGTAAAACGGCCCGAAAGGTCCTAAAACACGATAAAAGTCCATCTCCCGATCTTAACAAAATCTAACCCGAAGATACGATAACGTTTTGATGGTTTACTTTCAGAAGAAAGATAAATGTCAAGTTTGAAGACAAAAGGCAAGTTTGAAGATAAATAGAAGATTTCCGCGGGAGAAAAGGAAGGATCAAGAAAAATGGAAGATTCTCTATAAACTCGAATTCGGGCTAAATGGAAAGACTAAAACCGCATAAGAGGGAGTATATAAGCAAGAGGCATAGGGCAGAAGCAGGGACATGATTTTCAGAGCTCTCACCACCAAAATTAGAATTTAGGAATATTTATGTTTTCTGTTAGCGAGCTGCGTTTCAACTAGGGTTTTCATTCTTAGACTTCTAAAGTTACGGCTACTCTCGTTGTAACAGTTCTTACGCAGATTCGGAATAAGAACCTTCTTGCTCTCAATCTCGTTCATTCTCTGTTTAATTTTAATTAAGTTCATCATTTTCTTAATTATCGGTGTGCGGTTCTGCAGATAGCCGGTTCCTCTGGAAACTTAGGGTTTACCCGGAGTTTCCTTATTTACGATTTATTGACAGTAGGTGGATTTCGATTCCCACAGTTTGGCGCTAGAAGGAGGGGGGTCGGATCTATCTTACACCGAAGCCGCAACATGTTTAACAAAGAAACGATGACTGGTGACAACCAAACTCGCAACGAACGCGACAACTTTGATAAAACACCACCACCACAAGATGCGTCCGCGGCCAACTCCGAGACCATCGAAAAGATGCTTTCTGAGTTTAACAAAAAATCTGAAGAGCAGGAAAAACTCATCGGTTCGCTCGCAAAACGGGTTGAGACCCTAACTGCGACAACTAGAGCAATTCGCCCCCGCGGAACTACCAAGATCCGGGGAAGGAGACTCGATTTCGGCGCTCCTACGGATCGTCCCATAACCGAACAGGGTAACTTACCGGAGAAGGATTCCGGAAAAGATTACCCTGACGCAACGCTGAATGAATCGGAAAAACCTCCTACTCACGAACATGAGACCGAGGGCGACGGCATCGAAAGGGTCAACCTGGAAACAAGCGACCAAGCCGATTCATCAGACGAAGACGCTGACGTCCACCCCATGAGAAGAAAAACCCGCAGTCCTCCGCCGGAGTCTTCTCCCGAGCGTTCTCTCACTGGAGACGAGGAGGAACTCGACTTCGCGTGCTACACAAAATCTGCCGAGGATCGATCTCTGGTTACTCGCAGCAAACGCCGACGAGGTCGGAAAACTGCTGGCAATCTGACCGAGATACGCGATCTCCGCGAATACATCACTAAAACGGCCGCAGCGGTAAAAGCGGTGAAATCTCAGATTCATCACGCTACCAGCGCCGCACCCGAAATCGATCGGCTACTGTACGAGTCTCGGAAAACGCCCTTCACGGCTCGCATCACCGAGGTCAAGCTGCCCGATCCCGGGAAACTTAAGGTGCCGACTTACGACGGGACGTCTGATCCCAAAGCGCACCTACAGGCCTTCCAGATCACCATGGGACGAGCCAAACTCAAGGATCACGAAAAGGACGCAGGCTACTGCCGTCTTTTCGTCGAGAACCTAGAAGGAGCAGCGCTCGAATGGTTCGCCAAAATTAGGCGAAATTCGATCGGAAGTTTCCACCAACTCGCTTCGGAATTCCTGAAGCAATACTCGATGTTCATTAACCCGGAAACCTCCGACGCCGACCTCTGGAGCTTGGCGCAGAAGGAGGACGAATATCTCTGCGATTTCATGAGTAGATTCAAACTCGTCATGGCTAGGGTTAGCGGAATTAGCGACAAAGCCGCCATCGACGCGTTAAGGAAATCGCTCTGGTTCAAATCAAAATTCCGCAAATGGATAACTCTCGAGAAACCGCGGATGATCCAATACGCGCTCCATAAGGCTAATGATAACATAACCATCGAGGAGGAGACATAAATCCTTTCCGAAAAGCATAAGCCGACGAAAACGTCCACAAAGGATAACGCGTCCGAGCAGAAGCAGAAAAAGAGGAATTCTCGTAACTACAAATTCGTCCATCACGAGGGACATGATCTCCAAGGGGTGCATAACTACGCCATTAACTCCGGATCGGAGCAAGGACGAACTACGGGTAACACGTGGACGAGGAATTCGAATTACGATGAGAATACTTTCTGCGACCTCCACCAAACCCATGGACACTCTACGTGAACTGCAAAGTTCTCGGCACCAGACTTGCCGCAAAACTGATCGCATGAGAACTCTCTGAGATATCCAGCGTCAAGGATCTCATCCGCGACTCAGACCGCCTCCTGAAAAATGACAGAAACTCGCGAGCAGAAACTCCGCCTCAGGGGAACCAGTCGGGCGGAAAACGCGGACGAAGGCAAAACGAGATGGGTAAAGACGCTAACCGTCGAAAAATCAACATGATTATCGATGAATCACAATATTATAACGACACCGTCTAGTCAATCAAATCCTACCAACGTAAAGCCGAAACCGGCTCGAGTTGGAAGATGCCGTCGGATGACACTCCGAAAGGGGTAATCTTGTTCGACGACGCTGAAACCGGCGGAATCGACCAGCCTCATGCCGATCCCCTTGTCATCGACTTAGTGATAAGCGATTTAGAAGTCGCTCGAATCCTGGTCGATACCGGAAGTACCGTCAACGTGATTTTTCCGCAACACGCTAACACGTATGGGAATAGAACTCTCGGAAATGGAACCTATTCCAAAACCATTGACCAGCTTTTCCGGTGAGACGTCAATGACCTTGGGATCAATCCGGCTACCGGTGGCGGCTAAAGAAGTGACGAAAATTGTCAACTTCGCGGTAGTCGATTTCCCGGCCATCTACAATGTGATCATGGGGACACCTTGGATAAACTCCATGAAGGCGGTCCTATCGACTTATCACTTAGGCATCAAGTTCCCGACTCCTACGGGAATCGCGGCAATTTGGGGATTCCAAAGACAATCACGATCCTGCTTCCTGGACGAACACAAGCTGAGACAATTGGCGGTCGCAATCATGAAACCGAAACGGGCAAAGGTTACGCCACTGCCCGCGGAAGACGATCCAAAGCAAGCAACGGTCGAGAAACAGCAAGTTTCCGCACCCATCGCTTCTACCCAGCCGGAGGAGAAAAGCCCGGACAAAGACATTGATCCAACAACTGAAGTGATCGAAAAGTCTGCGACAGCCGAGTAAGCATACTCGCACAAACATTCAGAACTACGAGATGGCTTGATTTCCGAAGGGAATACGTAGGCAGCTCGCCTAAAGACGAGTTCAGCTATCCCCCTTTCCAAAATTGGGGGGGGGGGAGTGGGTGAGTATACGAGTATTCGTATACTCCCAAATTTTTAAAACTTTCCTTTGTAATCGAAAATTTTTCGAAACCTTTTTAATAAAGACAAAGTTAGAATATTAAAAAATCTCTGCTACTATCACAAACGCAAAAAACGAATTCCAAACATCCGGAAATCCCTTCCGCAGTAACAACTACTTAATTGTTTCTATAAAACTTGTACATCAAAATATTTTCGGAAAGAGCCGGCGAGACGTCGCCTAGATTCTCAAGAAAAATATTCCCTTAAGTCCGTCCGCGACTATAAACACGAACGCTCGGCGATTGGCCCCGTCGAGCACGCTAGCCATCCTAAACAAACGCATCGACCTATCGGTCCGCATACATCCGACTAGGATAAAATAGTGCGCTATAAAAGTCCAAATTTTTGGTCAGCAGTTCCGGGCAACTTAGAAATTGTTCCCGGTGAGATGCTCGATTCCAACCATAAGAATCCTATAAGCCTGGAACCTATCGCAGATTCTAAATCGGTATGGAGTCATGTTAAAATCGCAACAGGCAAAACGAAAGCCGACTAGTCATCGCATAGCCTCAACCCGAAAGTAAACGTAGGTCTTGCCCTAAACCCAGCACACTGGCCGCTAACGTCTCAAGGCATGAATCGAGATCCTAAAGGCATGTTTCTTCGCCCACATCTAAACACTCGCAAAAATCGAAACCTTCCGAGTTAACGAATCGGACGATTTACACCAAGAGTTAGATGCAAGATGACAAATCGTATTCTTCCCTCTACATCTAAAAACGAAACGCAAATTTCATACTTAGAAAATATTTCTTAGAAAGTCTTCAAATACACACCGCCCAGCGGTAGGGATTCAAAGCCACCAACGGCCAGTCTCGGAAAAACAACAACGAAATCGTAAAGGCAATAACATCACACACTGAAGTCATCAAACGCGGACTGATCAACTTCGCCCTCTACATCCGATATCCCAGGTCCGACCTCGACCGAATCCGGCGACACAACAATGGGGTTCCACTAATCCCACATGCGCGCCCTAAGATCAAAAAGCTCGGGCTGCATGTCTTTCTTTTGACCCACGTGCCCCAATCGCGCAGAGTATTCCTCAGTAAACGAATACCCTTCGTTCTGAGTAAGGGACAACCCATGGACGACACCGCGACATTCGCGATAATCACCATGCACCCGTAGAGCAACTTCAGCATCCGAACAGCCAGTTGCAAACCGCTCACGACGGGGTCTTCATCTCTGCAGCAACCTCTCTCTCTCGCCTGCACGACGAGCATGACGAATTCTTTGGTCGGAAAGCTCCTTGGCGCGGCAAGATCTAGCCGCACACTCATCCCTCGCGCGAGCTATTTCCATCTCAACCTTTTCTTCAGCTTGGTTAGCCTCAACCTCCGCCCGAAGACGAGCGACTTTTTTTCGGCCATATTTGCTCGAAACTCGGCAAGACGAGCTTCAGCGTAACGGCTATCTAGGGCCCGGCTCATGACAAGGAAACCTTGCCAAGGAAAAGAAGTAAGCAAAATTATCCGACGATAAAATTGTTCAAAAACAATAATAAACGCATGAACCTCTTTAGCTATCTCAGACCCCCTAGTAAACACCGGGACTTGATTATGATCAACGCCCGGAAAATGGGAGGTCGACGACCCGCCCGCATTCATCTAGACACCTTCTTCCGCTTGACTATCAAGGAAGTCCTTTGAATATTGTCAGGAGAAGTCGCACGTTCAGATTCGTCATCTTTAACAGCCGGATGTTTATCCTTTCGGAATCTCGACTTACTTCTCCTCATTGAGGAAACGTACGAGATAAATTCTCCTATAAATGGATCCTCTTCATAAATCGGAGAATCCGCAAAAAGCCGAGATCGGAAGAGAGCAACCGCCCGGCGGACACGCTGCGGAGAAAAACTGCCCCAGCCGACTTCCCCGCGCTTAAGTAAGTCAGTGATATTCGGGAGATCTACCGGATGCGGAGGTAAAGGGTTGGTCTCTGCGGAAAACGAAAACGAATAAAAACAAAAAAAAAGAGAGCAGCAGAAGAAGGAAACTTGTATGAACTCGAATCACTTACCTTTCCAACCCCACACGGTCGTGAAAAACGGGATGCAATCCTCCTCGACTGACGCACTGTCAATAGGAACATAGAAGAAATTTTTCTTCCAAGAAGAAGAGTTAGATGAGCTACCAGTGACGATTCCTTCGCGAGGGCACAACGTGATCCTTTGCGTCATCCCCGTGGGCTTCAGAAGACCCTCGAGATGGTCAACGCTGAGGATGATTCCCTGCTCATAGCTCAGCGTCAATAGACCAACGAGTTGTTTTAAATCAGGGGGAGTCAACTGACTGATCGATAATCCCAGCCTATGAAGATATCGAACAATGACCTCCGGGATCGGAAACCACAAGTGGCATTGCTGCAAAAATGTGTTGTAGCACGTAAAAAAGCCATCAGGTGCAGCCTTGTCGCTCTCCCCGGCTAGTGGAAGGCGAAACTCGACCGGTTCTGGAACTCTGCAAAATTCTCGCATGAACTCAATACTATTAAGAGGAGCTGAGTTCGGATGTCAAGATGCTTGATCAGCCTCCGGCAGAGCTGGGAACCAAATCCCAGGCCTAGCGGATCCCGACTCGTCTCCCAACGCCCAAAAAGCCGCACTGTCTGCCGGATCGATCGACGGAAACGAGCACTCCTCTTTGGGAACCAAAACTCGAGTTTGCGTGCTCGATCCTTCGGAGTTACGAGAGTCGGAGCTGGTTGAGGAACGAGTTCTTCTTTTTGAAAACAAACTTGAAAACTTTGGGAGAAATAGATTCAAAGGAAGTAGAGAGAAAGTTTCTTGGACAAGTTATGGAGAATGAAGTAAAGAATTCAAAAAATTTACTCCATATACTTATAAGAAAAAATTTACTATTCACCTTTGGACATTTGGCCATTAAAGTTCCGCCTAATTCTACCAAACTCGCCAAACAAGCTCGGTCCGCTCGCAAGAACTCAACGATTCTTACGAGCTGGGGGGCTAACTGTTGGGGTCAAAATCGGAATCAATAGCCAAACCTCCCCGCAGAAATATAAAAAGAAATCGTTTTATAAAACTCAAAGAACCGTTTTATAAAACTCGAAGAATCGTTTTATAAAACTCGAAGAATCGTTTTATAAAACTCGAGAATCGTTTTATAAAACTCGAAGAATCGTTTTATAAAACTCGAAGAATCGTTTTATAAAACTCGAGAATCGTTTTATAAAACTCGGAGAATCGTTTTATAAAACTCGATAATCGTTTTATAAAACTCAGAGAATCGTTTTATAAAACTCGAGAATCGTTTTATAAAACTCGAGAATCGTTTTGTAAAACTCGAAGAATCGTTTTATAAAACTCGAAGAATCGTTTTATAAAACTCGGAGAATCGTTTATAAAACTCGAGAATCGTTTTATAAAACTTGGAGAATCGTTTTATAAAACTCGAGAACTGTTTTATAAAACTCGAAGAATCATTTTATAAAACTCGAAGAATGGTTTTGCAACACTCGTGAATCGTCTAGTAAAACTCGAAGAATCGTTTTATAAAACTCGAAGAATCGTTTTATAAAACTCGAAAAATCATTTTATAAAACTCGAGAATTGTTTTATAAGAGTTGAAGAATCGTTTTATAAAACTCGAAGAATCGTTTTACAAAACCGCGAAAAACCGAAACCGCCATAGAACGCGAACTAGCTTCGTCCCGGATAGTTCGCCCAACGGCAAACTAAGCCATGACCGGCTTAGTTCGCCGTTGGGCGAACTAGCCCCGTCCCGGCTAGTTCGCTCAACGGCGAACTAGCCTTGTCCCGGCTAGTTCGCCGTTGGCCGAACTAGGAGCGTCCCAGACAGTTCACCGACCGGAGAGCTGGACCGGTCCGGCTCAGTTCACCGTACATCAAACCGACCATCTCAAGCCTCGATCTCCCGTATCCCCGATTCAGTGCTTACGTCCTTTGACACGGACGTGTTCCAAACCACGATCAAAATGTCTCCCGTTTCGTCTCGATCCGACATATCATTCGAGTTTTACGATAAAAACCGTAAAACTTTGTTTTCTCGGAAAGAACTCGAGGAAATCGTATAAAACGGCAATGGCTAAACGAAACACCGAACATTTTCTAAAAAACGCGTTTTTAATAAAAACGTCGTTAAAATCGTAAAAGAACGGCAACGATTAACCAAGAAACGAACGTAACTAAACTTTACGATTAACTTGAGGAATTTACTAAAAACGGCATCAGATCAGGAAACGATCTCGTATAAAGTCGTAAAACGGATTTATCGTAAAACGGCCCGAAAGGTCTTAAAACATGATAAAAGTCCATCTCGCGATCATAACGAAATCTAACCCGAAGATACGATAACGTTTTGATGGTTTACTCGCAGAAGGAAGATAAATGTCATGTTTGAAGACAAAAGGCAAGTTTGAAGATAAATAGAAGATTTCCACGGGAGAAAAGGAAGGATCAAGAAAAATGGAGGATTCCCGATAAACTCGAATTCGGGCGAAATGGAAAGACTAAAACCGCACAAGAGGGAGTATATAAGCAAGAGGCATAGGGCAGAAGCATGGACACGATTTTCAGAGCTCTCACCACCAAAATTAGCATTTAGGAATATTTCCGTTTTCTGTTAGCGAGCTGCGTCTCAACTAGGGTTTTCATTCTTAGACTTCTAAAGTTACGGCTACTCTCATTGTAACAGTTCTTACGCAGATTCGGAATAAGAACCTTCTTTCTCTCAATCTCGTTCATTCTATGTTTAATTTTAAGTTCATCGTTTTCTTAATTATCGTTGTGCGGTTCTGCAGATAGCTGGTTCCTTTAGAAACTTAGGGTATACCCGGAGTTTCCTTATTTACGATTTATTGACAGTAGGTGGATTTCGGTTCCCACATTATCAAGAAGTTCATCCTGAACACGCTCAAGGCTTTCCAAATTTTATGATACATTATCCTGAAGATTAATATATTATCTGGAAGGCCATCCTGAACACGCTCAAGGCTTTCCAAATTTTATAATACATTATCCTGAAGATTAATATATTATCTGGAAGCCCATCCGGACACGCTCAAGGCTTTCCAAATTTTATAATACATTATCCTGAAGATTAATATATTATATGGAATCCCATCCGGAACACGCTCAAGGCTTTCCAAAATTTATAATACATTATCCTGAAGAATAATATATTATCCGGAAGCCCATCCTGAACACGCTCAAGGCTTTCCAAATCTTATAATACATTACCGTGAAGCCTATCATGAACATTAATATATCATCCAGATTTTAATATATTACGGGTTTTGGGGTTTCAGATTTGAATTTTGGAAAAATATAGAGTTTGGGGTTTAAGGGTTAAAGTTGAGGGTTTATGGTTTAGATGTAGGGTTTAAATTTTATGTTTCAGAGTGGTTTATAATTGAAGTTTCAGGGTTTAGAGTTTAGAGTTGAAATTTCAAGATTTAGGGTTATAGAATTGATGTTTCAGGGTTTAGAGTTGAAGTTTCAAGGTTTAGGGTTTAAAGTTGAAGTTTGAAGATTTAGGGTTTGAGATTTAATGTTTCAGGGTTTAGAATTCAGAGATGAAGTTTCACGTTGTAATGTTTTAGAGTTGATGTTTCAGTGTATAGGGTTTAGAGTTGAAATTTCATGGTTAGAGTTTAGAGTTGAAGTTTCAGGGTTTAGAATTAATTTTTTAGGGTTTAGGGTTTAAAGTTGAAGTTTCAAGATTTAAGGTTCTAGAACTGATGTTTCAGGGTTTGGAGATGAAGTTTCAGGCTTAGGGTTTTAGAGTTGGATTTTCAGGTTTTAGGGTTTAGAGTTAAAGTTTCAGGGTTTAGAGTTGAAGTTTCAGAGTTTAGGGTTTTAGAGTTGGATTTTCAGGGTGTAGGGTTTAGATTTGAAGTTTCGGGGTTTAGGGTTTTAGAGTTGATGTTTCAGGGTCTAGAGTTGAAGTTTCAGAGTTTAGGGTTTTAGAGTTGGATTTTCAGGGTGTAGGGTTTAGAGTTGAAGTTTCAGGGTTTAAGGTTTTAGAGATGATGTTTCAGAGTTTAGAGTTGAAGTTTCGGGGTTTAGGGTTTTAGAATTGATGTTTCAGGGGTTTAGAGGTAAAACATCAGAGTTAAGGGTTTTAGATTTGATGTTTCAGGATTTAGGGTTTAGATTTGAAGTTTCAGGGTTGGAGGTTTTAGAGTTGATGTTTCAGGGATTTAGAGTTGAAGTTTCAGGGTTTAGGGTTTAAGAGTTGATGTTTCAGGGTTTAGGGCTTAGAGTTGAAGTTTCAAGGTTTAGGGTTTTACAGTTGATATTTCAGGTTTAAGGATTAGAGTTTTTTAGAGTTGATATTTCAATGGTTTAGAAGTAAAACATCAGGGTTTATGGTTTTAGGGTTGATGTTTCAAGATTTCGGGTTTAGATTTGAAGTTTCAGATTTTAGGGTTTTAAAGTTGATGTTTTAGGGGTTTAGAGTTGAAGTTTCAGGTTTTAGGGTTTTAAAGTTGATGTTGTAGGGTTTTAAAGTTGATGTTTCAAGGTCTAGGGTTTAGAGTTGAAGTTTCATGGTTTAGGGTTTTAGAGTTGATATTTCAGGGTTTAGGGATTAGAGTTGAAGTTTTAGGGTTAGAGTTTTTTAGAGTTGATGTTTCAGGGGTTTAGAAGTAAAACATCATGATTTATGGTTTTAGAGTTGATGTTTCAGGATTTAGGGTTTAGATTTGAAGTTTCACGGTATAAAGTTTTAGAGTTGATGTTTCAATTTAGAGTTGAAATTTTAGGTTTTAGGGTTTTAGAGTTGAAGTTTCAAGGTTTAGGGTTTTAGAGTTGATATTTCAGGGTTAAGGGATTAGAGTTGAAGTTTCAGGATTAGGGTTTAGAGTTAAAATTTTAGTGATTAAGGTTTAGAATTGATGTTTTAAGGTTTATGGTTTAAATTTGAAGTTGCAAGGTTTAGGGTTCTAAAATTGATATTTCAGGGTTTAGAGTGGAAGTTTCAGGGTTTAAGGTTTAGAATTGAAGTTTCATGGTTTAGGGCTTTAGAATAAATTAGTAAAAAAAAAGCATAAGAATAAATCATCTATTAATCTATTATTTTTTAATTAATCAAAGAATGAACATAACGGTAAATCATCCCTTTAATAAAACCTATTTTTGTTGTCAGCCTTTCGTTGTCAAAAAAAAAAAAACCTATTTTGTGACTTTTAGCCTTGGATGCTAATTTGGGGACCAAAACTTGAATTGGTGCTATTTTAGTCTTTATTCAAAATTACAAAATATCTATTGAAAAAGATTTATAAAGATCTTAACTTTAAAAAATGGGAACTTTTCTAAATATGACTCAAAATTTGGATTCAAATGCAAAAGTAAACCCAAACAAGAATCAAATGCAAAAGTAACGTAAAAGGCTATTGAAATTACAACCAGCCCCTTATGAACAAACAAAAAATCCGAATTTTGTTTTTACGTTTCTAACCCCCGTAAGTATTTTATCCAGACGACTTTCAATTAAGTCGTCTGGACGACTTAGTTGAAAGTCGTCCAGTATAGTTATTCTTAAAAATAATTTATTTTTTTTTGTAAAAAACATTTAGATAAGTGAAAAATTGAAATCATGTAACTAAAATATGTTTTAAGAGATATAAATTAAGATATAACAAAATTTAATTGTTTTCAACATAGATGAGTGAAAGTAGTGAGTCATGATATTCTTTGGTTTAGGTTTTTCCAACATATGTTGTAGTATTGTATGTGTTTCTTAGGGTTAGATTTTCGAAAGCATAAATGTTTTTTTGAAAAATTTAAAATTTATTTAAGTGTGTTTATTTCTGTGTATAGTAAACACTATTTAAGTATGATTTGATTTTATTACATGGTTAGTTAGTTAATTTAGTCAATTTAGTTTAGGGTTTAGGGTCTAGACGATTACTATTAAGTCATCTAGTAAATATATTTAAGGTAGACGACTTACTAGTAAGTCGTCTGATGTATAGTATCAACAGACGACTTAATAATAAGTCGTCCAAACCGGACTGAACCTTTGATTTTACCAATTTACTTTTAAACCTAACCAATTTTTTACCGGACATATATAAGATTTTTTTTTTACTCACTTTTTCGCTAAATTCAGAAAACCCTAACGCCGTTTCTCTCGAAGGTGATTTCAAAGGTGATTTCCGTCAAATCTCTCTAATCCATCGTTCTCAACACCGGTTTTCTCTCTGCCTTACCACTGTCGTTATCACCACCGTTCTCACCGCCGCTTCCTCTATTTCAGATTTGAGAGGAAACCCTAGTGCCTTTTTTCTGTAAACCCTAGCGCCGTTTAACATGAAACATCGTTCTCACCATCGTTCTTATCACGCTTCTTATTTCACGTCTTTTTTGCAGATCTATAACTGCTGTGTCGAAGGCGACTATATCTTCTCCGAATTTTCAGGTCAGCTTTCCAATGTTCTACTGGAAGTCTTGGTAGACTTATAATTAAGTCGTCTGGAAAGTCTTCAACCTGGAAGACTTTCTAGACGACTTAAATATAAGTCTTTCAACTGGAAGACTTGACAGAGGACTTAATTATAAGTCGTCTGGAAAGTCTTCTAGACTTATAATTAAAATTTTATACTGGATGGTTGTGTGTTTGAGAATGTTGTCTTTGATTGTTTTGTAGGAAAAAAATGGATATTCCAGAACTCCCTCGTAGGATATAAACAGTAGGGCAAGAGCCCCCCCCCCATTGCATAGCATTTCGTATCATCCGTGTACGAATTTGTATACTGCTCTAAAGAATGCTCTTAATTATGAAGAATATGAAGAGCTGAATGAGTTT
Organism: Eruca vesicaria subsp. sativa; assembly: GCA_932364175.1. Lineage (NCBI taxonomy): Eukaryota > Viridiplantae > Streptophyta > Magnoliopsida > Brassicales > Brassicaceae > Eruca > Eruca vesicaria. The sequence goes on from CAKOAT010329598.1 coordinate 96,178, forward strand.
AAGTTGGGAGTTTTCATCAAGTTCCATGAGCTAGATTTTTCATGGGCTTCAAGGCTGGTTCATTACATGCTCGGTTAGCAGCTCGACATAAAGAAGAAGTATGAGCTGTGGAGTATTGTTGGTCCAAAACCTTTGAGGTTTTCGCTGTTAGAGTTTGAAAACCTCACTGGTCTAAACTGCGAGTACATCGAGGACCTTGAGAGACCAAACTGTCCTGTTACAAAGGAGTTGGCTGCTTTCTGGGAGTTGTTGGGAGTTAATATCGAAGCTGGGCCAACTATTGATCAGATAATAGCAGCATTTAAGAGATGCGAAAGGTGGTCTCCGGATGATCGCAAGCGGTTCGGGTACCTTGCCATCTTCACTGGATACATTGAAGGGAGGAAGTTTTCAACCCTTACACGGTCTATTCTGGCAAGGATAGTGATAGATCTAGAACGGTTTGTACTTGCTCTCCAGGTCTGGGTGTACACAGCTCTGTCGGAATTGGGTGCTACTTATGGTAATCCCATACCAAACAGACCGTCTCCACCGATACTGGCTTACAAAGGTGGCAAAGGACGAAGATTGTTTAAATAAGCTATTGAAAGACAGGTGTTTACTTCAATCCAAATGACTTTTTGAAAACTTATGAATCAATCGTCTGGAAAGTCTTCCAATTGGACGATTTAAGCAAAAGTCGCCTAGAAAGTCTTCCAGCTGGACGACTTAAACATAAGTCGTCTGAAAAGTCTTCCAGCTGGATGACTTAGCTGACTACTTATTATTAAGTCGTCTGGGTAGTCTTCCCGGAGGACTTAATGATAAGTCTTCTACTAAGTCATCCAACTGGAAGACTTTCCAGACGACTTAATGCTAAGTCCTCTACTAAGTTATCCAACTGGATGACTTAGTAGAGGACTTATCATTCAATCATCCGGGAAGACTACCTAGATGACTTAATAATAAGTAGTCTGCTAAGTCATTCAGCTGGAAGACTTTCCAGATAACTTATGTTTAAGTCGTCTGCTAAGTCGTTCAGCTGGAAGACTTTCTACACGACTTAATCATAAGTTTTCTGCGAAATCTTTTCTTTTCATCTTTCTTAATCCGTCAATATCTAAGTTTATATCTTCTATTTACTGCAGACTAGGGTGATGAACTTTGTTGAGAAGGGCATTGGTGAAATGTTTCCAAAATGGGACTTTGATGCTGAGAACTCGGCCGCGGAGAACATAATAAAACTCATGTATATAAAGAGACCATGGAATTGGACCATGGATTGCTGGGAAGTCACCGGTTTTTGGGTCAAGACAAGGCCGACAGCAAAGAAAGCGAGGAAAAACGATAGTTCTGGTGAAGGAAGAGAATCCAAGACCTCTTAAGAAAGCTCGTAAAGAGCATATTGAGGGGCTACCAGCAGAGGTAGAGGAAGAGGAAGACGCAGAGGAAGAGGCAGATGAAGAGGCAGAGGTGAGTACCAATGTTGGTGGGCTGACCAAATAGGATATTGAAAGAATCGTGAAGGATTCTTTGAAGGATTCTTTGAAAGACGTACTCGATGGCATGACTCAAGGGTTTGGGAAGTGCCTTACAGAGATGAAGTATATGTCTGAAACGGTGGAAGCTGTGGAGAAGATCCTTGGTATCACCAAAAATCTGATAGGGGCATCATCTCAAAAATCTCAACCTAAAAAGCATGAACCTGAGGTTAGTAAAGCATCCTCTCGCAACAAAAAAATGGAAATGGATCTTGCTGGAGGGGGGGGGGAATGTGAAAGTGTGAATGGGTCGAACGCAGGAAAGAAGAGTTTGCTCAAGGGGGGTAAAGCGACCGAGGAATAGTATCGTTCCGAACCATGAAAAACCTCCAGAATTGATCCTTCCATCCAGCCTTCCTCCAGAATTGAGCCTTCCTCTAGAATCTAGCCTTGAACTATTGGAGAAACAAGAACCCACTGTTTAAAATCTAGTGAAAGAGCAAGCTAGATATTCGGGGAAGAGGGAAACCGATTTGGCAGAAATTAAACGTGCGAAGAGTGAACGAGCAAGGAAACTTGCTGCCTCACAGCAATCTCCATATACGGCAAACAACACGGCCAAAGTGATCATTCCAACCAAAAATGCCAAAGCTACAGTCTATAATCCTTTTGGACCAGTTAAGAAGACCAAATTGAAGGAGTTCACTGGCTGGTTGAAAACTGATCCGTAAGTGATTGTTTTCCCATACATAATAGCTTGCTTTAGTCTACAAAACTGATTGCTTTTCAACATTTTGTATTTGCAGTCACTATGACACACCTTTGGATGATAAACCACGTACGGCACCAACTAAGTGGTATTACATCCTCTGAACCTCCTTATCTTTGTTGCACGACTGTGTATGTCATCTGATATCTTTTCACTATAATTCCACGTAAACAAAAGTCGTCTGATAAGTCGTCTACAAAGAAGATTTACCAGACGACTTAATGTTAAGTCGTCTGTTTAGTCATATACGTAGAATACTTATTAGACGACTTAATGGTAAGTCGTCTGTTAAGTCGTATACGTAGAATACTTACCATACGACTTAATGGTAAGTCGTCTACGTAGAATACATACCAGACGACTTAATGGTAAGTCGTTGTTAAGTTGTCTGATATCTTCTGACTTGTTTTGTTTTAAATGCAGCATGTTGATGCTTGGATTAATATGCTGAGGAAGAGGTACACTGAAAATCCTCAAGCGTTCAGGAGGAAGAAGATTTGCTTCCTTGATCATCTCTTTCCTTAGCAATAGAGATTCAACTACTCTGATTTTAAATAATTGGAGTGTGATCACAACGGTTTAGGAAGAGAATCCCTGGTGGAGCGTTTAATTATTATTCAGGCGCTATACCATCATTTTGTCAGTCAAACAAGATGTGGGGGGTGGATATTGATGATATATATGCGCCAGTGAACTATAAAAACTGTCATTGGATTGCTATATGGATATCGATCCCTAAGAGACACATAGTCGTCTGGGACAGCATTTACAGCTCTATCTCCAACAAAGAACTCGAAGTGGTAATGGAGCCTTTTCAGCACATGATTCCTTATCTGCTTGTTGAGTGCTCTACCTCTGATGAGCTGTGTGCCCAATACTTCCTGTAGCCATTCACATTTAAACGTGAATCCAAAGTGCTTCAGGCCCGAGCTGGTGATTGTGGCATCTACGCTCTAAAATACATTGAATGTCATGCTCTTGGGCTGGAGTTTAATCCAAAAGACTTTTCTAAGGCCAACACCAACGTGAAGACTATTAGGGATAAGATGGCGGTGGATATATTTAATGAGCTCCCTAACACGCATGAGTATGGAAACAAGGATAATTTTAAGGAGATGGGTGCTTATGATTAGGCTGATGTTTGTATGTTTGTATTCGAACTTGATTAGGCTGATGTTTAGGATGCTTGGTTGTATATTTTGTTTGTTGTAAAACCTTATTTTTGCACAGAAGACTTTCAATTAATTACGCTGATGTTTGTATTTTTGTTCCTCAAATTTGGTAGACGACTAAAATTAAGTCGTCTGGAAAGTCATCCAACTGGAAGACTTTCTAGCTGACTTAATTATTAGTCGTCTGAGAAGTCTAACAAAAATTCTTAATACATGTACTCATAAAGCCTGGACGACTTAGTAGATGACTAATAATTAAGTCGTCTGGAAAGTCATCCAGCTGGAAGACTTTCTAGATGACTTAATTATTAGTCGTCTGAGAAGTCTAACACAAATTCTTAATACATATACTCATAAAGCCTGGATGACTTAGTAGATGACTAATAATTAAGTCGTCTGGAAAGTCATCCAGCTGGAAGACTTTCTAATACATAGATTCATAACACAATTTCTTAATACATAGATTCATAACACAAATTCTTAATACATAGATTCATAACACAAATTCTTCTGAACGACTTAATTAAAGGTCATTCTTTACATTGTGCTTTCGTATGGCCAGTTTCTCTGCATACTGAGCTTCTATAAACAATGTGTTGCTTCCGGGGTTTGCGTCCTCTCATCCGGGATAGCTCCAACCAAGATTGCCATCTTGATTTTCTCTGTCTCCCCGGACCACGATTTTCGGCCGGAGGATCGCATGTGCGTTCCTCAACTTGTTGTCCAGCACAAGGATATATATTCTCTGAGTATCCTGCAAACAAATAATTCTTTGAGTACACTGGATGTACAAGAGTGGAAATATGCAGACGAGCATGTGATCCAGCAGCTATAGCATGAGAGCAAGGTATTTTCTCCACTTGATAGACACCACAATCACACTTTGCATTCTCCAAATCAACCACACAGTCTATTTTGCCACCTTTCACAAAGAATTTCCATCCATCAATTGGTTGGGCCCTCATCGTATCCGCTACCTCAGATCGAACAGCAAGCAAGTATTCAATACCCCGGCTATGATCTATTAGGAGACTCAAAGCATCTTCTCTCCTTTTCCAAAACAACTTACCTAGCTTCTCCCTTATGAACTCCAACCGGAACTGAGTCAGAAATTCTCTAGCTCGCTTCAGTGCGGAATTAATAGATTCTGCGATGGTTCTTATTTTTATGTTGTACCTATCCCCGTGGCAATAAACCCTTGACCATAGGCTGACGTCGGCATCCTCCAAATACGTTGCAAGGTCCGGGTGTGCACTCCGTATCTCAGCCATGTACCGGTCAAAATCTGAAACCGTATGATCATAAGCAGCACCTTTCACCAAGTACAAGAGATGTTTCCCTTTATACTTTTTGACAATATTTTCTTGAAGGTGATAATAACATATTGCTCGGGTTTCCCAAGGAAACACCTTACTACACGCACTTTTAATGGCCGGGTGCCGGTCGGAGACTATTACCAGAGGCTGCTCATCAGATACAAAACTAGCCAGTTTTGTGAAAAACCATTCCCAAGAAGGTTCATCTTCAACATCTACAATCGCAAAAGCCAATGGAAATATCTGAAATTCCCATCTTGTGCCGCTGCAACTAACAAAACACCTCCATACTTCTCACTTAGGTGAGTCTCATCCACCACAATGACCCTTCTCTGATGCTTAAAACCTTTGATAGAAGCTCTAAAAGTGAGAAATAGATACTTAAATCTATTTATAGAATCAAGTTCTATTGCCGTGATAGAATCGGGATTTGCTAAGGAGATTTACTCGAGATATGATGGCAGAAGCGAATATCCATCTTCTGCTGATCCTCTCACCAATGTTTGTGCATATAAAAGTGCTCTGTACGAAGTGGTGTAATCAAGCGTCATGCCAAACATGTTCTTCATTGCATCAGTGATATGCTGCGGAATCAACCCATCAATGATTCCAACACGATCAATGAAAAGCCTACCAACATACTTCGGAGTACAGTGTCTCCGCTGAGCATGTATGTGTTTCCACATACTTTTTTACCCAAAACGTGCACACTCGCTCTGATCTTCCATCCACAACCACTAACCGGACATGTTGCCACAAGGAGAGTTTTTGTTGTCTTGTATATTCTGAAGGAGAACTTATGCCTCACTGCTGTCAACCGCAGCTTTGAAAGCAGTGCATCCTTGCTAACAAAACTCTGGTTGACATAGATACTGTTACCATTCGATTTTCCTCCTTCAATAGCATATGTCTTTTCAAAATCTTCAAAACAAATATCATCATCTTCTTCCTCATCCTCATCTTTAACCTTTCCATAAACACTGTAATCCTCACCATTCTCGTCTATTTTGGAAACAATAGAGATATCGTCCTCCTCCTCCTCATCATCCTTCTCCCCATCATGATTTTCATCTTCAACCAACTCATTATCATCTTCATCTTCAAAACATTCATCATCTTCAAACCATTCATCAGCTTCTTCCTTTTTCTCTGAAACCATTTCCACCTTGCTACGGCTTGATACACAAAGACATACTCTATGCGTTTTGGTTATCTCGAGCAAGTTTCGAACTTGTCTATCACTTGTAACATGAATGGGAGGAGTGGCTGGAGCCATCCTCATTTATGCTGGTAATGAGTAGCTTATCTCCACAGTGACTGTGCTCATGTCCAGTTTATAATCTTCTTGAGCCATTGAAACAAGTTCAGCATGTGTCGAACCTTCACTCAAAAGAAACATTCTCGCTCCTTTGAAATTATCAACCACAAAATCCAAACAGCCATCTTTGACCAACCATTCTCCATACACTGCATGTAACTGACGAATCATCTGCAAAAATTCAAAATAAAAACACATTAGTAAACATAGAGAAAATGAAAGTTTACAAAAAATTGATGCAGATGACATACAAGTAAGTCGTCTGGACGACTTAACGTTAAGTCTTCCAGACAGTTCATTTTTTGCAATTGAAATTTAAATGAGACGACTTACCGTTAAGTCGTCCAGCTTTGTATGTTAAAAAAAAAACCCTAGACGACTTATAAGTAAGTCGTCTAGGAAAAACGAGCTAGTTTTGCATTTGACCGAATTATGTCAGAAATTTGACTTTTTCTGGACGACTTACGAGTAAGTCGTCTCTGGGAAAGTTAAAATTTCAATATTTTATTAGTTCAAGACAACTTACGGATAAGTCGTCTTAAGTTTTGTAATTGAAAAATAAAACTTTAATTTTAACTTTTCCCAGAAGGCTTAATTTAAAGTCGTCCAGTGTGACGACTTATTCGAAAGTAGTCCAAGAAAAGCAAAGTTTGACCAGCAAAAATCTGGATGACTTTGCTTATAACAGAAGACTTTAAATTAAGTCTTCTGGGAAAAGTTAAAATTAAGTTTTATTTTTCAATTACAAAACTAACCTAAGACGACTTATCCGTAAGTCGTCCTGAACTAATAAAATATTGAAATTTTAAATTTCCCAGAATGACTTACTGGTAAGTCGTCCAGGAAAAGTCAAATATCTGATACAATTCGGTCAAATGCAAAACTAGCATGTTTTTCCTAGACGACTTACTTATAAGTCGTCTAGAGTTTTTTTTTTAAACATACAAAGCTGGATGACTTAGAGTAAGTCGTCCGTTTGACCAGTAGATTTATCCGTAAGTCTTCTACATCTAAAAGACTTACGGCTAAGTCTTCTACGCAAACAGATTTGGTAAAAGTTTCAGTTTCATATCTTAAACTAGGTGAGATGACTTCCTTAGCACACAAAGTCTTCTCCAACCACCTAGAACATCAAACGAAAGTAACCCACCAAGAATTGTATGCTTAAATGGCTTTATCAACCATAATTTTTTTTGGAATCAAAAGCTTGGGTTTTTTTGTATGAATATGAAGACAAAGTGAAAGAGATGTTGTTTTAGTTCATAACAATTGAGAAAGAGAGATTGGTTCTCGATTTTAGGTGCATTAAAAGCTTTAAACTGGTTGTACAAGGTTGTTGGGTGTATTCATGGCAATGACAATGTTGTAAATACTTTAAGATGATGAGGTTGAGATAGTAAAAAATCCATTTTCGAAAAAAATTACAAAAAAAATTTAGTTGTATTTTCGTAGATAAAATGAAGATGTGGGGTGAATAGGGCAAAAGAAAGATGAGTCAAAAGAAGAAGTTAGTTTTGTGTTTGACTTTGAGTTGTGAGTCAATTTTGCAAAAAAAAAAACCCTTAAAAATTTTTGTAAATATTTTACTAGTTACAAATTGGTAATGTATATAATTATACATTAATATATATGTTTATTTATGTTTTATAAAATAAAATAAAAATTCTATATTTTTTGTCTGTCTGTTATAAAATCATAATGTATCATAATAAAGTATTCTAGTTAACTTTTATTAAATGGATCAATTAATCTATATTATTTTCATAAATAGAAAATATTAATGTTAAAAATATAATACACTCGAAGAATAAGTTAACATTACTAACTTTATAATCATCTTATATAATAAAATTGAGTTCTCTCCTTTCTTAAGATGTCCAGCTCAAAGAGTAGAAGGGGGCATTTCTTGACACATCAGCAATATTGTTTCTATGTACTTCAGAATGATTTTCGTTAGTGGGTTTTATTGGGCAAGGTTTTGACAAATTAACAAAAGTAAGCCCAAGGTTTTGACAAATTAACAAAAGTAAGCCCAACTGATAGATTCCATCTAACCTAACGCTTCCTTTGTGTATCTTCGTCACTGTTGAACGTTTCTAACTTTTCCACTTCTTTCTTCCATCTAATTCTCCCACTAACTTAAATTATTATTTCATTCATCAAAAAAAAAGTTTAACTCACATCACCCTTCTACTTCCGTATCCCACTCTATATAAAACGATTTCTCAAAGAATCATTACACTATTTATTAAACCTTAATTATCAAGTAAGAAGAGAAGATCGAAGCTTAATTAACGGAGAAGGAGAGAGATGAAGATTGGAGATGAATAGTAAAAGTTTGTTATTCAGCTCAACTTCAACAATGTCCAAATGTTTCTATATATAGCTGGTTAAGCAAACGGAAACTTAAACCAGAAATAAATCAATACCGGATCAACTAAACCAACTAACCGTGTACCAACAAAACCAACTTAATACACCCCCCTCAAGTCTGTATCATCGAAGCAGGAAGATATAGACTTGACAATGACAACCGCTGCAACATAGAGAAGAAAGGTCCTAGATTTACTGGTTTAGTAAGAACATCGGCAAGTTGATTACCAGACGAAACATGAAGAGTGATCAAAAGTCCAGCTTCGATCTGATCCCGAACAGTGTGACAATCAATCTCAATATGTTTCGTTCGCTCATGAAACATAGGGTAGTTGGCAAATTGTAGAGCTAACTTGTTATCGCAGAATAGCTTTGGTGTGCAAGTCATTGAAACACAAAGATCCTTGAGTAACTGCTGAAGCCTTATCAGTTCACAAGTCACCAACGCTAAACTTCTATACTCTGCTTCAGTACTACTTCTGCTAACCACCGCTTGATTCTTAGACTTCCAAGAAACTAAAGACGAGCCAAGAAAGACGCAGAAGCCAGCAACAGAACGACGAGTATCTTTGCAAGTTGCCCAATCCACATCAGCAAAAGCGTTAAGACATAACTCACTAGCAGATGAATACATCAGTCCCTTGCCTGGATCAGTCTTAAGATACCTGAGCACTTTCAACGCAGCTTGATAATGCACATCAGTAGGAGTAGACAGAAACTGACTTAGCTGATGAACGGCGAAAGTGATGTCAGGTCTCGTAATGCATATGTATAATAGACGACCAACAAGCTCTCTGTACTGCTTAGCAGAGGGTAACAACTTTCTAGATCTTTGGTGAGATGCAAATTTGGCTAACAAATATTCCATTAGACCATAATCTTCAAGAAGATTCAGAGTATACGTACGTCGGCTAACAAATATTCCATTAGATGATCGTGTTATCTCTAAGCCAAGAAATAAACGTACATGACCCAAATCTTTGATCTTGAACTCAGAGCGGAGTAAATTCTTGAGTTGAAGAACTGCATCATCATCATTGCTTGCTATCATAATATCGTCCACATATACCAAAGCAGCCACAAAAGAAGATCCAAAGATTTTGACAAAGAGAGTGTTATCAGCTGAAGATTGAATGAAGTTAGCTCCCAATAACACTGAAGAAAATCTCTTGTACCATTGACGACTCGCCTGTTTAAGCCCATATAATGACTTGCGAAGTCGACAAACTGGATTAGGTGGAAGAACAACACCAGGAGCAGGCGTATAGCCTTGAGGAAGACTCATACAAATCTCCTCATCAAAATCACCATGCAAAATGGCATTAGAAACGTCCATCTGATTCAGCTTCCATCCCTAAATAGCTGCAAGACTCAACAAAAGCTTCACACTCGTAAGTTTAGCAAGGAGAAAAGGTTTCCAAATAATCAACCCCTTCTTGTTGTGTGAAACCCTGTGCCACCAAACGAGACTTATAACGTTGCACATGACTGTCAGCGTTATACTTAATGGTAGAGATCCATTTACACCTAACAACATTCTTACCAGACGGCAAAGTCACAACATCCCATGTTCTGTTCTGTTCAAGAGCATCCAGTTCCACATTCACCGGCTTATTCCAAACATCAGAAGTGATAGCTTGTTTAAAATTTTTGGGTTCTCCTTCAAGAGTATGAGCAAGAGTGTAGATTTGAAAAGAAGAAGACAAGCTATCATAAGAAAGGACCGATGAAATAGGATAAGGAGTAGGGAAAATAGGTATTGGGTCTTTAGAAACAGAGGTTATGTGTTTAGATGAAGTTATAAAAGGGACAAGGTTACAATGATACTCAGACAAATGATGTGGAGCTCTAGTATGTCGTTTAAGTCTAGAAACATTATCTATATTAACAACAGTATCAGATGTTTCAGTAACTTCAGGCACAGATGGAGTTTGATTTAAAACGTCAGGAGATGGATGCATAGAACACTCAGAATGCATAGAAGGTAAAGGCATGGAATCAACAAAATGCAAAGGAAAAGGCAATGGTAAAATAGTATTCGGAAACATATCAACAGTCTCATGTAACAACTCACTTGTTTTAAAAGGAAAATCGGTTTCTTGAAAGACAACATTTCGCGAAATGAAAACAGAACGAGACTCTAAATCCAGAAGTTTATATCCTTTGTAACCTGTGGGATAACCCAGAAAAAAACAAGGAGTAGCTCTTGGAGAAAAGTTGTTTCTATTTTTTAACAGAGTAGAGGTATAGCACAAACAACCAAACACTTTAAGCTGATCATAGACAGGTGTTTTACCAGTTAAACACTCATATGGAGAAACGTTCTTAAGAAAAGGAGAAGGCATACGGTTGATTAAAAATGCAGCAGTAAGAACACAGTCACATCAATATGCTAATGGGATGTTTGACTGGAAAAGCAAAGAACGAACTACATTTAGTAAATGTTGATGTTTTCTTTCAACAACTGAATTTTGTTGTGGAGTGTATGCACAAGAAAAATAGTGAATCATCCCAGTTTTTGCAGTAATCTCAGTGAATTCTAGTTCAGGTGCATTATCAGATCGAATTGCCTTGACAGTAGCATGAAATTGTGTAGAAATAAGATTAAGAAAAGTTGGAAATTTTTTTGAAACATCTCCTTTATTTTTCGACATATAAACCCATGTCACTCGTGTAAATTCATCAACAACAGCAAGGAAATATTTGAAACCTTCAACAGATTCAACATTAAAAGGACCCCATATGTCTAAATGAACAAGATCAAATGGTTTCAAAGACAAGCTATTCTGAGAAGTAAAAGCGAGACGTCTTTGTTTTGCTAACAGACAAACATAACAATGTGACTCTGGAGAAGCATCAGACTTGAAAGGCGGTAAAAGAGGAGCTAGCTTTTGTAATATCAATGAAGATGGATGTCCTAAACGTCGATGCCATATATTTTCACCAACCGAGATAGAACCACAAAATGAAAGTAAAGATAAGGATGAAGGTAATGCAATGGACGATGATTCAATGTCTAAGATGAATAAGTTGTGATGCAAGCTACCCTTCCCAATCATCAAGCCCCGAGTAAGTTCCTGAATAAAACAGCCATGAGGAAAGAAATGAGCTGCACATGTTAAACTTTGAACTAAACGACTAACACTTATCAAATTGAAATGAAAATCAGGGACAAGCAAAACATCATACAAAATCATGTTCCATAATGCAAATTGTTCTTGTGTGAGTTATAGGAATCTTACTACCATTAGGAAGTGTAACCGAAACATTAGATACTGAAGTCAATGCAGAAAATAGTCCTATATCAGAAAGCTCCACTATCTATTATCCAAGCATCATGTGGTATTAAGGTTGGTAAAGTAGAAAGGCAATGGTTTTGAAATTTCAAACGATCATTGGCATATGTGAGATTTATGGAAGGAAAAGGAATGTTACCAGAGGTAGAAGTGGTAGCTATGATACCTGATCAGTAATAGTTGCCTTGGAATGAGTCAATGAAGATGGAACAGAACTCTATGGAACACAAGAATGAGAGCTGAACTGAGCTATAAGGCTTTGAATCTGCTGTGGAGTAAATTTCTGCAACATGATATTACTACCACCAGTAGTAAGATGAGGAACCATATTAGTCATAGAAGGACCTCCAGAAGAGTACACATTTGCAATAGCATGAGCAGTATTAGCAGGCTGCAATGGCGTCTCAACTTGTGGTTGCACCTGTGGAGTCTTAGACTGAGACTGATTCTTATAGTTAGAATCATGTGTCTTATACCCCGGTGGAAAACCATGAATCTTGAAACACTTCTGAATAGTGTGTCCAGATTTGCCACAGTGTGTACATACAGGTCTTTGAGATTGACGAGCAACATAAGCAGCATCTTCTTTTGAGATCACAGAATCTGCAGAACTCTGAAAAGCAACATTATCAACACGCGTCTGAGGATTAATAGACTGCTGCCTTTCATCTTGAGTCACCATATTGAAAGCCTCCTCTATAGTTGGGATAGGGTTCATCATCGATATGTGTCGTCGAGTCTGGTCATATGATTCATTAAGTCCCATAAGAAACTTCGTCACTCTGCTACGTTCCTGTAATTTCTCCAAATAGCTACAGCATTACACTCACACTTACCACAAGTACATTTCGGAAGTTCAACATAATTTTTGTGGTCTTCCAATAGAGTCACAAGCTCCGTGTAATATGTTGAAACATCCAGAGAACCCTGCTCAATCTTACTCAGCTTTTTCTCAATATCAAAAACTCTAGGCGCATCATCTTGCTTGAAACGAGTTAAGAGATTCTTCCATATACCTTCAGCCATATTGATGAAAAGTAAGCTCTGACCAATCTTCTTGGATACAGAATTCACTAACCACGTTGCCACCATATCATTGAAACAGTACCAAGCACCATAATCGCGATGAGTAGACGCTGGTTTAGGAATAGTTCCATCAATAAACCCCAATTTGTTGCGTACATTCAATCCCATATGCACAAAACGTCTCCAAGAATGAAACTCAGAAGCAGTATTCAAACGATCCGTAACCAGAACAAGTCCATCATGATCAGTATGATGCAAATAGTATGGATTTTCATACTGATCACATGTATTACTCTCTGATTGCGATCCAAGATTCGACATCAATGAGAAAACCAAGATTCGATTCAAACAATTAATTGATTCCAAAACGAAGAGAAGTCTTCAAAGATAACCAAGAATCAATCGAAGAAGATAAGCGAAACAAAGAACGATCCGTACGATAAAATCCTTAATCGCGAGAAGAAACAGATTGAAGAATCGCGAGAACGGAGTTACCGGAAAGCTCATCGTGAAGCGGAAGAACGATGTGTGTGCTCTGATACCATATTGAACCTTCATTATCAAGTAAGAAGAGAAGATCGAAGCGTCATTAATGGAGAAAGAGAGAGATGAAGATTGGAGATGAATAGTAGAAGTTTGTTATTCAGCTCAACTTTACAACAATGTCCAAATGTTTCTATATATAGCTGGTTAAGCAAACGGAAACTTAAACCAGAAATAAATCTATACCAGATCAACTAAACCAACTAACCGTGTACCAACTAAACCAACTTAAAACTATTCCTCTCCAAAGAAAGACATTGAAGTGCGAGAAGGAAGATAAGGCATGGAACTCAGGGAAGAAGGCGATTGAGAAGGGCAACATGGATGGTGCTCAGATATACGCTGAGACTTCATTCATAAACTCAGCTAGCAGATGAACTTTATCACCAAATCCTTGACCAGCATCGTCAAATCCTTGACTCTTCCCTCGCCACAGGTATCTCAATCGTTCATTAAATGCTATTGATTTGTTGTTAATCTTTAATTAGGGTTTAGATGATTATTGGATGATAAGGTTAGTGGTATGTATATCGTATGTAGTCATTCTAATTACAACGCTTCCTAACTTTCAATCTCATATTAAATCATTGTACTGACCGTTTTCTTCTCTTTAAAATCCATGAACAACATCTTCAAATCCTCGACTCTTCCCTCGCCACAGGTATAACAAGAGAGAAGCACAAGTTCTAAGTGAGTTCTTCTTTGCGTACTCTTTTTTTTTTTGAAAAAATTATTTGCTTACGCTTTGGTGTAACTTTTGTTGATTATAGTATTGTTTTAATGTCATATTTCAGAGGATGAACAAGCAATAGATTATAAGCTTCTCTTTTCTGGACTCCAATTTCGAAAGCTTCACTCTCGGCTATGCTCTGGTTTAATCAACTCAAACTATGGAGATGATGTTTTCTTCTTGATTATTCAGAAGGAAATCAAAACTCAAACGTTGGAGATGATGAGGTTGCTTGACAATGATGATCACCTCCAGTTGATTGGATTGAAGGAAAAACACCTTTCTCTCTTCAAATCGAAATTATGTTAGATTGGACTGAATGTTGTTTCCTTAAGCTTACTGATACGATCAAATTTGGCTGATGAAATATGCGTTTCTGTTTCTTATTACAGAAAATCTTCAGAACAAACTTGGGATGAATTAGATGAATTCAAAGCTTGGTTTCATATTTTCACTTTAACAGGTGAAAGTATCTAATTTTTTTCTTTGCTTTTCATATTGAATATCAGACTCATGTACTAGATAGTAAAGATTAATTTTTCTTGCTTTTATTTTGCAGAAGGAGAGTTGCAACGCTCAAGATGCAGATGAATGTAAAAATCAGTTAAATGAAACATGCTTCTCCAAAGCTTGCTTTTTGAAAGAGTTATGAGGTACCTTAATCGCTAGGCTTCGTGCTGGTGCAAATTCTGGTCCTGCTACTACTGCATGAAAGGTAAGCAATCTGCACAAACTTACTTCCCTACTCTTTTACTTTGCTGATTATCGATTGAAATGTCCACAATTTCTTAAGCACATGGGTTATATCACTATTCTTTTCCGCTCTTTTATCTGTGAACTGGCTATGGAAGTTTGAGGTTATGTTTTCTTTTTTGGTTGGGTTATAACAGAAAGTTGAAAAGCTCCAAGAACAGAAGCTCATAGAGAAGCTATTTCAGGTGGAGCAGATGAAAATTCCGTCTCTATAGCGTGGAACAAGCGGAAGATCGGAAGTCACAGTTAAAATGTTGATTTCGGTTTCGAGTATAAGATGAGAGAGTACTAAACTGAATCAAAAAAAAAGATTTAGATGAGGTAGTTCTTTTTGGGTATTTTTTTCAAATTATTTCTGATGTATGACTAAATTTACATTAGATATGATCCAGCGTCAAAAGTGTCAACTCAATTTGCTGTAAGATGTGTGGTAATATCAATTTTAAAGCATTATTTTATCTTTAATTTAGAATTTATTAGTAGTAATTTAGTATGCCGAATGTTTTTCAAACGTTTGAATTGGCAAGGAACAAAGTTGTTACATGAACAATGTTATAAATATTTATCAATGTAATATAAACAATATTCAAAAGAACAAAAAGAAGATAGATTTGTTCGTGATTTTTTGCATATTTTATCAAATTCAAGCAAACACAGCTAAAAAACAAATTTTACAAAGTATAGCAAAAAAAAACAAAATAACAGACCTCCAGAAATCATCGAAAGTTTCAAAATAGGAGCTCTGCAATTTTGATATGAGTAATTTTTTTCTTCATGACATATTCATTGTTTATTTTGGGGTTGGGATATAAAGTTAATACATTGTTTTCCATTTAATTATGTAGTTTTTCCATATAATTATGTAACAATATATGTTTTTCATTGACATCGTCGTTACTATGTAGGAATTGAGAACGAGATGTTCGATTAAACAGGAATTGTATACTTTCTTCTAATACAATCAACACTGAAAAGATTAAAAAGTTTAGTTACTTCTTTTATGTTTAGTATTCCAAGAGAAAAATAATTTTCTAAAATATTTATATGCAGTTTGATTCATCTTAATTTTTAGATTATTAATAATTACGCCACATTTAAATAATTTGATATGACAAGGTATGAAACTCAAGTAAATTTCAGCTAGAAATATTATACTTATTAATTTATAACACTATTAATTTATAAAAATATTTTCAAATAGCATGAGCGCAGTTTCCAACAATTATTTTCCAAAAAAAAATTCAACAAATGCTAAAATAATTTACAAAACAGAATTAGTAAACCAGTAAAAATTAAAGAAAAACTCATTATAGAATAAAAATCTAATATAAACTGAAAAAAATATATATTATAAACATCATTTTTTGTTACATAATGTATACTAATTATTAGTTATGACATTATTGAAACAATTTATATATTACTTTCAAATATAACTTTTTATAATTTATAATATTATATTTGATTTTCAATGGATTTAGCTTGGAGATGGGTGTATTGATTTATGGCCCTTTTGCAAAATTGACTCAAAACTCAAAGTCAAACACAAAACTAACTTCTTCTTTTGACTCATCTTTCTTTTGCCCTATTTGCCCCACATCTTCATTTTATCTACGAAAATGCCATTAATTTTTTTTTCGAAAATGGCTTTTTTACTCTCTCAACCTCGTCATCTTCAAGTATTTACAACACTTCCATTGCCATGAATACGCCCAATAACCTTGTACAACCCAACAACCTTGTACAACCAGTTTGAAGCTTTTAATGCACTTAAAATCGATACTCATACTCTCTTTCTCAATTGTTATGAACTAAAAACATCTCCTTCACTTTGTCTACATATTCATACAAAAAATCCAAGCTTTTGATTTCAAATCTTTTATGGTTGATAGAGCCATTTAAGCATACAATTCTTGGTGGGTTACTTTTGTTTGATGTTCTGGGTGGTTGGAGAAGACTCTGTGTGCAAAGGAATTCATCTCACCTAGTTTAAGGTATGAAATTGAAGTTTTTACTAGATCTGTTCGCGTGGGAGACTTACCCGTAAGTCTTCTGGATGTAGAAGACTTGTGGATAAGTCTTCTGGTCAAACGGACGACTTACTTATAAGTCGTCCAGCTTTTTATGTTAAAACAAAAAAAGCTTGACGACTTATAAGTAAGTCGTCTAGGAAAAACGGGCTAGTTTTGCATTTGACCGAATTATGTCAGATATTTGATTTTTCCTGGACGACTTACCAGTAAGTCGTCTCTGGGAAAGTTAAAATTTCAATATTTTATTCATTCAAGACGACTTACGGATAAGTCGTCTTAGGTTAGTTTTGTAATTGAAAAATAAAACTTTAATTATAACTTTTCTCAGAAGACTTAATTTAAAGTCGTCTGAGTCGTCCAGCCAAACGACTTATTATAAAGTCATCCGTGATAAGCAAAGTCGTCCAGACAATCCAATGACAGTTGCTATATGGATATCGATCCCTAAGAGACACATCGTCGTGTGGGACAACATTTGTTCCTCTATCTCCGACAAAGAACTCAAAGTGGTAATGGAGCATTTTCATCACATGGTCCCTTATCTGCTTGTTGAGTGCTCTACCGATGATGAGCTGCTAAGTCGTCTTTGCTGGTCCCTTATCACGGACGACTTTATAATAAGTCGTCTGGCTGGACAACCCAGACGACTTTAAATTAAGTCTTCTGAAAAAAGTTATAATTAAAGTTTTATTTTTCAATTACAAAACTAACCTTAAACGACTTATCCGTAAGTCATCTTGAAAAAATAAAATATTGAAATTTTAACTTTCCCAGAGACGACTTACTCGTAAGTCGTCCAAGAAAAGTCAAATATCTGACACAATTTGGTCAAATGCAAAACTAGCCCGTTTTTCTTAGACGACTTACTTATAACTCGTCAAGCTTCTTTTTTAACATACAAAGCCGTACGACTTAGAAGTAAGTCGTCCGTTTGACCAGAAGACTTATCCGTAAGTCTTCTACATCCGGGTAAGTCTTCTACGCGAACAGATCTGGTAAAAATTTCAATTTCATACCTTAAACAAGGTGAGATGAATTCTTTTGCACACAGAGTCTTCTCCAACCACCTAAAACATCAACGAAAGTAACCCACCAAGAATTGTATGCTTAAATAAGTCTATCAACCATAAAAAATTTGAAATCAAAAGCTTCGGTTTTTTGTATGAATATGGAGACAAAGTGAAGGAGATGTTGTTTTTAGTTTATAACAATCGAGAAAGAGAGTATGGATATTGATTTTAAGTGCATTAAAAGCTTCAAACTGGTTGTACAAGGTTGTTGGGCATATTCATGGCAATGGCAATGGTAATGTTGTAAATACTTGAAGATGATGAGGTTGAGAGAGTAGAAAAGCCATTTTCGAAAAAAAATTACAAAAAAAAAATTTAATGGCATTTTCGTAGATAAAATGAAGATGTGGGGTGAATAGGGCAAAAGAAAGATGAGTCAAAAAAAGAAGTTAGTTTTGTGTTTGACTTTGAGTTTTGAGTCAATTTTGCAAAAAGGCCAAAAACAATTGTAACAATTGTCGTTAACATGTGAACTATAAAATTATTGTATTTTTAATAGTTCTATAAACATTTAAATATACGACTAACATCATTAATAATATAAAATAGATACTTATGTATATAAAAATGAAAACAAAATCTGCGCGGTTGCGCGGGTCAAATTCTAGTTTTATCTATTAAAACATAAGTCATGATTATTTTATGTATGATATTTCATTTTGGACCATCTCTTAGAAAATCATCACATTTAATTATCTTATCATTTAATTTTCATTATAAATATAATCACAAATATTTCTTATTAATATCTAAATAAACCAACAATATATTATTTTTAACGAGCGTTGTCAAAAAAAAAATTATTTTTAAGGAGAATATCAAATTTGTTTACTATGCTAAAGTAAAATAAAAATATATATTCAAAACCAATAAATTAAATATAACTAAATATACCAACTGATTTATAAAAATATTTTAACCTATAAACCTAATAATAATTAACAACATATATAATTATTTTGTATGCCACTAACTATTTTGTAGGTACATCTTTAACCAAAAGATATCACATGTTATGCAATCATAATATATGATTATATATATATATATATATATATATATATGATCGTGTATATTATTTTTATTACTCCCTCTATTCCTTAAAGATACATATTCTAGAAAAAAATTTTTCTAAAAGATCCTTTTTTACATTTTCAATGCATGTTTTATTAACTAATTGTAAACTTCAAAAAACTTAATTGCACTAATTGATTTTTTATTGGTTTAAAATTATGGAAAGAAGATAAATACAAAAAAAAACTATGCAAATTTATTATTTTTTTTAAAAAGTGTAAAAAACTAGAATATTGATCTTTTAGGAATAGAGGGAGTATTATGTTATGCAGTCATAACATATGATTAATGTTATTATTTTGACGATGTCAAAAAGGTATCACAATATGTGATTGTTCTTTAATATTATTAATATTTTTTATCAAATTAATACCATTCTAAAACATATTATAGAATCGATGCCAAAAACATATTATAGAATCAGTTTATAATCATTTTGGAAATGTGATGACTCTGTGAATAAAATACGAGCTCCATAATTTTTATTGTATCATGCTTCATCCTACATTATCAAAAGATCAGTAGTTACATGTATGTTTATAACACCATATTTAATCCCACTCTATAAAATATAGTATAACTTGGGTTTAAAAATATCTTTTTCGCATTCAGTATCTATATTATAATACTCATTTTCAACACTCAAATATGTTACACTTTAATAATTAAAATATCTTATTTGTTGAAAATATCACTTTAGCATTTATTATTTAGACTGTAATATTTTTTTTTAAACTTTCAATACATTACAATTTTAAAATACGGAAATATCTTTTTGTATATTGCAAAATTTTCAAAAATAGTATATTCTGTATTTAACATAAACAATTAAAAAGTATATCATACGCAATAAAAATTAAGTGTCAAAAAAGAAGAATTAATAAACATAAAGAAAAGGATTATAATATAACAAAATAAAACAATCAGAAGCTAAAATATAACATCCATTTGTTGGAGGAAGATGTGGCTAACTAAGCTAGGAGTGCTTAACGAAGTGGTTAGATAAGATGTGATCAGACGTATCGTTCCAATCGACAAACTGCTTAAAAAGTGAAATATATTATATTATTAGGTATTTATCAGCATTTCAAGTTTTCAACAAAAAAAATCAAAAGATATGCTAAAAAACATGCTAGAAATATAACAAGCATCATTTAAAAAAACATCAATGTTATACAAAATAGATAATAGAGAAATTCTCTAGGATAAATCTAACACGTTGCTGTAACAAATATAGACCTTAAAAATAAAATAAAAATGACCAAAATTGACTTAAATATTTTATCAAAATAATTATATCCCTTGCGTTAACTAATCCTAAACTTTTTTCTTTAGAATTTAGGACTGGGGTTTGGGGATAGGGTTTCAGATTTTTTTTTTTTTAAACTTAAAATTTTCAAAGTAAAATATTTTATTTTGGTCATTTTAGTTTTAAAGATCTATTTTTGTGATAAAACCTTTAAAGAGGTCTATTTGAGAGAATTACTCTAGATAATATGTAGAAATATATTATTATTTGTAGAATTTGAAATACATGTATAATTGTAATATTTTGTATTATAGTTGTAAGTTTTTCCTGTAATTAAAAAAACAGCAAATCTTATATATTGAAATAGAGATTATTTCCAATTTAGAGTAAACTAATCAATTTAAAAAATAAATAATATATTACCTATTTTTTTAATAACTAACCCGCCCGTAGGGTGGGCCAAACCCTAGTCTTCTCGTATTAATCTAAATAATATTTCTTTCCTCTTAACCAGCTAACTATATTTAAATAATTCATTAAAACCTTAATTAAATTCTGACCAGGTTGGTTCATATTAATATTAGGGACAATTTACCATATTCATATGTGTTAAAAAATTATATTCACATAAACCAAGTTTTCAATATCATACACATGTATTACCATACTCAAAAGTTGAGAACAAATGACCATATTCTAATAACACTACAAGAAAACAGGTGGATATTGATGGACAAAATCGTCAGAAATTCGTCGAAATAGACATATTTTAACGAATTTCTGACGAAAGTGGTCGTCGGAATCATTTCGTTGGAAAAAAATAATTCATCAGAATTTTGTCGGAATTTCCGACGACTTTCTGACGAATACCGAAAAACCGCATTCTGACGAACTTTCGACGAAACTCCGATAACACCTTCCGAGAACCGAATTCATCGGAATCACTACCTCCAACAAACATAAGTCGTCGGAATATACTGACAAACCAAGGTCGTCGGTATATTCTGAGGAAATGGTTCATCGGTATATTCCGACGACATTGGTTCGTCACAATATACTGACGACCGAGTTTTGTCGGTATTTTCCGAAAACAATGAATCGTCAGTATATTCCGACGAAACAATTCGTCGGTATATTCTGACGAAAAAATGTCGTCGGAATATACCATTTTTATTGTATTTTTTTTTAGTTTTAAATATTTTTTATATTTAAAATTAATCTAAAAAATCTGAAATTTAAAACTAATAATATTATAGAATTTAAATTCATATAATAGAAAAAAAAATTCATCAAGTTTAGAAACACAAAGTTTTAAAACTCAGAAGTAAACAAACGATCTAGCTTTTCCATTATCTGGGCGTTGGTCTTCTTTTGGGATTCCAGCTCAGCAAGGATAGTGGTGTTCTGCTCCTCCAATGCCATAATCCGTTCATCTTTGTTCTGTAGCTGCTCCAGAATCATGGGATCGGTATACGAAGCTTGCGAAGAAGACGCCGGACACGAGGAAGAACGACGAGCCAACCCAACTAAACGACCTCCTTTCCTTTTAGGAACCGCCTACAAAAATATTTAAAGTTAGTAAACTACATTATAAAATAAATATATTAATTAAAAATTACCTTTTCAACCATATCATTTATTTGCAACCAGAACATGTTGGTTGAAGCTCCCGTAGAATTTTCGTCATCAGAGAGAGGCTGAGAAGCTAGAAGAGCTTCTTTTTGAGTTTCCACCAACTCAACGACAGATCTGATCACATGGTCTTGAACTTGACCCGTCTTCTTGTTAGTGTGAGCCTCCTTAATGAGAGTGAGACGATCAACAGGATTACCGTCATTTGCTTCAGTCTAAAAAAACAACCATTAGCCAAGGAATAATATAAAAATATTTATTTAAATTAAAAAGTTAAATAAAAAAATAGAAGTTACAAGTTGATCTTCCTTGGAAGACATAGAGCAAGCGCTGAGGTTGTGCACATACATACCTTGGCCGCCACGATTGCTCTTCCGGTTCTTGGAGTTCTTGCAAGATGTCGTTGCTGTGTCGTCCTTCCCCAATGGACTATCAACTGCTCCCATACCGTCCCGTTGATGAACCGTGGCCTCTTGTTCTTCTGCCATACTGTCTTCCAAGCGTTGATCTGCTTCGTATAAGAGTCATGGCCTTTTCGTTGAATCTCTGACGGACTATTTCCGTGAGACCAGACTCCCAAGTGAATTCTTGCTACAAAACACACATAATTTAATAAGTAGATATATATATATATATATAAAAAAAAAATTGAAAATGATTTAAAAAAATTGAAGAGTAACCGCAAACTGACGAAACCACAACTCCAGGTCCTCGTGAGGGATCACACTCCACTTCGGATATCCGGTACGGAGCATGGAATATATCATATTGTTGATGCTCCTGCTAATGCCATTGTTCGACTTGTTGAACCTTAAAAAAAATGCATGTTAGAAAGTTAATTAATTTGAAAAACATAATTCTACAAATAAAATAAAAATACTGACCAAGTCGTATGTCCCCGCTGTGGGTTAGGATGAAGAACCGGGAGATACTCTCGACCTGGTTATTGAACCAATTGTTCAACTGACATGACCCCCGTATCCTGCTCAACAACTGGAGGGGGAACATATGGAGGG
The DNA here is from genome assembly GCA_932364175.1 of Eruca vesicaria subsp. sativa. Lineage (NCBI taxonomy): Eukaryota > Viridiplantae > Streptophyta > Magnoliopsida > Brassicales > Brassicaceae > Eruca > Eruca vesicaria. Next base: position 119,008 of record CAKOAT010329598.1, read on the forward strand.
GGGAGCGGGAACATATTTGGGAACCGAGTTTTGTTCGTGAGACGATCCCGATGCACGGGAACTACTCACCAAACTACCTCGCCCGCCACGGTATGAGGGATGACGGGGCAATGCGGGGCGGGTGGGTGCATCCTCGGACCTAAAAAAAAATTATAATACATCAGAATTCTTTTCAAAAAAAATTATCAAAAATGATTTTTACATCTAAAAATGATTTAAAAATATATGTATGTATAAAAAATTTAAAATATTTTAAATTTTTTTTTATAAATATAGATCAGGCTGTTAAATATTTAAAAAATAATTATATACGTTTTTACCTATATAAAAAATATAAAATCGGTTTTCCTATTAAAAATATTAATAAAACGTTTATTAAATGTAGAAAGAAATTTTTAAATATATATTAAAATTACAAAAATGTTTTATTATATATAATATATTACTGGAAACCCCCAAAAACGTTTTTAAAAATTAGAAAACATTTTAAAAATATAAAAAACACAATATAATCCCAAAAAAATTAAAACAACAATCCTAGCTAATAGATCCTAAACTATCCATTCAATCCTAGAGTTTTCAATCAAACAACCTCAAATCCTAAGATCTAACATCCTAAACCCTAAAAATTTGAAATATAAAATGGGTTTATAGAATCTTACATGATTTGTGGTGTGGGGAAGAGATGTGAGCTTGTGGAGAGGAGTCGCCGGAGAAGAGAGCTCGGCAATCGCCGGAATCACCGTCAAAGAGAGAGAAATCGGAAAAAATTAAGAGAGGGAGGCGGAAATGTCGAAGAAGGAAGAAGGTAGGGTTTTTATTTTAATGATTCCGACGGATCCGTGTCTGTCGGAATCATTAAATTTAAACCGATTCGCGGTTCGCGTAAATTTTCACGCGGTTTGGTTTTCTCGGGTAATATTTCGTCGGAATTCCGTCACAATATACCGACGGAATTCCGACAACATAGTGTTTGGGGGTTTAAAACAAGTTTCCAAATGAAAAATCCAAATCTTTCCAAATGAGTATAGTTTTTGCATAAAGATTTAACTATATAAATGTGTTGAAAACACGATTTTACACAAAAATATTTTGTAGGTAAGATTATATGAATATGATTGTAAAGTACATGAGTGTTAAGATGAGATGTTATGAAAACAATGATATACATACATAAATATTTTAATGAGTTGTTATATTTTAACCGTTGCGATCTAATACTATACTAAACACTTATTATGTGTTATTTTCATAGTTTCGGTTTCCAAATTTATATATTTTTTGATATGAAAAAATTTAAAAACACTAGTCCTCAGATATTTGTCGGTATTTGATATCACTCAAATGTTTAACCCTAAAGAGTATATTACTCTCTCATATAAGAGGTTCAATCGTAGTACTTAGGGATCGAATGCACAAGGAACTAGTGTCACAAAAGATATAATCGTAAGTGATTAAGCTAGGTTGATTAGGTTTAAAACAATAAATAAAATTTGGTAGCAATGGTAAGTTGCTAAGGAAAATGGTTTTGGGGTTTTAAAACAATAAAAGAAAGTAGCTAGATTCAAGGTTACTATTCGGAAAATCAGAATTATAAATCTATGGATGTCTTAATGAATTACTTGCAAATATATGAGAACTTCAATCCTTAGACAAATCTATAGCTGTCGCTATTAGACTCCTCCATTGATCTGATTGCCGACAGTATCGATCGATGTTGCTATCGCAGTGTCGATCGATATGTTTTGCCGTCGATCGATTCTCTATAGGAGTATCGATCGATATAGCATCAGATCGAATTGAAACTGTGTTCACCCGAGAATTTCTATTAAACCGCCTATCGCACGTGCCTAATAGAGTCTGAGCTTAGCCAAATGATTTCAGGATAATGACTATTAGATTAGTCACTCCATAATCATACCTCTAGGTAGCTAATCTAGGGTAAGCATTAGGGTTCCTTTGGATAATGAGTATAACAACTCAACACTCCATAGTTGGGGCTAATCCCACATAACTATTTGAACCCTAAATCTAACAAATGAATCTACTCAGACATAGCCAAGAGATTCATAGCAAAAGAATAAGATGAACAGAAAATACTTTATTGCTAAGTATATAATAGAATACAAAACTTAGATAAAAACTCAATACTTTCTGATTGTCTTTCTAGGTCTCATATGCATAACTATAAATATGAGTACAATTAGGTTAAACACTCGTCAGGGGCAATCTTGTAATTTGGTGAGAACTTGGGCTTCAAGTCGGCCAAGTAAATCTTGCTCATCACGCTCTGTATCGATCGATGGTACATGGTGTACATCGATCGATGGAGTATCTCGACTTCAACTTCTATGGAATCGTCATCGATCGATTACACAAGGTGTGTATCGATCGATATGTGTCTCTCATTGTCGGATCTTCATAGTCATCTTGGAAAACTCTCATTTAAGCTCCATAAGGCACCTAAATCATCACTTTACTACAAAATACTCCTGAACCTGGAAACATACCTAATACACTCCAAAACATAGATAATTATCATAAAAACATATCAATACCATGACTAAAAACGGGTCAAAATCATGGTATATCAACTCCCCCAGACTTAACCTTTTGCTTGTTCTCAAGCAAACCTTAAGTTAGTCTTTGAAAGAAGTTTAAAAACAGCAGGGACTCAATCAAAATCTCAACTTTAAAATCATCACCTCTTACTTTGTTGCAAGCCACATCTCATATCTATCAACTACAGAAGTACATTATACCATATCCTAGCTTAGCAACCAAATACATCTAGCCAATCAACTTAAACATTCCTTGTCTGTCTATCCCCTCTACTGATTTCATTTATGCATAAAAATAAAGGTGTAGGCTTTACCTTGGGAGTATCGATCAANCATCTCATATCTATCAACTACAGAAGTACATTATACCATATCCTAGCTTAGCAACCAAATACATCTAGCCAATCAACTTAAACATTCCTTGTCTGTCTATCCCCTCTACTGATTTCATTTATGCATAAAAATAAAGGTGTAGGCTTTACCTTGGGAGTATCGATCAAGGAACACATGGATTCAACTCAAACAAGTTTCAATCATTCTCATCCTGGTTCCCTTTCTTTCTTTATCCCCCTTCTCTGAATCCCAACTCTTTCTTTCTCTTTTTTTTTTTTTATATCAATCCAAATGAATAACTAATGTTCATCTTATTGATCTTTCTTGACAAGGTGTAAGCGAAGAGTGGGGTCATAGGTAATGTACCTCTCCCTTGCTTTGATCATTCCTTTGATTTAGAATAGTGGGGTCATAGTTAATGTACCTCTCCCTCTGCCTCTCAGGAAATCATATCGTCTTTTATTCTCTGGGGATGCCGAAGGAAGGAAAGAAGGAAACCAAAATTTTTGAGACTTTTACCTTCCAGACTTGTAGGAGGATTCCGATCCCTTGTATACCAAGCCCCAAGACAAGCACTAGATGTCATGTAAGGTTGGAAATCAACTTTGGTTCTTCCAGACAATCATGAAAGTGTTGTCATAGGTGATCGGTGATCCACTTTAGCATCTATAGTACTTTCTGCAATCAACAAATCTAAGAATGGTGCTAAAGAGTGGTAAGATAAAAAGTACGACTTTGAAATTTTTTCCCTTTCTTGACTCAATAAAACCAATTTTTGAAAACTTTATAAATAAGATCAAAAAGAGGTAAAGTATCATCAGTAATAATCTCCCCCCCAGACTTAAATCATACACTGTCCCCAGTGTATAATCAGTCAGGGTTAGAGCATAAGAAAAATTAAATGTGTAACTGATATCGAAATTGGGAACGATATACCTGACCGATATGGATATCGATCGATGGTGAGTCGCCATCGTCGATCGATGCGTGTAGGTATGTGTCGAGCGATATCGACTGGTTCGTATCGGGCGATAGGTGTTGATCGTGTATCTATCTTCCTAAAAACAAATAAAAACGAAAATAATAAGTAAAAATAAAATGAAAAGAAGTAGTAAAATACCTAACAGTGTGTTGCCTCCCACTCAACGCTTGGTTAAAGTCAGTTAGCTTGACTGTGGAAGTATGGTGGCTAGTGAGGTGGGTTGCAGGTACTTGTTGGCAAACAAGTATCGTCCTTGTCTTGTGATTCTTCAAACCAGGAAGTTAAAAAAGCTTCTTGTGGCCTTCTCGCTTCTGGTCATACTAGTCTTCAAACCATAAACTTCATTTTGGATCCTTTCTAACCACTTGTCCAAGCTTGCAATGCTGTACAGATTGTGTCCAAGCATGCTGTAGATGTGTTCTGTAGTCCGCTGCATGGTGTCGTGGTGGGTGGTCTCGTCGGTCGATTTTGGAGGTTGCACATCAGTCGATGTGTTGTTGGCTTCATCGATCGATGGGGATGGCGTAGGTCGGCTGGCGAGCTGTCTTTGAATATCTTCTACCTCCTTCTGAATATCCTCCACTGTGCACTATAATCCTTTGACGTCACGGTGTACTGGGAACCAATACCTGTCCAGTAATCTGTAATCTTCGTCTCCACAAAAGTCAATAGCTTTGTAGATCACGGCTGTGGTTTCTTCAAGTTCTTCCCTGGTACAGTAGTCTGGTGCGCGTGTATCGATCGATACAGGGGGATCTGTATCGATCGATTCCTGTGTCTGAGATCTCGGTTGTGCGCGCAAGGTGTTGACTTCTTCTTGTAGGGCTTCTCTTTCTTCTCGTGCTAAGTCATTGCTGGTGGTATTCCATAGTAGTTCACCTCGAAGTCTTGATAGGTCTTTCTCATGTTCATGTTGCATGCCTGCTATCTCCCAGTTGTGATCTCCGGTTCTTCCATCTATCATATAGGTGACTTCTGCCTGTGTGTAGAGCTTGCCATCTGGAACTCCTTTAGCATATTGATCAGCATACTCTGGTAGACAGAAACAAGAGCGTCCAAATAATGAGGCTCGTTTCAAAAAGTTTCCCATGTCTTCTTTGTAACATGGATGATGTCTCCGTTTACTGCTCTTGCATGGCCAGATTCATCTCTGTAGAGTCCATATTCATCTTTCTTTTCCCAAAAGAAACGACGAACTCCGTTGTTAAAGGCTCTCTTCCCATATTCTCGGTGCATATCGATCGATGCAAGTCTCCATGCATCGGTTGATGGCCGTTTTCTTTGGTGCGGATCGTTTTCGATGATAGGTCCATTGGCCATCTGAAGGATGTCTGCAACATCTTCTGTGGAGATTGGAATGATTCTCCCATCTATTGCTCGTGCATGACCATCTGTATCCCTGAAAATACCATACACATCCGGAATTAGTGAATTTAAATCAAATTTAGATGTTTGTACCTCGGATGGTGCTGTGGCAGGATCAGTTGGTGGTTGGAGATTGATATCGATCGATGGACAGTGCTCCATATCGGTCGATAGAACTGCATCGGGTTGGATCGCGGGTTGTAGTGGTGCTGTATCCACTACAAAAATTTCGTGATAATTGCTGGCCCAACTTCCAATCGAGTAATCTCCGTCATGTGGCTCATGTGGGACATAGACTGGTGTGCAGTAAGGTTCATCGCTCGTTGATTCGAAACGTCGTTTGAGCGATCTGGGTTGAGGCATGTCGATCGATGGACTAGAGGTCATATCGGTCGATGCTCGTCGGAGGAAGGTCGGGATAGGAGGGTGTTCTGCATCTTCTCGAAGAAATCGGTACTCTATGGTTCGTTCCTCCTCATAATCTTCATCATACTCCTCCTGAGTAGTGATACTAGCTAGCTCGGGCATTTAATGATCGTTTCCCCACTCATCTATGCTGAGATCGGCTTCTGGAAACTCGTCTTCGATTTTCTGGAACTCCTTATCGATAGATGACCATGTGGTTCTGTCGGTCGATGGGGCTGCACTGGTATCGGTCGATGGTGAAGGGTTATCATCGGTCGATACTGCTTCTTCGGTTTCATAATCTCCCATAGAATCATACTCGTGGGCACAAAAACATGTGGCTACGAGTGTTGAGCTTGCTGACCTTGGAAACTTGATGACTGGAACAGGGTTGTAGTGGATGGAAGGGTTGATAAGGGTTAGGCAGAGCTTGTTGGTTTGTAGGTCACAAACAGCTCCAACTGTGGCTAAAAAGGCTCTTCCAAGTAGTAGAGAACTCTTGAAGTTGACCTTGTTGGAGAGGACATGAAAGTCTGTAGGAATTAGGGTTTCTCCAATCTGTACCTCAAGGTTGCGAACGATGCCTCCAGAGCTTTGCTGAGAACAATCCACAAAGATGAAAGTTTCTTCAAGTTTTTTCAGAAGGCTCTATCTTTAGACCTAGATGGTCTGCCATAAGCTTGGGTAAGATGCTAACTCCAGATCATGTGTCACATAGGGCACGAGGGAACTCAACACCTCTGATGGAACAAGGTATTGTGAACTTCCCTGGATCACTCTTCTTCTCCAATGTTATCTTCTGCTTGAGGCTGTTTCTGACTTGGTTAAACATCCTCCTGTTGTCTTCTTCTGTCTCCTTGGTTTCTCTGAAGAATGTGTGAAAAATAGGCTTCTTCAAAAGGTTTCTCTTTAGGTATTCTCAGGACTCTTTTTCTAAAGCTTGACAACTCCTTCTCATTAGGTTCTCTTTTATAGGGTTTAGGTATCTTCTCTTTCTTTTTTCTGAGAACTCTACCCTGAGTTTCCTTTTCTATCTCCATGGACTCAAAGATATCCGTGGGTCTCTCTTTTAGGGCTGCTGTAGGGTTTCTGGTGGTGTAACACTGCTCCCGGAAAGTGTCAAGACGTGCACTATCAATCTTAGGAAGCTGCACTCGGCGTTGGGGTACTGTGTATCGATCGACACTGGCTGGAGTGTGTCGGTCGGTACCAGGGTCTTGGTGTCGATCGATGATGGGGTCATCATGTCGATCGATGACAGGGATGTGCGGATGTGGGTGGCGTGCTGCGAAGGCGGCGTGAGACATAATCTTGACGGAATTGCACTCGCGAGGGTTTTCGTCTGAGTCTGTCAATCGACACTCGTCAAAGTCTATCGATCGACGTACTAAAGGCGATATCGATCGATGTTGAGCTGGTGATATCGATCGATAGTAGTCGTAGGCGAAATCTCTTTCACTCTCATCATCAGATCTCTGAATCTCTTCTACTACCCTCTTGCCAAAATTCATCATCCAGGATGGCATTGATGTTCTGGTTGTGGGAAAACTCCTACTTCTTAACTGCTCCTCATGTCTGAAACACTTGTGTCTCTAGCTTCTTCACATGGGCGCTGAGGGACTCTATCTTCATGGTGAAGGTGGTGTAGACAGAATCGATCTTTTCATTGAAGTTTACCTCGAGCTTCTGCTGACTCTCAAGTATCTTGTCTACCAACTCCTCCAGTTTAGTATCTTGGGTGGGTGGGTGTGGGTTTGAGTAGAAGGCACTTCTATAGCTTCTGTTAGGGTTGCTGCTGCTGAAGTTGTTGGGCTTCTGGGAACTCTGGTTGAAGTTGCTTCTCTGGCCTGTGAAGTTTTTGTATCCTCCTTGGTTACGAGATCTCTGAAAACCAGCTCCACTGATCCAGTTGACATCTTCTTCAACAATGTCTGTATCTTCCACTAAACAGATCTGCTTGTTTAGGAGCTTCTGAATGTTGTCTAGCTTTGCTTGAACTTCATTGATGTACTCCTTCCCAATGGATGATGTAGTCTGCGTCACAGAGTTCCTTGTGTTGTTGCTGGAAGCCAAGTTATCAATTAGCTTGATAGCATTCTGCGGATTCCTGGTGGTGAAGTTGCCATCACTAGCTGTATCAAGGGCTCTCTTGAAATCTGGGCTGATGCCTCTGTAGAAAGTGCAGAGCAGTTGCATTTTGTTGAATCCATGGTGTGGGCAGTCTCGCTGGTAGGATTTGAATCTGTTCCAAGTATCCTTGAATGATTCTTCAAAGTCTTGGGTGAATGTAGCAATTTTCTTCCTCCAGTCTTCAGCGTGTGAATCATCAAAAAAGTTACGCAGGTAAGCATGCTTGATGTCACTCCAGGTGGTAAGGGAACCTGGTGGTAGTTGTCTCAGCCACTGCAAAGCTTCTCCAAATAGAGAGTACTTGAAAAGCTTGCAGAAAAGGTAGTCTTGAGGGACTCCTTTTGCTTTGACTAGGGTTACAAGATCCTCGAACCTCTCCAGATGGTCCATAGGATGTTCATGGGGCAAACCACAAAAAGGGATTTAATCTACAAGTGTGTAGTACTGCGGCTTGAGCTCAAAATCTCCTATCTTAATAGCAGGAGGGAGGATGGCTGATCGGTTTGAATAGAACTGATCCAGACGGTTGAAGTCAGCCAAAGTTCTGGTCTCTTCTACAGGTTGAATGATGCGTGTAGGTGCAGTGTCTTCTTCAGTAATGACCTCCTTCTGATCATTCAGCTTCTGACCTGCTGCATTTCGCAGGTGACCATCGTGATCACGCAGGTCTCCATTCTCATCGGATATGAGAATCATAGGGGCAACCATGTCTCGCCGGTTAGTATCGATCGATGTAGGGTGAGATGTATCAATCGATGTCAAGTGAAGGGTATCGGTCGACGAACGGTTGTTTATGTCGATCGATGAGGTTCTGTGGGTATCGGTCAACGAACGGTTATTGATGTCGATCGATGGGATGGTGAGGGAATCGGTTGACGAACGGTTGTTGATCATCGGTGGAAAGCGTGTATCGGTCGATAGAAAGGTGTTGGTATTGATCGATGTGGAGCGTAGGTCTTTGCGGATGCTACGTTCCAGATTGTTGGGATCTTCTGAGTACAAAAGTTGCTTGTCCTTGTTGCTTCTAGTACTGCTGGGCATGTACCTGAAAAGGACAAAATGAAAAAGAAAAATTTTGTGTCAGAAGATTGAAAAATAAAAAGTAACAAATAACCTAGACTGAATCAGATTAAATCTAATAGTAATCTTAGTTCCCCGGCAACAGCGCCTAATTTGATATCACTCAAATGTTTAACCCTAAGGAGTGAATTACTCTCTCATATAAGAGGTTCAATCGTAGTACTTAGGGATCGAATCCACAAGGATCTAGAGTCACAAAAGATATAATCCTAAGTGATCAAGCTAGGTTGATTAGGTTTAAAACAATAAATAAAAGTTGGTAGCAATGGTAAGTTGCTAAGGAAAATGGTTTTTGGGTTTTAAAACAATAAAAGAAAGTAGCTAGATTCAAGGTTACTATTCAGAAAATCAGGATTATAAATCTATGGATGTCTTAACGAATTGCTAGCAAATATATGAGAACTTCAATCCTTAGACAAATCTATAGCTGTCGCTATTAGACTCGTCCATTGATCTAATTGTCGACAGTATCAATCGATGTTGCTATCGCAGTGTCGATCAATATGTTTTGCCGTCGATCGATTCTCTATAGGAGTATCGATCGATATAGCATCGGATCGAATTGAAACTGTGTTCACCCGAGAATTTCCTTTAAACCGCCTATCGAACGTGCCTAATAGAGTCTGAGCTTAGCCAAATGATTTCAGGATAATGACTATTAGATTAGTCACTCCATAATCATACCTCTAGGTAACTAATCTAGGGTAAGCATTAGGGTTCATTTGGATAATGAATATAACAACTCAACACTCCATAGTTGGGGTTAAGTATAGAATAGAATACAAAACTTAGATAAAAACTCAATACTTTTTGATTGTCTTTCTAGGGCTCATAGGCATAACTATAAATATGAGTACAATTAGGTTAAAAACTCGTCAGGGGCAATCTTGTAATTTGGTTGGGCTTCAAGTCGGCCAAGTAAATCTTGCTCATCACGCTCTATATCTATCGATGGTACATGGTGTACATCGATCGATGGAGTATCTCGACTTCAACTTCTACGAAATCGTCATCGATGGATTACACAAGGTGTGTATCGATCGATATGTGTTTCTCATTGTCGGATCTTCATAGTCATCTTGGAAAACTCTACTTTAAGCTCCATAAGGCACCTAAATCATCACTTTACTACAAAATGCTCCTGAACCTGAAAACATACCTAATAGACTCCAAAACATAGATAATTATCATAAAAACATATCAATACCATGACTAAAAACGGGTCAAAATCATGGTATATCAGTATTTTCCGACGAATATCCGAGGACTAGTGTTTTTTTGAATGAAACCATATTTTTCACTATATAGTCGGCATATAGTGACGGAATCCCGACGAACTTGTTTTTTTTAAAAAAAAATACACTTTATGTAAGATGTACAACAACTAATAAATACAAGTCAAATAATAAGTATTCCTAATCAGAATCTTCAGAATCTTCATCAAACTCCCCAACCTCAGTTTCGTCCTCTGAATGTACAACATCATCAAGTCCAAACTCGCTAAAATTCTCAACGAGTTCAACATCTGCCAAATCTTCAACTGCAGTCACGTTGCTGTTAGAGTCTGGTTGTAATGGTTCATTTTCTCCGTCCACTCGTCCTCTTGGGTTGATTTGCATTACAGTGACCCATGGATCGTCTCTGTATGTCACCCGAGGGTAACTGATGTAGCACACCTATCAATTATACAAGGTATTAGTAAAATATAAACCATTAATTATGAAGAAATTGACATACCTGATCAGCTTGCGAAGCAAGAATGAAGGGATCATAATATTGAAGTTTCCGCCGCGAATGAACTGATGTAACACCAAACGCATCAGTCTTCACTCCTCTATCTGGGGTGGTGTCATACCACTCACAGTAGAATACTACACACCGCAATCCAACGATACCAGGAAACTGGATTTCCAATATTTCTTCTATGTTGCCGTAGTAGACATCGTCACCGGAAGAAGACGAAACACCAGCATCATATGTTGTCTTAGAATGACCTTTCCTTGTGAATGCATATCCTCGCGTACAATATTTTGGATATGATCTGATCACATAGTTTGGTCCATGCACAAATTCACGTATCCAATCATCGAACACAAAACCTCTGGCCAAACCATCATTCACCTATAAATTAAAAACATATATGAGTGAAAAGTTAGTTAGTTTAAATTAAATATAAACTAATCATATGCATAGGGTAATATGATATATGACTCACATATCTAAGAAGCCATGCAGCAAATCCGTTATGTCTAAGTTGTTCAAGCTCATCTTCTGTCGCATGCCTGTGAGTCATACGCAACTCTGCCATATAAACACTATATAAAAAGATATTATTTTTAGGGTCAAAATCGGTACGACGGAATCAACGGCCGAAACTCCCCGCAGAAATATAAAAGGAATCGTTTTGTAAAACCCGAAGAATCGTTTTATAAAACTCGAGGATCGTTTTATAAAACTCGAGGACCGTTTTATAAAACTCGAGAATCGTTTTATAAAACCCGAGGATCGTTTTATAAAACTCGAGAATCGTTTTATAAAACTCGAGAATCGTTTTATAAAACTCGAGGATCGTTTTATAAAACTCGAGAATCGTTTTATAAAACTCAAAGAATCGTTTTATAAAACTCGAGAATCGTTTTATAAAACTCGAAGAATTGTTTTATAAAACTCGAGAATCATTTTATAAAACTCGAGGATCATTTTATAAAACTCGAGAAGCTGTTTTATAAAACTCGAAGATCGTTTTATAAAACTCGAGGATCGTTTTATAAAACTCTAGAAGCCGTTTTATAAAACTCGAAGATCGTTTTATGAAACTCGAAGATCTTTTCATAAAACTCGAGAAGCCGTTTTATAAAACTCGAGAAGCCGTTTTATAAAACTCGAGAAGCCGTTTAATAAAACTCGAAGATCGATTTATAAAACTAGAGAAGCCGTTTTATAAAACTCGAAGATCGTTTTATAAAACTCGAAGATCATTTTATAAAACTCGAGAAGCCTTTTTATAATCGAAGATCGTTGTATAAAACTCGAAGATCGTTTTATAAAACTCGAAGATCTTTTTAAAAAACTCGAGAAGCCATTTTATAAAACTCAAAGATCGTTTTATAAACCTCGAGAAGCCATTTTATAAAACTCGAAGATCGTTTTATAAAACTCGAGAAGCCGTTTTATAAAACTCGAAGATAGTTTTATAAAACTCGAAGATCGTTTTATAAAACTCGAGAAGCCATTTTATAAAACTCGAAGATCATTTTATAAAACTCGAGAAGCCGTTTTATAAAACTCGAAGATCGTTTTA
>CAKOAT010329598.1:131768-199149 GCA_932364175.1 Eruca vesicaria subsp. sativa
CTCGAAGATCGTTTTATAAAACTCGAGAAGCCGTTTTATAAAACTCGAAGATCGTTTTATAAAACTCGGAGATCTTTTATAAAACTCGAGAAGCCGTTTTATAAAACTCGAAGATCGTTTTATAAAACTCTAGAAGCCGTTTTATAAAACTCGAAGATCGTTTTATAAAACTCGAGAAGCCGTTTTATAAAACTCGAAGATCGTTTTATGAAACTCGAAGATCGTTTTATAAAGCTCGAGAAGCCGTTTTATAAAACTCGAAGATCGTTTTATAAAACTTGAAGATCATTTTATAAAACTCGAGAAGCCGTTTTATAAAACTCGAAGATCGTTTTATAAAACTCGAAGATCTTTTTATAAAACTCGAGAAGCCATTTTATAAAACTCGAAGATCGTTTTATAAAACTCGAGAAGCCGTTTTATAAAACTCAAAGATCGTTTTATTAAACTCGAGAAGCCGTTTTATAAAACTCGAAGATCGTTTTACAAAACCGCGAAAAACCGAAACCGCCGTAAAATGTGAACTAGTCACGACTAGTTCGCCCACTGGCGAACTAAGCCAAGCTGGCTTAGTTCGCCGATGGGCGAACTAGGAATCCCTCGACTAGTTCCCCACCGGCGAACTAGTCCCATCTCGACTAGTTCGCCCACCGGCGAACTAAGCCAGCTCGGCTTAGCTCGCCGGTGGGTGAACTAGTCCCATCTCGACTAGTTCGCCCACCGGCGAACTAGTCCCGTCCCGGCTAGATCGCCATTGGGCGAACTAAGAGGTGCTGACTTTGCCCCACTGGTTCTTTTCGCCTAGTTCGCCATATGGCGACCTAGCCAAGCTGAACTAGCTGGCCGTACGTCGAGCCGACCATCCCGAGCCTCGATCTCCCACATCCTTGATTCAAGGCATACGTCCTTCGACACGATCGTATTCCGAATCACGGTCGAAATGTCTCCTGTCTCGTCTCGATCCGTCCTATCGTTTGAGTTTTACGATAAAAACCGTAAAACTCCGTTTTCCCGAAAAGAACTCGAAGAAATCGTATAAAACGGTAACGGTTAATCAAAACACCGAACATCGCCTAAACTATACGATTTATCCGAGATTCTTCGTTAAAATTATAAAAACACGTTTTTAATTAAAAACGTCGAGAGAATCGTAAAAAACGGCATCGGATCAGGAAACGGTCTTGTTAAAGTCGTAAAACGGTTTTTATCGTAAAACGGCCCAAAAGGTCCTAAAACACGATAAAAACCCATCTCGTGACGTTAACGAAATCAAACCCGAAGATACGATAACGCTTTGAAGGTCTACTCGCAGACGGAAGATAAAAGGCAAGTTTGAAGATAAATAGAAGATTTCCGTAGAAGAAAAGGAAGGATCGACAGATATGGAAAGTTCCCGAAATATTCGGTTTCGAGCAAAATGGAAAGACTAAAACCGCCTAAGGAGGAGTATATAAGGAGGAGGCATAGGGCAGAAGCTGGGACACGAGTTTTCAGAGCTTTCACCACCAAACTTAGCATTTAGGCAATTTTCTGTTTTCGTTATCGAGCTGCGTCTCAACTAGGGTTTTAGTCTTAGATTGCTAGAACTAGGAATTTCACCGACGGCTCACGCAGCTAAGGCAACTCTCGTTGTAACCGTTCTTACGCGAATTCGGAATAAGAATCCTTCTTGCTCTCAATCTCGTTTTTCTTTTTATATCTTTTAGTTTATTCATATTAATCGCGTTCTTGGTTACTTGTCGTTGGCTTTCGCAGAGATCCGGTTCCTCTGGAAAATTAGGGTTTTCCTAACTTTCCTTATTTTACGGAAATCGACAAGTGTGAATCTCGGTTCCCACAATTATCAATATGAAATAAAATTATTGAATATTAATCTAACAATTTAAATGAATAACTATTTTTACCTCTCATATTGTTGAACATATTCACAGTTGGTGAGCAAATATGTTTGCAAATGAGCATGCTCAGTCTCCGTAAGTCTCCGCTTCATGGGTTTTTCACTAAGTCGTCCTATTTCTCTGAACATGCTTGGGACAGTAACATGATATGTTGCTCTCTCCCCTCTGCCATCATGCCGAGCAGGTCTTCGATTTTTTGTATGCACTTCTGATTGAAAATAGTTTTCAGCGAAGATTGCAGTTTCTTCAATGATCACATGCGCGACTATAGATCCTTCCACCCTGCTGTTATTTTTGATCATCTTCTTCAGATGATGCATATAACGCTCGAAAACATACATTCATCGGTACTGCACAGGACCACCAAGTTCCAATTCTCTTGCGAGATGAATAACAAGATGTTCCATTACATCAAAGAATGTTGGAGGAAATATCTTCTCGAGGTTACATATGATGACTGGTATGTTTGCCTTCAGATTACAAAAACCCTCTTCAGTCACTGCTCTGGTGCATAAATCATGGAAAAAACACTTATCCCTACATAGATAAAAGACAAAATTTTCTTAAGTATTAGGTTTATATAAGCATAATTAATCTTAAATATAAAAATCAAATAAAATGTAAAATGTAAGATACTTGCAATTGCTTCATGAACATTACGTGGCAATAGTGCGGAAAAAGCAAACAGAAGGAGACACTGCATAATTACATGAAAATCATGACTCTTCAAGCCAGTAAACTTTCCTTCGCTTCTATCAACGCAGTTCCAAAAATTTGATGCATAACCGTCTGGAAATTGCACTCTATCTGTAATCCAATCAAAGAACTCTTCTTTTGCAGCACCATCCAGCCGATAAATGGGAAAAAGGGCCGTACCGTTCTCATAAACGTGAAGTTCAGAACGGTCACAGATATCGACTAAATCCAACCTTGACTTCAAATTATCCTTCGTTTTCTCTCTCCGATTTGAGCAGCATTTTCGTGCTCTTCTGGATGTTGACGAGCAGCTTCTTGTGCTTGAATGGTCTGCTGCATCTGGAGCATTTGCTGTTGCATCAGAGCCATTGCTGCAGTGAGATCATTCTGGTCATCGTCATCGCCCATTGTGGCATGAGTCGGCCTCAGTTGTTGTCAGTTGGTTCTTTCTAATTTTGTTAACTCTTCGTTGGTGAGCGTGACTAATGGACTTGAGGTGTGGCTTCGAGTATTTATACTGGTCATACACCTGGAACATCAGCTGCAAGCGAAGAAAAGATAGAGCAAGTTAGATGTTCAAGACTAAAAATTTTCCAAAAAAATAAAGGTAAATTTTGGGTCCCCGTCGCAACGGCGCCAAAACTTGATAGACTAAAATTGTGTTCTTTTATACTGCAAGCTAACAGTGTAGATGTAGTACTTATGATTCAATTCCAGAGGACCAGATTACACTTTATTTCTATAGGATCAAATTCAAGATAAAACGATGAAGTGTTGTAAAGTGCAAAATCGTAAGAAACAAGTAACGAATGGGAATTTGAATTCAGGTTATAAAGATGTCAACCTAGGATGTCTCATCAGGTGTTAATCATACTGAACCAAACAATTATTCAAGCTCTTTAAGTGCAGCCTAGAACTTAGATTTCTTAACTAGAGCACCTTGCTCTCGCAGGTATGCTCCTTTTGTGGAGCGAGCTTGATACCTATGCTCTCGTGTGGATCAAGGATCGATAGCAAACAATAAACACATACCTAATATGCTCACATCACATCCTGATATCTACTCTCGCTGATAAGGGATGTGATGCTTGGTTGTAACGAATCTAGCAACCTAATTCACTGTTAATGATAAAAGGTTTAACTTGGGGATCAAATACTAAGTGATCAGATCAGTAACAGCATTAAGAACAGTTGCAAACAAAGACAAAGATGAGGCTTATCTATGTTTAGTTCAATAGATCAACACCCTAGAACCCTAGGTTAACAAATCGACTACTCGATCATAACACAAAAGAACACGCAAGTCATGACTGAATAATGTATTGAATATATCAAAGTATAAAGAGGGTTCAAGGAATTCTTCTCTAGAAACGAGGAAGAAGCTGTCGCCCTTACAAAATAGCTAGAACAAATCTTCAACAAAAAGTCTCCACAAGTTTTCTTGAGTAAAATCTAGTGTGTGTAAAAGAGTAGAGGCAGCCAGGGTTTTATCAGAGGAACGGCACCTGCTAGGGTAGAGAGAGATGCTGCGTTTTGGTCTTTCCCGAAATAGATCAGAAATGTCATTAAAGAACTGGAGCAAGCCGGGGTTGCTCTGTATAAGTGCTCCGCGATAGAAAACTCTTGTTTTGCACTCTTTCTTTCATACATTCCTTCTGGTGCAATCCAACTTGTTCTCCACCTGACATAACTCAAAACAGACTAAGAATACTCCAGGAAAGCACAAATATGATATGCAAAGCATGTGTGTAATATGTCAAAAAGACAACATATCAGCTGGCACGTGGAGGCAAGGAAGTACTGATCAAGACCATTGCATTAGCACTACCATCGTATATGATGTCAAGTTTTCTACTTCCACTGGAGATATATGATAGATTAGCAAGTTCGATTGCTAAATTTTGGTCGAGTTCAAACCCACCAAAGAGAGACATGCACTGGACAACATGGGATAAACTTTGTATTCAAAAAGAGGAAGGGGAGTCAGATTCAGGTTAATCCATGAATTTAACTTGGCTTTACTGACAAAAAAATTGTGGAGATTGATTCAGTTCCCGGATTCCCTTCTTGCGAGAGTAATGTGCGGCATATATTATCGCCAAAGCTCCCCAGTACGGGTAGTAGAGGCTTCTTCCACATCTTATCAGTGGACGAGCTTGATGGCTGCTAGATATCTTTTGTTTTTGGTAATAAATCAGAAGGTTCATTCAGGGTATCAAATACAATTTTGGGAAGATCCATGGATTCCCTCAGTTCTGGCTAGACCAGCGCAAGCAATTCACCCGATGACAAACCCAAGAATGTTAGTGAGTGATCTGATTCATGGATCCCCAAAAGTTTGGAATGTTGAGATGCTTGAGAGCCTTATTGTTCAAGAGGACATACCACTCATCTGAAACTTGGCCATAACCCAATCCTTTAGAGAGGACAAGTACAGATGAAGCTATACTCAAAATGGGATGAATACTGTAAAATAAGGATTGCAAGGAACATACTCAATCGAGAGACTGCGAATGGTAGAAGAGCCAAGCACAGCTAGCCTAAAGGCCTACACATGAAAAATTGGTGCTCCACAGAAGATCCATCATCTTATATGAAAACTTGTGTCTGGATACGTAGTGGTTACGGGAAACCAAACACGACGTCATATGCGTTGCGACAACTTATGTCTTAGATGTCAAGAGCCTGATGAATCAGTTAACCATGTTATTTTTTAATACCCAAGGCTTTATCTATTTTCAACGTTCATACGCAGATTCAGAAGAAGATCTCTATTGCTTTGTTCTTCATCTCGATTTACTTACTTTGTCTGTTTTTATATTGATCACTTGTCGTTTGGGTCAGCAGAAATTCAGAACTTAAAAAAAAGTTAAGGTACTTTAGCTTTCCTCCGATTAGACGGTATGGATTTCGGTTTCCACATAGATGATACATAATAGATGATTTAGCTGACCAATTTTGGTTTGGGCACAAATGATTGCATTAATATTAGAATGAGTTTATAGAGAAAACATAATAAATTATTAAATTAAATTAGTAAAACAAGTTTGACCAAATGTATTCACTGAAGTATATATTTGACTAGGACATATATCATAGTTTAGTTATTGGGTTAATTTGATGAATAGTCAATTTCTGAAAGAAAACTAAGTATATGTTATTGATTTTGACATAATTAACTCACTAACATTTAATTTCCATTTTAGTCAGTTATATCCTCATAATTTATAGGTAGCCTGTAAAAAAGAAAAAAAGTAGATGACATTGTTGTTAAAAGATATGGACAAGAGAAAAACACCACAATTACTATCATACACATATTCTTACACGTGACACACTTATTTATTGTATATTATGCCCTATAGACATAAAAATGAATGGTTAAATAAATAAAGACATGAATTCACAAAATTGGAGACTATATTGATTGCGTTTCAAACGACTCAAAAAGCACAAGTACATAGTTTGAAAGTTTCCGAGTGTTATATTCTAAATCGTCAAAATAGTTTAGGATCGAGCTTCACTCCCAACACCTAAATACTGGAACTTACCCCAACCGTAACTAATAAAACCTCAAACTTAGCCACAAAACCATTAACCCAAATATAAGCTATAATATATATATATACATTTCAAATATTTTAATTAAAATCAAATCTGAGATATACATAGTACTTTATAAAATTTTGCTTTTCATGTATAATACATAGAATGGATCTTCCATAAAACAATATAGACAACTGCCCATTCTATTTACATTAGTTGAACATCATCTGTCACATAGTGTGAGAACCGAAATCCACACCGTCGATTTTTCGTCAAATATGGAAACTTAGGATGAAACCCTAATTTTCCCGAGGTCCTAGATCTCTGCGAAAATCACTAAAACAAACGAATTTAAAAGAATATGGATGAACAATGAAGAACAAAGAGATAAGAACTTGTATGAAAGCTTTTATTGAATGAAGAATCGACAACTATTACAAGAAGAATTGAAGAACTTAGACGTTGCAACGTTCTAAGGATCTAGATTTCTATTCAAAACGCTAAGTCCTAAATTCCTAAGCTAGCAGCCGTCTTTTTTAGGTCTGATCTCGTCCCCTTCTTCTGTCCTACGCCTCTGGTTTATATACTCCTTGCCTTGACGGTTCGATCTTTCCATTTTGCCGGATTTGAGTATTTCGGGAATCTTCCATTTTTCTCGATCCTTCCTTTTCTTCCGCGGAAATCTTCTATTTATCTTCAAACTTGCCTTTTATTTTCCTTATGCGAGTAAACCGTCAAAACGTTATCGAATCTTCAGGTTAGAGTCCATTAAGATCGCGAGATGGGTTTTTATCGCGTTTTAGGTCCTTCCGGGTTGTTTTGTGATAAATCCGTTTTCCGATTTTTACGGGATCGTTTCCTGATCTGACATCGTTTTTAATAAATTCCTCGAGTTAATTGTAACGTTTTACGATTTACTCTACTTTTTATTAAAAATACGTTTTTTACGATTTACTCGACGTTTTTTATTAAAAATTTCAACGAGAAATCTCAAATAAATCGTACATTTTAGGCAATGTTCGGTGTTTCGTTTAACCGTTACCGTTTTATACGATTTCTTCGAGTTCTTTATCGGGAAAACAAAGTTTTACGGTTTTTATCGTAAAACTCGAACGATAAGTCGGATCGAAATGGAACGAGAGATGTTTCGGCCGTGGTTCAGAACGAGACCGTGTCGTAAGTTTCGAATCGGGAATGCGGGAGATCGAGGCGCGGGATATCCGGGAAATTTCTAGTTCGCCCATCGGCGAACTAAGCCGGGCCGGCTTAGTTCGCCAATGGGCGAACTAGTCCAATGCCTCTTAGTTCGCCAATTGGCGAACTAGTCGAGTGCCTCTTACTTTGCCAATTGGCGAACTAGTCGAGTGCCTCTTAGTTCGCCAATTGGCGAACTAGTCGAGTGCCTCTTAGTTCACCAATTGGCGAACTAGTCGACTGTCTCTTAGTTCGCCAATTGGCGAACTAGTCGAGTGCCTCTTAGTTCGCCAATTTGCGAACTAGTCGAGTGCCTCTTAGTTCGCCCATGGGCGAACTAGTCGTGACTAGTTCACGTTTTACGGCTTGTTTCGGTTTTTTGCGGTTTCGTAAAACGATTCTTTGAGTCTTATAAAATGACTCTTCGAGTTTTATAAAATGATTCTCGAATTTTATAAAACGATTCTTCGAGTTTTATAAAACGATTCTTCGAATTTTATAAAACGATTCTCGAGTTTTATAAAACGATTCTTCGAGTTTTATAAAATGATTCTTCGAGTTTTATAAAACGATTCTCGAGTTTTATTAAAACGAATTTTCGTTTTAATAAATGACTTTTGCAGAAAGTAATGATTCCAGAAGTTATCGTAGACGTTGATTTCGAGATTACGGTTTTTGACACCAACAGTTAGCCCCCCAGCCTGCAATTCCTTGAGGAAATTTTGCGGGCGGATGGAGTTAGTTTTTTAAATCGGAATCTACGGCTAAGATTTGTCTCATTACGAGGAAGAGCTCATCTTTTCTATAAGTATTGGATCATTACTCCTCATATCTTCCACCTCTCAAGTTTCTCCCCAACTTCTCTCTAGAAAATTTTAAGATGTCTTCTTCCCAAGGTGATCAACAAAACGGTGAGGTCCCATCCAACGACAACCCTCCGGAACATCCGCAGGATGCTCGAATTTCTGAGTTTCTCTTGTTTCAAGATGAGATGGACCGTAGCGATGCTGAGGAAGATGCTGTGTCGGGCGACGTACCTTTGGTAGACCCATCCGTTCTTGCGAGAGAGGTCAAGGCTAATTTGGACGAAACGACCGATACGGAAGCGGATTCCCTGACGGGTGCTACTATCGAGCCGTCGGGTGCGCCTGCTGTTTCGCCCCTCCTTACAGCTGAAAACGTTGCTACTTCTGCTGAGGTCGGAATAGCCGTAGCTCCCCCCACGGTGGAGTCGATCGTGTCTCCGACCATGGGCGAACCGGTTGCGACTCTTACTGCTGTCGAATCAGTCACGACTCCTGCCGCAACCGGACCGGCTGCAGCTCCTGCTGCGGCTGATCCAGTCACGATTCTAGGGCCTCCTGCTCCGACCAAGAGGGTGATTGTCTTGGGACTTCCGGCGCTTAGCCCGACGCTGCCTGCTTCAGCGAAAGGCCGCAAGAGAACTCGTCTGAACCCTGATGTTCCCGCGAGACAGAGAGCCGTGAAGGGTTCCGAGACCGGAGCTTCGTCTAGCAAGACACCGAGCTTGATGTCGATGTCGCAGCAGCGTACCAATGTACAAGTCCGCAAACATATGTTTTTAAGAATATATTCGTAGCTGACCATCTTTCTTGATTTTTCCAGTTTGTTTCATTGATCGATGGGATGATCAAAGAATGTGGGTCCGAAGTTGAGCGTTTAGCCAAGGAGCTAGCCGTGTCGCAGGAGAGGTTGGCTCAGCTCGAGGGGAAACTGAAGGCGATAGAAGATATGCGTTCCGCAGAGGTGTCTCGATTCGAATCTCGGATTAGCGATCTGGAGCGCGATCTTGGAAAGACCGCGGTCTCTCTGATCAAGGCGAAGGATGGAAAGAAATCCAAGGCTTCAGATCTGCGCAGACTTCAGCGCAATATGAAGAGTTTCGAGGAATCAACTGTCCGTGTGACTGAAAGATCTATTCCTGTCGAGGGAAGTGATTCCGATCCGACTCTTGCTACCGTACCTCAGTCTGATGCGGACAATGGTGACGACCCGGAGGTTGCTGTCGAGGGCGAAGGTAATGTGATGGTGAGGATGAGGCTCCGCATGCGGAGGATGTTTGAAGTTGTAGTCTCTTACGAGACTTTCTTTTTAAAAATTAGATTTTTATGTATTCGGCCGAGTGCGGCTTTTGTACTTGTTCGGGACTAGCCTTCTATGGCTTTTGAATCCCTTGTTGCTTCGGCAACTTTTTATTTTAGTAATGGATAATCGGTTTTTATTTAAACCTTCTGTTTTGAGTTGATATTGCGGGAGGTCCGCGAGTTGTCGTCTTGCATTCCGTTCCCTTAGTAGATCGCCTTGTTCGTTTTCCCGTCGTAGGATGTTTGGTAAATCGAGTGAGCGTTTAGATATAGACGAAGAGACATGCCTTTAGGATCTCGATTCATGCCTTGAGACGTTAGCGACCAGTGTGCTGGGTTTAGGGCAAGACCTAGGTTTACTTTCGGATTAAGGCTGTGCGATGACTAGTCGGCTTTCGTTTTGCCCGTTGCGATTTTAACCTGATTCNATTACCCTTGTGTCGGGTGTTCGAGAGCTATCTCTGCGAGATAACTTAAGTTTGTTTAAGACTGTTGCGAGTTCGTTGTGATCAGCAGCGAACTATTTTTAAGCGATAGATGTTTGCGCAGTTTGGGCCTTCGCGAAGGATACGTGTGTTAAGAAGTTTTGCGTATTTTATAGTCGCGGACGGACTGTTTGTTGTTTTTTGAAGAGGAATGTTTTTTTCGAACATTGGCGACGTCTCGCTACATTCAGAATTTTGTTTTTTCTTTCGATGCGTTTGTCGAAAAAGTTTGAGAAATTTCGAGTTTTGAAATTTTGGGAGTATACGAGTATACGTATACTCACCTACTCCCCCCTTTTGAACGAGGGGGACAGCTGGTCTTGTCTTGAGACAAGATGCCTACGTACCTTTTCGAGGGGATCAAGCCGTCTCGTAGTTCAGTTTTCTTCGGGCGCGTCGCCTAGTGATAGTATTTTTTGAGGTGCATCGCGTTCCAGGATCTGGGAATTTTGATGTCCTGCATGTTTGCATTTTCGTATGCTCCGGGTCGGACTACTTTTATGACCTTGTACGGTCCTTCCCAGTTTGCTCCTAGTTTACCGGCGTATCGTTCTGCGGTGTTCTGGAAGACTTTTCCTAAGACTAGCTCGCCTTCGTGAAATCTGCGGTTCCGTACGTTTGCGTTATAGTATTTTGCGGCCGCTTGCTGGTAATTTTAAATTCGAACGAGTGCCTGATCCCGCCGTTCGTTAATTAGGTCGAGTTCGTCGAGAAGCATTAGGTTATTTGCCTCTTCTCTTTCTGGGAGCAGTCTTCTACGTACTCCTGGAAATTCGACTTCTGCGGGGATCATGCATTCCGTTTCGTATACGAGAGCGAAAGGAGTTTCGCCCGTTGCTCGCCTCGGGGTTGTGCGGTGCGACCATAAAACTCCTTCGAGTTCTTCGGCCCACTTTACCTTTTTGGCGTCGAGGCGTTTTTGAGGCCGTCGAGGATAGTTTTATTAATAGTCTCGGCTTGTCCGTTGCCTTGAGGATATCTTGGAGTCGATTTAGTTAATCGTATTTTCCATTTTTCGGAAAAGGCTTCGAATCTAGTCGAGATAAATTGAGATCCATTATCCATCACGATTTCGTATGGTACTCCGTGTCTACAGACTATGTTTCTCCATACGGAACTTTCTACCTGGGCGTCTTTGATGCTTGCGTAAGAATCGGCTTCGACCCATTTAGAGAAGAAATCGGTCAGAACAAGAAGGAAGCGTTTTTGTTTTGACGCGTGCATTGGCCCGACTATATCCATTGACCACCGCATGAACGGGTACGGTGCCGAGATAGATGAAAGGACCTCGGCAGGTTGGTGAATAGTCGGAGCATGCCGCTGGCATTTCTCGCATTTTCGCGAAAAATCTTCGCAATCTTTTACCATCGTCGGCCAGAAATATCCGTGGCGCTTGATTTTTATTGCGAGGGATCTCCCGCCAGAATGGTTTCTGCAAGATCCGGAGTGCACTTCCTGCATAACCCGCCGTGCTCTCTCCCCTTGCACGCAAGTCATCAGTGGTCGGGAGAACCTCCATTTGTAAAGTTCTCCGTCCATTACGACGTACCGTGCGGCCTGGGTTTTTATCTTTCGGGCCGCCCATTTTCCGATGGAAGTTCTCCGTTGGTTATGTATGCGAGGATTGTTTCCATCCACAGACGATTGAATCCGTAATCGGACTGATCTTCGGCCGGGTGGCTCTCCTCCGCATCGTCTTCTGGTTCATTGATCAGATTTACGACTATGGGCGGTCCGATGCTAGGGTGTTCGATAAATTCAACGGGAATTACCCTGCTCATATCAGGATCCGAACTGGATGCTAGGGCGGCCAAGGCGTCTGCCTGGGCGTTCTCCGCTCGAGGAATTCTAGTCAAAGCGAACTGATCGAACTTCTGAGTTAGATCTTTTACCAAGATCAGATACGCTTCCATTCTTTCGTCCCTTGCTTCGTATTCCCCGCTAAATTGACTAGCCACTAGTTGGGAATCGCAGTACGCGTGAAGGTTACGAATCTTCTGTCTGTGAGCTAATCGTAGTCCTGCAATCAAGGCCTCATACTCGGCTTCGTTGTTTGAAGCGTGGAAAATTAATCGGAATGACTGTTCCAATACTTCTCCCGTCGGGGATGCAAGTCGGATGCCAATCCCAGAGCCTTGTTTGGACAAGGATCCGTCAACGTACAAGATCCAGATCTTGGTTGCACAATCCCAGCCAATCGGGAAGATTAGCAAAATGGGCGATCGAGCTGAGCGAGTACGATATTGAATATCGCGCAAAGACTTGCCGATTGAAAAGAAGAAAAAATGGTGCGGAGTCTGTCGACTTCGCTGTTGACCGCTTCGGCGCGTTCCGGCCCCAGTTTTCGTCTTTTTTGTTTGACGGGTTTGGATGTCGGGTCAACGTTGAGTTCATGACATGTGATGTTTATGTCGATCCCTGGCATATCTTCCGCAGTCCAAGCGAACGTGTTCGAGTTTTGTTTTAGACATGTCAGGAGTTCGACTTTTAAGGTTTCGCTCAGGTTCGCACCGATTTCGACACAGCGTTCTGGAAAAATCTCGTCGATGCATACCGAGATGACGGGTTCGCAGGTTGGCTCGCGTTTACCCTCCAAAGCCTCGGCCGCTCGCAACTACCAGAAGAGTTCCGTTTTATCTTGCTCTGGGGCGTTGTCGAGGGACGTCGACTTTTTTTTCTTTTTGGAAGAGATATCGACCGGCAGATTTTTTCATTTTAAATCCGCGGCGTAGCAAACCCGCGAAGTTCGTCGGTTTCCCCATATAGTCTTGATTCCGTTCAGAGTTGGGAACTTGAGACACATATGGTACGTCGACGGAATCGCTTGCATCGAATTTAACCACGGTGTCCCTACGATTGCGTTGTAAGACATGGGCCGGTCGACGACTTCGAATTCGACGTTTGTCATTATGCTCCCGGCGCGAACTGCCAAGTTGATCGTTCCGAGGGTCATAGTGATTTCTCCCGAGAGTCCTACTAGCGGGCTTACGTTTTCCGCGATTTCAGACAGATCGATTTCCATTCTCTCGAGAGTATTTTTGAAGATGATATCAGCCGAGCTTCCGGTATCGACTAATATCCTCGCGACATCCATATTCTAGATTGTCAGGTCAATGACGAGAAGACCGTTGAGAGGTTTGACTGAATCGATCGTTGCTCTTTTCTCGAACGAGATGACATCGCCGTTCAGGTTAGGCATGTTATTTCTCGTTCGTTTTAGCGATCATTGTGTAAGAGAATCCGACCCCCCCCCTCCTTCTAGCGCCAAACTGTGGGAACCGAAATCCACACCGTCGATTTTCCGTCAAATATGGAAACTTAGGATGAAACCCTAATTTTCCCGAGGTCCTGGATCTCTGCGAAAATCACTAAAACAAACGAATTTAAAAGAATATGGATGAACAATGAAGAACAAAGAGAAAAGAACTTGTATGAAAGCTTTTATTGAATGAAGAATCGACAACTGTTACAAGAAGAATTGAAGAACTTAGACGTCGAAACGTTCTAAGGATCTAGATTGCTATTCAAAACGCTAAGTCCTAAATTCCTAAGCTAGCAGCCGTCTTTTTTAGGTCTGATCTCGTCCCCTTCTTCTGCCCTACGCCTCTGGTTTATATACTCCTTGCCTTGACGGTTCGATCTTTCCATTTTGCCGGANGGATCTAGATTGCTATTCAAAACGCTAAGTCCTAAATTCCTAAGCTAGCAGCCGTCTTTTTTAGGTCTGATCTCGTCCCCTTCTTCTGCCCTACGCCTCTGGTTTATATACTCCTTGCCTTGACGGTTCGATCTTTCCATTTTGCCGGATTTGAGTATTTCGGGAATCTTCCATTTTTCTCGATCCTTCCTTTTCTTCCGCGGAAATCTTCTATTTATCTTCAAACTTGCCTTTTATTTTCCTTCTGCGAGTAAACCGTCAAAACGTTATCGAATATTCGGGTTAGAGTTCGTTAAGATCGCGAGATGGGTTTTTATCGCGTTTTAGGTCCTTCCGGGCCGTTTTGCGATAAATCCGTTTTCCGACTTTTACGGGATCGTTTCCTGATCTGACATCGTTTTTAATAAATTCCTCGAGTTAATCGTAAGGTTTTACGATTTACTCGACTTTTTATTAAAAATACGTTTTTTACGATTTACTCGACGTTTTTTATTAAAAACACGTTTTTTATGATTTCAACGAGAATTCTCGAATAAATCGTATAGTTTAGGCAATGTTCGGCGTTTCGTTTAACCGTTACCGTTTTATACGATTTCTTCGAGTTCTTTATCGAGAAAACGAAGTTTTACGGTTTTTATCGTAAAACTCGAACGATAAGTCGGATCGAAATGGAACGAGAGATGTTTCGGCCGTGGTTCAGAACGAGACCGTGTCGTAAGTTTCGAATCGGGAATGCGGGAGATCGAGGCGCGGGATATCCGGGAAATCTCTAGTTCGCCCATCGGCGAACTAAGCCGGGCCGGCTTAGTTCGCCAATGGGCGAACTAGTCGAATGCCTCTTAGTTCGCCAATTGGCGAACTAGTTTAGTGCCTCTTAGTTCGCCAATTGGCGAACTAGTCGAGTGCCTCTTAGTTCGCCAATTGGCGAACTAGTCGAGTGTCTCTTAGTTTGCCAATTGGCGAACTAGTCGAGTGCCTCTTAGTTCGCCAATTGGCGAACTAAGCTGGGCCATCTTAGTTTGCCAATTGGCGAACTAGTCGAGTGCCTCTGAGTTCTCCCATTGGCGAACTAAGCCGGTTCGACTTAGTTCGCCCATGGGCGAACTAGTCGTGACTAGTTCGCGTTTTACGGCTTGTTTCGGTTTTTTGCGGTTTCGTAAAACGATTCTTTGAGTTTTGTAAAGCGACTCTTCGAGTTTTATAAAATGATTCTCGAGTTTTATAAAACGATTCTTCGAGTTTTATAAAACGATTCTTTGAATTTTATAAAACGATTCTCGAGTTTTATAAAACGATTCTTCGAGTTTTATAAAACGATTCTTCGAGTTTTATAAAACGATTCTCGAGTTTTATTAAAACGACTTTCCGTTTTAATAAATGACTTTTGCGGAAAGTAATGATTCCAGAAGTTATCGTAGACATTGATTTCGAGATTATGGTTTTTGACACCAACACATAGTATGAAAAGAAATAAATTGACGAAAAAGATGTCTATGAACTAAACCCTAAACATTAAAATAACTAAACTTTAAATCCAAATATAAACTCTAAACCCAAATATAAATATTGAAAACAGTACATATGTAATATTTTGTTATGTTAAAGTATACTATTTAGAATAGACTTAAACTAGAAATTGGTAGGAAAATTTGTCAAATAATCAAATTTCTGGAAGAGAAAACAACAAAGAGAATCAAACAATTGGTATTTGTAGTGGCACTGATGTCAAAGGTAGAATGACAACAAACATAACATATATTATGTTATATTTCTATTCTATATTTATTTAATACAATAGAACATTATAATTTGGAAAATTGGTTATACATGAAACAATCAAATGCATTGTTAAAATATATGTAGACTACTCTAATTACAAACCACATACTTATACGTTAGTCCATACTTACAAATTTATTTTATTTACAGATTCACTCATATGGAATGACTTATTAATGGAATAGAAACAACAAGACTATACAAACTGGAAATCCCCAAACTTTCACTTACCGTAGTTTAGAAACATTGATTGCCAAGTTTCCTATGCTACTACACGTCATCAAAATAAAATTATTTCTTCAACTTCTAGTACTAGTCTGTACTCGCCAAACGAGTTGACGAAAGACAGAATTTTAACACTTTTCTCGCCTAACGAATTGAGTCTCTCGAATCACAAGGTCCTCTATCTTGCCCTTTGCCATGACAGATAAATTTATGTCGGCATTCTCCACGAGGGAGAAAAAGATGAACATTCACTAATCGTTACAGTTTGTATGAAGAAGAAGGGTTGGTTCAAAGAAGAAATGGTAAAAAAGTAATTTTCATTAATTTTTATCTATCAGGTTTAACCGGTTGCATAGAAGGGAAAACTAATATTATTACAAAAGATACACGTAATATAAAATTAAATTAGGGTAATTTGTTAGACAGTGAAATATATTGAACCAAACTATATATTGTAACTCAACAATTATGAACTCAAGATCTTCTAAAACACAAACTCTTTATTATAACTCTCTCAATGCTTTAGAAAATAACTCAAAACTAAAGCTCTCTCAACTCATGAGTTATGCTACAACTTAGCATCTCCTTTATAACCCATAAACTTCTTAAAATCATTAGGTAAAACACGAATGGATAATTTCCTATTCTATAGATTAATAAAATTAGGTTGTTTGCTCCTCAAGCTTAATCAACATTCTCCCCCCTTAAGCTTGAAAACTCCACTTGATACATCTTGAACTCCAATAAGATCTCTCATCTCCTTAAACCTGATTCTTCCAAGTGCTTTAGTAAGAATATCAGCCTTCTTCTTCACTCCTGCAATGTGTTCCACGAACACCATGTACTTCTCAACAGATTCTCTTATGTAATGAAATTTCGTATGTATATGCTTACTACGACCATGAAAGACTGGATTCTTGGTCAAAGCTATTGCAGATTTGTTATCAATACGTATCATCACTTTCTCACTTGTCTATCCATAGATTTCTTCGAGAAGTTCTTGCAACCAAACTCCTTGTTTGGCTGTTTCTGTTGCAGCCATAAACTCTGCCTCACAAGATGACAAGGCAACAATTTCTTGCTTCTGAGAACACCATGTAATGGGGTTACCGCCAAGATTGAAAATGTGTCCAGTTGTACTCTTACCATCATCTGGATCAATGTTATAGCTGCTGTCACTGTACCCGATCAAGCCTTCTTTTATTTCTGATCCGAACTTGAGACCATACGCTTTAGTTGCTTGAAGATACCGAAGGACCTGTTTCAACGCTGCCTTATGCAACTCTTTTGAAGCATGCATATATCTACTCAAGACACCACACTATATGCAAGATCCGGTCTTGTATGGATCAAGTAACGGAGACAACCAATGTCTCTTCTATAGTCTCTCTCATCAACACTTCACTCCTCTTCTGCCTTGCTTAGTTTCAACTATGCATCCATAGGAATATGTACTGCATTACACGAACTCATCCCAGCTTCCTCAATAATCTTTTCTGCATATCTTTCTTGACTTAGCATGATATTCCCTTCTCGCTGAGTTACTTCTATCCCAAGGTAATAACTCAATACACCGAGATCACTCATCTCAAATCTTGTCGCCATATCTCTCTTAAACTCGAGAATATTTTCCAAGTTCGATCATATTACAAGAAAGTCGTCAACTTAAACTGCCACAACTAGGAGTTCCCATGTTATTCCTTATGATAAAGCGAAGCTTCCTTTTGACATCTTGTAAACCTCAAATCCAGCAAGAAAGCATTAAGTTTCTCGTTTCATGCTCTTGGAGCTTGCGCAATCCATAAAGTGTTTTCTTTAATTTGTAAAATTTAGTTTCACTTCCATTGATCACATAACCTTGAGGTTGAGATACATAACTTCCTCCTTAAGTTCTCCATAAAGAAATGAGGTTTTCACGCCAATATGATGCAACTCCCAACCCCTTGATGCAGCTATTCCGATGATAAGACGCACTGTCTCTATCCGTGCAACCGGAGAAAAAACTTCATCAAAATCCACACTATGCTTTTGTATATCATTTAGCTACTAGCCTTGATTTGAACTTCTTAATACTTCCATCAGAATTCCTTTTAACTTTAAATTCCCACTTCAGTCCAATCGCTTTACATGTCAGAGGAAGGTCAGCTAACGTCCAAGTGTTGTTCTTTACTATCAACTCGATATCATCATCGCATGCGTCTCTGCAAACCTCTAACTTACTTGCTTCCTCATAGTTCCATGGTTCATCATCTACAAGCATCAAAAGATGCTCACACTCGACTTCACATAGCGACACGAAGTCATCTTCTTCGCATAACAGTTCATAATCCTCCAAATAACTAGAAAGTTTGGTTGTACGAGATGAACGTCTTAGAATCACCGGTGGCTCTTCTAGCTTGTCTTCTATGTTTTCTTCTTATTCTTCCTTGGGTTTGGGACTGTTATTAACTCCAACACTTATTTGTTTACCATCTGTATCACGAACTTGATCCCCAAGTTCCTTAAAACCAAAGTTTATCTCACCAGAATCAGCATCTACTACCTTCTCCTCGTCATACCACTTCCAACTCCGTTCTTCATCAAATATAACATCACGACTAACAACAATTCTACGGGTAGATGGATCAAGCAGGTGATAGGCCTTTGATACAGGTTTCGTTCCAAGATGGACTAGGGCTCTTGATCTATCATCCAACTTCCTTAAGTGTGGAGTACTCACTTTTACATACCCAACACAACCAAAAACTCTGAGATGATCAATATTGGGTTTCTTTCCCTTGTAACTTTCATATGGCGTCTCAAGCTTAAGAGTTCTCGTTCCCACTCTATTTATCAGATATGTTGCATGCCGTACTGCTTCTCCCCAAAGCCAGTTTGGTAAATTCATATGCTTTAAAATGCATCGTGTCATCTCAAGCAAAGTTCTGTTCCTTCTCTCAACCACTCCGTTCTGTTGTGGGAAGTATGGTGAGTTTAAGTGTCTCTTAATACCTGATGCTTCACAGAATTCATGAAACTCTTGAGACATGAACTCTCCCCTCTATTTGTTCTGAAAGTCTTAATCGTAGTACCAGTTTCTTTCTCAACCACGGCTTTGAAACGTTTAAATTTCGAAAAATGTTCACTCTTTTCTCTCATAAGTATGGTCCACATATACCTAGAGGGATCATGGATAAAAGCAAATGCATATATGTTTCCTCCAGCCGTAGATAGTGTTATGAGACCACAAAGATCTGCATGTATTAACTCCAATACATGTGTTGCTCGATAAAAACTAGCATGCGGGAAAGACTTTCGAACATGTTTGCCTAGTAGACACAATGCACAAGTCTTTTTCTCAATACTGAAACGCGACATGCCACAAACGAGATTCTTGTCAACCATTATCTTGAGATTCTCTAACCCAACATGTCCTAAACACGCATGCCACTTTGATGACTCGTTGAGATGTATCCGCTGTAGAAACCTTGTAGTTTCTACTTCCAGAACCACCTTATATAACCTGTTTCTTGCTCTCCTCGTCTTAACAAGTAGTTTGTTATCCCGATCATATAAGAGTAAGTACTCTCCTTTCATTGGAACCTCACATCCTGACTCAGTAGCCTGTCCAAGACTTAAAATATTACTACAAAGATTAGGAATATAGTAGACATCTGATAATGTTCTTCGTTCACCATCTTGTGTTACAAAGAGAATTGAGTATTTTCCCCGTTATTCCCAAATCTTACTTTCCCGTTATTCTCTGATCAAGCTTGCAGAAGTAGCTAAGATTCCCTGTCATATGGTTGCTAGCACCGTAGTCTAAATACCATAGGTTATCTTCGGCTGAGCTAGTCTCAAACTTACTTGGCGTGCAGTTCTGTTCGTTTAAGTAAACAAGTTCATGCATCATTGGATCATCTGCCTCCTGTGTATCTTCTCTTCCATTCTCATGCGTTTCTTGAAGCTTAAGTAGTCTATCTAGACAAATTCTAAACAAAGTGGCCCATCTTATCACAACGAAAACACACAACTCATGATGCATCTCTCTCTTGTCTGTAATAATTCCCATATTGCTGAAAACCATAACGGCCTCGACCTCTTCCTCTATTACTGAATCTACCACCTCTACCTTTACTTCTTCCTGACTCATATCTTTCTTGATACGGCTGTGACTCTGACTTTGCGTACATTAGCTTGTTTTGACCTTGATCTTCTTGCTTTTCTTCTTCTTCATCATGAATTCTTTCTTCATAAGCTTTTAACCTTCCCACTTTATCTGCAAAACTTGTATTGTTAAGGTCAAGAACTTGCTCCAAAGCCGCTATGATATGTATATATTTTTTCGAGGTAGACTGCTTAAGAACTTCTTGACGAGCTTCGGTTCGTCGATGACATCTTATAATGAAGCTGATTTAGTTGAAAACTCTGAGATCCTTCCAACAAAATTGTCGATTGAATCTGTTTATTTCATCCTCAATCGGTTAAAATAAGCTATTAGGGTTTGTAGACGTGCTTCCTTCATACGATCAGCTCCCATATGTGTAATTTTTATTGCGTCCCATACTGCCTTTCCAGTGTCGAGATTCCCAACTTGTAGCAACGTAGATTCTGGTATTGATTGGAAAAGAAGGGCTTTTGCCATATTATTCTTCTTTATCTCTTCTACTGCTGAATCGATTGCTTCCCACACCTCGTGAACCTCAAGTGCTACCTTCATATGTATTGTCCATACAGTGTAATTAACATCGGTAAGTAGCGGGCACTTTATAAATGAAGAGTCACCGCTCTTCGTGTTGCTGGCTGCATCTATCTCTCCCATATTATATCAAGCTTGATTCAGTGGACGCTCTGATACCAATTATTGAATCAAACTATATTGTAACTCAACAATTATGAACTCAAGATCTTCTGAAACACAAACTCTTTATTATAACTCTCTCAATGCTTTAAAAATAACTCAAAACTAAAGCTCTCTCAACTCATGAGTTATGCTACAACTTAGCATCTGCTTATATAACCCATAAACTTCATAAACTCATTAGGTAAAACACAAATGGATAATTTCTTATTCTATAGCTCAATAGAATTAGATTGCTTGCTCCTCAAGCTTAATCAACAAAATATACTCCTTCCATTTCAATTTTGTTGTCATTGTAGAGTAAAATTTATGTTTTAAAATAAGTGTCATTTTATAGTTTCAATGCAAAATTTATTAACTCTATCTACTATTCTATTTTCTATTGGTTGAAATGTGGCTAGGTGTATAGGTAATTGTGGTTTTTTCTAGAAAATATGTAAAATTGAATATTTCCTTAATTTGTGTGCAAAAACCCAAAATGACAACTAAATTTAGGGGGATATATTCATTTGTGGATTTTAAGATTTTGAGTGTATTTGGAGAATATTGGAGTTTGGAGAGATTTGGGACTGAATCACATTATACAGTGGGATTTTAGAAAAATGAAAAAAAGATTTGGGTGAGAGATTTCCTTGAATTTCAGAGTATTCAAAGTCATTTGAAGTTGAGTACTCACTTGAAAGAATCGTAATTGATTCCATAACAAGTTGTTATCCAAACGTGTACGAGAAGAGCGGTGTGACCAATTCAGGCAAGGAGGAGAAGAAGGCCTCTGGATATAGCCAGCGATACTTATGCTCGTAGATACGGATCGTTCTCCTCTGTCTTGGTGACTATCAGCAGAAGCAGCTTCTCATGTAGTAGCAGTACCTGACTTGTCTTCTCCGCAAGAACACAACCTCTCTTCAGCTTCTGATGATGGCATTTCCACTGAGGAGGATGAGACAGTAGAAGTAGAACACAACCTCTTGTCCTCATCTGCTGGTAATAAACCTATTGTGCCTGAACACAACCACTCATTTTGATTTATGGGATCTTTACCTTGTCCCCTAAACTCTTGAAGATGATAGCAAGTACTTCGAAATGGCGCTATAAAATTACGCCGATTGGCGTATCCACAATCAACCAAATAAAATTTTCCTGAAATCGTATAACATATACAATTAATTTTGAGGAAAAAAATAACACATCAATATTTTAATCCTAAGAAGAAGAAATACCTTCTGGAACTTGTAATTTGTTAGAATTTCTTGTTAAAGCATCTTGTAATACTTTAGCATTATTGGTTGAACCTTCCCATCCACTAAGAACATATATAAATTCTAAATCAAAATTGCACGCAGCTAAAACATTTTGCGATAGTTGTCCCTTTCGATTGCGGTAGCTAGATGAATCTTTCCCACTTATCATTGCAAGATTATGTGTTCCATCAATAGCTCCCACACAATCTTAATAAAATATAGAAGCATATAAAAAATGTTGTATTTATAAAGTACGTAAGAGAAGAATTACATGTGCCTTAAAGAAAGGATAGAATCGTATGCTATCTCTTATCTTTGGGGGCACTGTTGTTCCAGGTTTAGCCATGTAACTTGGAGCAAGTGCGTTTAACACCTTTCAGTATTGTATGAAAACTTGTACTTATCGAGAATCGTGACCTCTTGAATCTGTCTTGAGCCTGAATATACCTTGAATTTTGACAAACGATGAACAAAAAAGTGGCCAGCATTTCTTCAACTGAAACATATCTTGTATCTTTTAATCCTATCTTTACTCTTATAATAGAGCATAACTTCAAAAACACATCCGGATACATACGATATAGATGTCGAAAATGTTCAGGATCTTCAACCAAAGCATTTTGTATGTATTCATGTCCAAGTCTTGTAGTTGATCTTCTAACTTGATATTGTATTTGTGGAATACGTGAAGCGATATTACGTACCTTCAGAATGATAGAAAAGACCAGTAAGAGAATATCAACGTCAATCTTGAAATTTGACATCTTTTTTCTCTTTTTCGTAACTTGTATCTCTTCATTTGCATTGACAATATGAGCCACTGAAATCTCTGTACCAAAAAACAGAAATAACAAATCATAAGAAACTGAATAACTGGTGAACATGGCGTGAATAATGCTTGAGAAGATACTCACGTAATATAAAGCAGCGGAGATGGACTTTAGCTAAAGAAGAAGATGACAAATAAATAAGGTTACAAAAACTACTAATCCTAACGAAATAGCCGCCAAAAACAAATTTTACTTTTAACAGAAT
Organism: Eruca vesicaria subsp. sativa; assembly: GCA_932364175.1. Lineage (NCBI taxonomy): Eukaryota > Viridiplantae > Streptophyta > Magnoliopsida > Brassicales > Brassicaceae > Eruca > Eruca vesicaria. The sequence goes on from CAKOAT010329598.1 coordinate 154,471, forward strand.
ATACTACTTTCTTGTTGTAAATTAAAATTACGTGAGTGTCGAAAATTAATAAAATTAGACCATTGTGGAAAAAAACAAAAACCATAACATTCTGAAATAAAGGACAAAATCATAATAATTCTGCAAAGAAAAACAAAACCATAGCTAAAGTAATAATAAAAACTCAACTTTAAAGAATAAAAAACTCTGATCATGTTGATGTTTTAACTTCAGCCATTTGGTTTATGAAGATTTCTTTTAACCCATCCACAACAATCTGTTATGGACATATTTACGAAACCAGATTTCATACCTAAGCTGTGAACCAGGGTCATCGCCTCATAACGTAAATCATCATCAAAGTCAGGAATTTCCTTGATAGCATCCCAAACATTGTTAGCTTTAACTTCAGCTTTCTTCACCCATCTTTTCTGAATCATGTCAAAAATTTGACTACTGATTTCTGTAACTTCCTCACAAACCCTTTCTGAGTTATATGCATCCGTTCTAGCTTTCTTTCTATGGGAAAGCTTTTCTCCAATGTTTTTTCTTGATGAAGGTTTACATGTTTGCTGCTGTACTATTCCATCTGCCTCATCTATCACGTGGACAAAATCATTATCATTTGTCCTCTGGTTTTCTTCAAATTGATAGGATGTGTCAACAGAATCACCTAGTCCCACAAATTCTGCCCAGTTGCAGTATTTTGTTCAAATATAGTCCTTAGCTCTTCAAAATCTTCAAACGAATCATCACCAGATGTTTATTACTTGGATGAGCCTATTAAAAAAACATCACTTAAATAAGAATCATATATGTAAATAGAATTCAACTTTAGGATGAATTTAAATTATAATTTTTTACCTCCAGATAAACCTTCCATACTTCATCATCTGCTGTGAATTTTTTCGTTTCAGCGTCCCACCCAAAACCAGAATTACAACGAAGAAATTCTACAAAGCCTTGGTATTTACCCCTCAAGATCTTCATCCTATTTTTTAACTGACCGTAGGTTTTTGTAGATCCAAGTTGTTGTTGTAGAGTTGTCAGTATTCTGGATTCCACCGTCAGTTTGTTGAATTTGCCACTGTCATCACGAAAACATTGATTGATTGCATCCACTAGTAACCTCAATAATAACTTGTGCTCAGGTTCAGACCATGCATGTTATTGACCTTTACCTTTTATGTCTTTTGGATCTCCCATTGTTTAGAAAGAAACTAGTCATATAAAACCATAAGATTATAAGAACCAAGATCGTCAAAAGACGAAAAACCAAAAAAGAAACAATATTCAAAGACAACATCATCCAAATTCATGAATACTAAACAAAACAAACTAATCTGAAACTACACATTCCAATAAGCAAAAGTGATGAAAAAGAATTGACAAATAAAAGAGATGATTGATGCTCGTATCCTATCAGTTTTGTGTAAGCTCTTCCCCCGATCTTATTTATATATATATATATATGCATACCTACCTAAACCCTAATTAAAGAACTAAAACGAAAGAAGCCTATCATATTTAAATTTTCTAAGGAGCAGCCCATAAAGATATCAACAAGATATATATTTATCCAAAACAAAAAAAACTGAAAATCAGCATTGCGTACCTTATATTCAGAGCTCTCCTCGCTTTTTATGGTGGAAGGACAAAACCAAAGCTTTAATCTTACTACCTCAGCTTGCATATTTGGAGCAAGCTGTAGAAAAAACAGGGAAGCAAAGAGAGTCACGATCAAAAACCTTACAGAAGCTCCTGCCTTTATGCATAAGCTATTGTGAGAGTGATCCTAAGTAATAAGAAAGAAGGTACCCAGCAGACAAGTACCATGTAATCGTAACCCCTTTCATCTCTAATCTTGGCTAGCTCAGAATCATTCTCGTAGTTCTCAGTGTTCAACTTCCAATACAATACTCCCACATCTGCAAAAACACATCACAACTACTGTCAGAGACATTTGTAAAGTTGTATACTCTGCTATTGTTGTATATTTGATCACTTCCTTAGTTTAAGTTTTTGTCGGATCATATTAATTATAAATCACTGCTATTCAATCGACATGTAATAAAACACATGAGGAACGAATCGACATGTACCTTCGCTCAACCTCAGATTCTTCAGAGCACAAAAACTTTATATTCAGAGCACAAAACCTTCTTTAAAGCTCGAGATGAAATCGAATCGAACAATCAGAGGGTTTCTTTCATATTGAGGGACTCAAATCATTCTCTTTCTGTCAAACATAGTCGCTCCAAGGTTCCCTTTTTTTATCCTTCTTCCTGATTGAAAAACATGGAGTTGAGTACCAAACTGATTGAAAAGCTTCTCTTTTTCGTTTCTGGGTTCAATAAAATCAGTAGCTAGCCCGACGGAGACGGCATCTGAGTTCGATGAGATGGTCTCCGGCTTCCAAAATTGTCGACTCGGGAATTGATTCAGGAACAAGAGGGAATCGAAAGTTAATTGGGAAAGGGTTTTTGAGGAAGATACATAAATAAGTAGCACGGCTATGTAAAGTTGTGGTCATAGCTTCATCTTCGTTGTCTGTGTTCCTCTTTGGATAAATTTTTTTAATAGTTTGATTTTGGATATTTTCAAATAACAGGTAAAATGGTGAGATTTGCATAACGATAGTTTTGACTGGAAATAACAAAAAAGTTGGCTTCAAATCCATTTCATAGTATTCTCTTTTCAAAATTATTTATCATTGAATAACAGTATAGATGATTTAAGTTTTGTAAATTGTTAATTGAATAACAGTGAATTACAAGTGATTTTTAGATGCTTTAGATAAATGTCATATTCAATAACATTGGATTTGAAAAAAAAAAAATAGATATCATAAGTTGAATAACATGGAATTTTAAAACAAAACCAAAACACTTTAAAATCCACAATTCAATACACCCCCCTTAAACAGAGCGAGTAATATTTTTGAAAGCCATACGATTGCAATTTTGTTTAGTTATTGTTGTAAAAAAACGAGAAAACGTGCATTTAAATACTGAACTTTCTTATTTTTTCCAAAACAAATAATAACTTATCATTAAACCAAATAAATATCAAACTTACATCGACCAAGCCATTTTAGTATTTACTTTAGTTCAACGTGTATATGCCGTCTGTTGTTCATGGCAAGTAAAGGTATGCTGTTTCAAAATTAGAAGACAAAACAAAATTCCAAATCAGAACACTTTTAGAAATCTATTCTGAAATTCGTTCTCTCATCTCGTCTTTTTTCTATCCCGATCTTTATTATCAAATCTAAAACAATGTTGAATAAATCCTCCAAATATGAGCCTCGTCCCAGGACGAGAGAACCCAAACCTTCTCATGATCTTGCTATTCTCGTTGTGAAGAATGAACATGAAAGCGGCTACGCCGAGCGTGAAGGCGGCGACGGTGAAAATCATGAACCCATCCCTAGTGATGATTGTGAAGCTTATTGATGACCCTGATGATGAGCTAGTTGAAGAAATGACTGTGAAGCTTATTGACGACCCTGTTGATGAGCTAGTTGAAGAAATGGAAGACAATGATGCTGGAGAAGAAGATGATTTTGGTGGTATTCAAGTTGAAGAACAAGCTTGTGAAACAATATGCTTTTATTAAATTGTGAACAAGCTTGTTGCCAAACTGTTGCATTTGTTATATGAAACAAGATGCTTTTATTAAATTTTGTCTTTACATTCTCATTGAAAACAACACATAAAAATCTTTGAAATCAGTGACAACAACACATAAGGTCTTACATATATTGCTAATGAGTTCCTACTTCTTCTTCTGAAATTCGGTGTAAATGGCATTTTTCAACTAGGAATTATCTCCTTCAACCTTTCAACATCGAATTTCATATCGTAGACTTCTTTTTCAACATTCTCAAGCTTTGAAATTGTATCCTCTTCAAGCACTGAGTCTTCTATCCATTTTAAAAGAGTGTTCCTGTAAAACTGACAATCCCATCTTTAGCAAAACCATAACTAGCCTAAGTATCCAACTCCAGATTCCATTATACTGTTAGGTTCCAAAGACTTGAAAGAACAAGAACACAAGTTTACTGCAATTTTATTTTCATATTCCCATTCATTAAGACAAGAGTTTCTTAAATACACAAGACACATTCACCAAATAACTTACAACTAAAACATAACGTGGTTACATTGTTGTAGGACACACCCATATCTCTCTTCCATCTTTCACCAAACTGACACTAGTTTACTCTGGTTATGAACTTACTATAGATTCTAAACCTGCAACATAAGCACCTAACCAAGCGACCACAATATTCGTCTATATGTATTAAGCAAAGATTATATTTCATGTAAAACAAAAATCCATCTTTTTCACCATATATTCAACAACGGTTATCTATAAAGTTAGTAAAATGGAAAAGAGCTGAATTTGGGGTTTGGAAGTGAAGGAATGATGGAAAAGAGTGATATAAGAGAGATGAGAAAAATAGATTTTCAGATTAGAGTTATAAAGGTGTTTCGATTTGGAGATTTTGTTTTGTCTTCTAATTTTAAAACGATAAATTTTTTTTTGCCGTGAGCAATAGACAACATATACATGTTGACCTAGAGTAATACTAAATTGGCTAAGTTTGGTATTTATTTGGTTCAATGATAAGTTTGTATTTGTTTTGGCAAAAATAAGAAAGTTCCGTATTTTTTTTTTTACATTAAAAGGTTGATATATTACTCAAGTTTGATGTGGTCTGGGAATTGAGACCGGAATAGAACAACCAACAAACACAAGTTCTCGATAGAATGATCGAGCAGTTTTAGCTAAGGAATCAGATACATCATTCCGTGTCCTAGGAATAGAGAACATTTTAAATTCTAGCTAGGAAGCAAATCCGTAACGTCATGAGATTTTCCAATTCCGTTGAGAAGCTTGGGCAGTCATGAGGATTCGTTAGCATCGCTATCATCTCCTTGTAGTCCGTCCCAAAACGCTGACATGGCGAATGTTGAAGCATGTTCTCCATTGCCCACCGCAGCCCGCTCATAGTATAGAGCATACTCCATTCTATCGAAATTGCGCAACCCTATCAACTGACTATTCCCCCTACTGTCCTTCCATACCCATCTACATCCACTGAACTGAGTTGTCGAGGTCTAAGAACCATCTACCATACAAATATTTCCCAGATTTATGGCATGGCCTTCAACTTCTGGATTTACTTGAGATGACGATATGACCTGTTCATTGGCTTGGAACCATGCTTGACACTCACTCTCCGCGTATATAAAAATATGTATATATTTGACAAAATAATTTTACCCCTTAAAAAACTACTCTCTCAGTTTTTTTTATAAGGTGTTTTGGTTGAGTGCACGAAGATTAAGATATTTACCTTCTTTTTATAAGTACTTTTATTGATACACTTTTAAAATCATTCAATCAATTATAAAAAAGACTAAATTATTTTATTGGTCGAACAGTTTCCAATAAACTTAAAGTTAACCTTAAAACTTCAAAACATACCTTTAAATAACCTTAAAACTTCAAAACATACCTTCAAATCTCAAAACTTCTTATATTTTGAAACAACATAAACCTTCTAAAACATCTTATAAAAAAAAACGGAGGGATTATTGTTTTGACGAAATGAAAAATAAAGTGTACAACATGATAGATAGACACCGAAGAAGTTACTTTATTGCCCTTAATGTACTAAATTAGCTTGAGAGCAGCCTCATTTAAAGGAATACCTAAAACCCTAGCCAAACCACACAAAAAAAAAAATTGTGAATCGATCTCTCTTCCTAATGAGCGACGGTAACATGGACGTCGAAGAATCACAGGTTTCCTCGAAAGTAAAGTCCCTGGAGACCTTAATCGATGGTTCTTCTTTCTCGAGAAATCTCTCGAAACTCTCATCGTCTTCTCGTCTGATCCCGACGAGTAAAGATTTTCACTTTTACTACAACTTCGATGAGTTCAAGCGACCCATCGACGAGATATCTGCAACCTCGCAGTCACTTCTTGAGACGATCGGTGATTCCGAGCAGGTTTTGGGGAAATCGATTAGGCTCCCTGGGGATATCGAAGAAGACGACGCCGATGATTGGCTCTGCAACGTGAACGATGAATTTCTAGAGAGGTTTGATGTTTCGGTTGATGAGTTTCATAGGGTACGGAAGAAAGAGGAAGAAATCGGTCGTACATTATTGCATCCTGATGATTTTGAGGAGGATGGGTTTCAGATGGTTTATGGTAAGAAGAAGAAACCGGTAACTGGTGGATCTGGTAGGGATGGTGGTTCTTTGGTTGATGTTAAAGTGGCTGAGAGAGATAATAAGAGCTTATCTGGTAAGGCAAAAGTTCCTTTCCATGTACCCACCATAAAGAAGCCACAAGAAGAGTTTAACATTTTGGTGAACAACGCGAATCAACCGTTTGAGCATGTTTGGTTGGAGAGGAGCGAGGACAACCAGCGGGTTATGCATCCATTGGTTAGTTAGTTTTTTTCCGCCAAAAAATTTAGACTTCATGTGAAGTCACGAGGACGTTCGTTTTGTTTCACATTATGACTTGAGCAACAACATTTTCATGATTAAGATAATTCCTTTAGGGAGTAGATACAAAAAACTGCTCTTTCCTGCAAATAGTATATTTTTGACTCTGTTTTGACATGTTGTTTAAAGTTGAAAGATTAGACTATCTGTGATTGCCTGAGGTTCACCAGATTTTCCTGTTTGTTTTCGGGATTTGGTTTAACCTTTTGAATGAGTTACACTTTATGTGACTGCAACTCCAGTTTTAAGGTGGACGCTGCCAGCAGTGTAGTATTCTGGTAGTTGTATTGTTTTTTGAGTTAACATTATCCGTATTCTTAACTGTCTCGTTAAGACTCTAGATTCTGTACAGTATTGTAATTAATTAAAAGGTGGCTTTAGTATAGATGTATAGGCTGTCAGCCTTTTGTCTTTTCTTGACGTTTTTTCCCTCTTTTTATAAGTTTGTTATATACAATGTAGGAGAAACTTTCAGTGATTGACTTCGTTGGCGATAGTGTAAGTGAGACGGAACCTGTTAAGCCCCTCCCATTGGAAGAGACTCCATTCAAGCTCGTTCAAGATGTGAAAGATCTGAAAGATTTAGTTGCTAAATTGCGTACTGTTGAAGAGTTTGCGGTAATTTCTTTTTTTTTTTTTGTTATTTATTAGTGCATTGTTTGACCATAATGTCTGTTAGAATTAGTAAGAAATTTGATAGTTATGATGTAAAGACTAGTCTATTGTAAATGATACTGACTACCAGTGTGATAGTTATTTCAGCATTCTGGTTTGGAGAGTAAAAAGATTCTTTTATTTCGTAACCCAAAACAGCTCAGATTTTGAGTTACCAAGGCTGATGCCACTCCGCCCTTCTCTTAAAGTTGTTGTTTTTTTGCTCTGTTTAGGTTGATCTGGAGCATAATCAGTACCGATCTTTTCAAGGATTGACATGCTTAATGCAAATTTCCACCAGAACGGAGGATTATATAGTTGACACATTCAAGCTTCGTGTTCATATCGGTCCTTACCTAAGGGAGATTTTTAAAGACCCTAAGAAGAGAAAGGTTTTTGCCTGTGATACAATAGTTTCCTTTGAAGGTGTAAAATATTTTCCTGCACTCTGAAATCGGTTTATTTAATTAGGTGATGCACGGAGCAGATCGAGATATTGTTTGGCTACAAAGAGACTTTGGGATATATGTCTGCAATCTTTTCGATACAGGACAGGTTTGATTCTATTTTCCGCAATGGCTTCGTAATTTTCCTGAGATGTTTCCTATCACACTAAACATAGGAGGTCCACTTTTTATAATGTACACCTTTTGCTACATTGAAGACGAATGCTGGCATCTGAATTGAATATCCCGCTTCCTCCTTTCTTTTCTCTTGGTTTGGAAATTGAAAATTTGAACTTGTCTCCTTTACAAATTACTCTGAACGAAGTTATTTGAAAGATATGTTTTAGTTAATTACACCATCTAGGGGACAACTAGCAAGAATTTGCGTAACGCTGGATTTTTAGATTCTTTTAACTCCTTCCTGACTGTTAGTAGCTTATGGTATGTGTTTCTGAAGACGCACAATTCAATAAGTATAATGAAAAATACTTTGGATTTCATATTGTGGTGATTAAGAAGGAAACAATTTTTAATTTTATTTATATAGCTTTTTTTCCCCTAAAAGTAGGGTGGTCTAGGCTTTACATATTCGTTTTTTTTCAGGCGTCAAGGGTGCTAAATTTAGAGAGAAACAGCCTGGAGTTTCTTTTGCAGATTTTTTGTGGTGTTACAGCAAATAAAGAGTGCGTTCTAGTCCAGTCTGTTTTATTTTTCGTTTTCACTCTTATCTTGTCACTTGTCTTAGTTGTCTATCAACTTCTTTGTTCATTACTGCAGATACCAAAATGCAGACTGGAGAATTCGACCCCTTCCAAAGGAAATGACAAGGTTAATACTTCTCTGTCATGTGTCTTTTCACTACTGTTCTGGTATTAGTTTATTTGAGCTCGCCTTTTCTTGGAATTCTTTGCAGATATGCAAGAGAAGATACCCACTATCTTTTGTACATATATGACGTAATGAGAGTAGAACTACATAGAATGGCAAAGGGTGACGAGCATACGGACTCTCCCCTGCTTCAGGTAATCATCATTAAACTATTTTAACAAGTGTAGCGTTCATCTTCATTTTGGTTTTTATCCGCTCAATATACAGCTGTCGTTTGATTGTACTTTTGGGTCTTTACTATCTTCCTGTTAGATTCGCACACTGGCTAAGTAGGGAGTAGCTTAAAAAACTTGATGTCATAGCATTGTTTGTGGAAAATAATTTTTGGCCCAATGCGTTGGGTTTATATGGGTATGTCATTTTGTCTTCTACATTAGTTGGATTCTCTAGTTTTGCAACATTCTTATGCTAGTTAAATTTCGGTGTTTTTATTGTATATTAACGGCCTCACCTAGGTCGTTTTCTAGGTTTGCTACACTCTTATGCTTCTTTACGAGTAATTTTGGGAGGCATTCATCATGCATTTAAATGTTCTCTGGCTGAATTGTCTTTACTAGAACTAGGAAAAAAAAAAAAAGTTCGTCTACCACATGTGTTGGGAAATTATATTGTTTATCGTCATTCACATTTGTCTGGAATTGGTGATCTAACATCATTGCTTGTCTATGTTTTGTTTCATCCAATAGATGTATAGCCCAGGAAGAATATGCTCTTTCTTCTTAAAGTTTTGACCGTTTTGACTTACTCTTTCTTATAGGTCTACAAGCGCAGTTACGATTTATGCACACAACTATATGAGAAAGAGCTTTTGACTGAGAATTCATATCTTCACATATATGGGTTTGTTGCTTTCTCTTCAAAGAATCATTTAATTTAGTTTCGTTTTGTCTCAGCAGACAGAGTTTATGTGTTTGTTGTTAAAACCTGTTAAGCATGTATTTTGTTTCACTGGCTAAGATTAATTTATGAATATACTTCTCTTGAGCTAAGTTACATAAACACCGATGTTGTTTTTTTCTTATCCTGATATTTTGCTAGGCTTCAGGCAGCAGGCTTCAAGGCAGCTCAACTTGCCATTGTTGCGGTAAATATATGATCCTTATCTGCTTTTGCTTATACTATATGGAGCTCACTTCAGAATTTCTGTATAGGGACTTTGTGAATGGCGTGATTATGTTGCACGTGCGGAGGATGAGAGTACTGGTTATGTTTTGCCAAACAAACTTCTTCTTGAAATAGGTATATAGCAGTTCGCTTTTTCCATCTGCCAATGAATAGATTGTTTGGCAATTTCTAACTTGGTCTAGTGATTGCTATCATAACAGCCAAGGAGATGCCTGTTAGTGTTTCCAAATTGCGTCGGTTGTTGAAGTCAAAACATCCTTACATCGAGCGTAATGTTGATTCTGTTGTCAGCCTCATCAAGCATTCGATGCAAAATTGTGCAGCATTCGAGTCTGCTGCTCTATCTTTAAAAGATGCGTCTCCAGGAACTGTAAGATATCTATTAATCTGTTTTCAGTTTAGGTATACTGTATAAGCTAATAGAAAGATTAGGGTATTTAAAATCTTCTGCTACTAAACCTCCAAAGAAAACTAGAGCGTAGCGGTGGAAGAATTTAATATCAACGGCTAATTGTGATTCCAAATTCCTATTACTGTAATGCTTTGCTATATTCTCCATACCTGCTTGAAGATGTACTTCTCCTGTTGTAGGTAATGGATAAGAATATTGAACCTCTGAGTGAGAGGAAAGACATGTATCTTCACACAGAAGACGCAGCTTCTCAGAATCTGAAAGAAAATTCTTTGCAAGTTGAGGGTAATATATCGGGCCTGGTCACAGCTGTTGCAGATGCTAGTGAACGGAAAGGTTTAGGAACAGGCTTGTTTGGTTCAGCTAATAAGGTGACACCTAGTGATTTCTTTCGGTCAATGCTCTTTTGTAATACATGCCGTAATCACGAAAACCTTTCTGTTATTTATCAGGTTCCTCCGGCTGTTCTTATCTCTAAAAAACCGAGCAGTGGTTTAGGAGCATTACTGGGAAGTTCAGCCTCGAAAAAGAAATTTCGAACTGATAATAATGTGAGTTTGTTTAATTGAGAACTCTAGAGTTGGTTTTAATTGCAGAATAATTGATAAAAGTGTTCTCAGGTGAGCGAAGAGGGGAAGCTCGAACAGATACGATCGTCCGTAAGCCTGCAATTCCAGTCTTTTACCGACAAAAGTTTTGACTCAAAGGCAGCTACTGGACCATCTTTAAACGTTCATATGAAGCCTGAAGAGGTGTCGACTAGTATGCCAGCCTCTGTCTCCAAGCAAGATGATGCAGAAAAAGCCTCAGAAATTGTTCGTACATCTGATAGAGTTTCAGACGCCGATGTAGCTTGTTTTGAGACGGAGAATGTTATAATGTTAGACAGTGGTGCGGGGAAGGATGTTGATGCGGAAGATGAACCAATGTCTCTCTCGGAGCTGTCCACAAACTTTCAGAAGTGCTTTAACACCATGAATAAGAGCAACAACAAGGCTCAAAAACCTGAGTTTTTAAACATAGAACCGTTTGATTATGAAGCTGCAAGAAAAGAGGTGACATTCGGAGAAGGACAAAAGGGAAGACAAGGAGGGAAAAAAGAAGGCGTGTCGAAAGCAGGAGGTCAGAAGAAGGGGTCTCCTCCGGAACAGTCAGAGTTTGGGCAAGGAAAACGCCGTCAAGCCTTTCCAGCATCTGGGAACAGAAGTGCGACCTTCAAGAGTTAGGCTACAAAATTCTCATCCCACTGAATCAACTCAATGGTCTGATTCCCGGACAGTCGGTATTGGTTGGTTTAGTTTTGATTGCTATTCATTTTGGCTGTGGTCAATGGTGATTTTTGTTTGCTCATTTTCCGTCTACTACAGATTTCCCTTTTTATGGGACTTATGGATACAAACTCTTCGGTTTGAAACATCAAATCTGTTTTTATAGTTCAAATTATCGACCATTTTAGCCTAGGTTTTAGATGTCGTATGGTGAGTCTTGGCGTCAGTGGGATCTCCGTTGGCAATGGCGATTCATGGGGCGCCATGTGTATCATCCGGCCAAAACGGTAAACTTCTAACACTGTCAATTATGTAAAATTTTCATAAAGACACCGTAAACGTAAAAACCAAAACACCAATTTCATTGATAAATTAAATGTTTAAAGTCTAAAGACCAATTTGCCCAATAAAAAAAAAGTCTAAAGACCAAATCAAAAGCAAAACACCATAACAAAACGTAAAACAAAGTAAATAAAAAAGAGAAGACAATTCAAAGGATAACACCAACACTCTAAAGCTCTGTTTTAAAGTAATCTTAGAACTCTAATTCCTCCTCACGAGCAAACCACCTGTTTCCAAATCATCCTCATCGACGTTAATCAAAAACAAAATAGAGGAGTCTGGACCTTATTGTTTTTCTCTTGTCTGAGATGAAAAACAAATTGTAACGCCCCGGTTTTGTTAAATCGATGTCAAGTTGTTTTAATTGTTACCAAACCATTATATAAACAACTGTATTCTCTTCATGGGCACAGATCGGATATCCAGATTTTTGAAGGTATTTGTGATTTGCTTCGTATGTTACGGATATCTGATTTTGGTATTTGCTTTGCTTCGGAAAAATACGGATATCCGGAAAAACGGATATCCGGAAAATAAATAGATATTTGCGGATATTTACGAATACTTACGAATATCTCATCTGTTACAAATAATCTTAAAATTTTGATATAAATTTATTTTGTAAAATATTTTTTGCATGATATATAAAATAAAAAGTAAAGAAGTAGTGAATTTACATATTTTATAATTTTTTAAAGTTTAAGTTAACAATTATAATAACACAAAACTTAAGATTTTTTTTTTTATAATTTTCATAATTTTCTCTTTTATTTTTATCGAATACTTTTATATTATAATAATGTGAATATAATTAGTCAAATCATAAGCTATAATAATAATTTTATACATTTAAAATTTTAAATATAACCAAAATATATATGTATTTATATATTTCCGGATCGGATCGGCTATGCGCATCTCAAAATTTTAATATTTGTGATTTGCTTCGATTTTAACGAATAATGATTTTTAGTATTTGCTTTGATTCGAAAGTTTACGAATATCCGAAATTTTCGGATCGAATCGAGACGAATAACGAATCGAATCAAATTTGGAATTTTGGTCAAAGTGTTATGGTTTTATTTGAGGCTGATCTCTGGAGAGCGAGTCCACAAACAGTAAACTTCATAAGAGTTTTCCCGATTAACCAGTCGGACCCAGAAAACGAACGAGATATCATTGGAAAGGTCTACTGGTCAGCTTTTTAAATCATCTTTCATATCGAGAAACCGATGTACGGTTAGAGAGTTATGGTCATTTTCGTTTTGGGTATCAAATCTGTTTAAATCCGTTTTGCGATAAAAAACCATTTTACGATTTTAGACGAGATCATTTCCTGATACGATGCCATTTTGATAAAACTTCTCGAGTTAATCGTATAGTTTGACAATGTACGATGTTTCGTCCAATCGTTGCCGTTTTATACGATTTCCCAGATTCTTACGATAAAAGAAGAATTTTACGATTTTTATCGTAAAACTCGAATGGTAAGACGGATCGAGATGAAACGAGAGATGTTTCAACCATGGTTCAGAGCACGATCAAATCGAAGGACGTATGCCTTGCATTGAGGATGCGAGGGAGCAAGGATCGGGACGGTCAGCTCGACGTACGGCGAGCCAAACTGCGTTGGTTCAGCTTGTCGCACGTCGAACTGGTTTGGTCGAACCTGCTGGTATTGTGGCGGATGCAGTTTTTGTGGTTTTTCGCTTAACTTGGGGAATCGTATAGTCGGAGATTGTTTTGTTTATTTTTCTGAGATTACAATTTCCAAGTTTCTCGCGGATTTCCTTTGTTGGAAAGTCCTTAGAATTTTATAAAACAACTTCTCGTGTTTTATAAAACATATTCTTATTTTTGTGGAAACTTTTAGCCATTGATTCCATCGTGACCGATTTTGACACTAACAAAGTTCCGCAATTCTCTTTGTAACATCTTACAAACTCTTTATCAATAATAGCCTTTGAGCAATTTCTTCATCTATTTTCTCTTATCTTTTTTTCGTTTTAGTGTGTTTCCGCAGAGGTCCAGAACCTCAGAAAATTTGGGTTTTCCCTAAGTTTCCATATTTGACGAAAAATTGACTGTGTGAATTTTGGTTCCTACAGTTTGGTGCTAGAAGGAGGGGGGGGGGGGTTCAGATTCTCTTACACAATAGCCACTGAATGAATGAAAAACGATATGCCTAACTCGAACGGCGATTTCTTCTCGTTCAAGGACAGAGCAACGATATCAACTCGATCAAACGTCGTAACGACCTCCTTGTCATCGATCTGAGAATCGAGAATATGGATATCGCAAGGATATTAGTCGATACCGGAAGCTCGGCTGATATCATTTTCAAAAACACCCTCGAGAAAATGGAAATTGATCCATCCGAAATCGCGGAAAACTCAAGCCTGCTAGTAGGACTCTTGGGAGAAATCACCTTGACTCTCGGCACAATTAACCTTACAGTTCAAGCCGGAAGGATGATCAAAATCGTTGGATTCTTAGTCATCAAACGACCCACTTCCTACAACGCAATCGTAGGAACACCGTGGTTAAACTCGATGCAAGCGGTACCATCGACGTACCATATGTGTCTCAAGTTCCCAACCCCGCGCGACTGGGGAAATCAGAAAATATCGCAGGTCTGCTACGCTGCAGATATAAAACAAAAAAATCCTTCGGCTGACGCTCCCTCCAAAAAGAAAAAGAAATCGTCTGCCCTCGACAATGCCCAAGAAAAAGATAAAACCGAAATCTCCTGGCAGTCGCGAGCAGCCGAAGCGCTGGAAGGGAAGAGCGAACCCACCTGCGAACCCGTCGTCTCGGTATGCATTGATGAAGCGTTCCCAGAACGCTGCGTCGAAATCGTTCCGAACCTATACGAGACTTTAAAGGACGAGCTCTTCTCTTGTCTAAAAAGAAACTCAAACACGTTCGCGTGGACAGCAGAAGACATGCCATGAATAGACATAAACATCACTTGTCACGAACTCAATGTTGACACTACGACAGACTCCTCAAGCTTAGATCCATAACGGAAGTTAGATATCCTGACTGGCTCGCAAATCCTGTCGTTGTTAAGAAAAAGAACAGGAAGTGGCGAGTCTGCGTTGATTTCACTGACCTTAATAAAGCGTGTCCTAAAGATAGCTACCCGCTGCCGCACATCGACCGCTTGGTCGAAGCAATGACAGGAAACGAACTCTTATCTTTTATGGACTCTTTTTTCGGGTACAATCAGATCATGATGAATCCTGACGATCGAGAGAAAATCGCATTCATAGCCGATCGCGGAGCTTACTGTTATAAAGTAATTCCGTTCGGCCTTAAGAATGCCGGCGCGACTTATCAACGACATGTCTATCGCATGTTCTCTGAACAACTCAGAAAAACGATGGAAGTGTACATCACCAATATGCTCCCGAAATCGCTCAAAGAGCAAGATCATGTCGCGCACCTCCAGGAATGTTTCAAGAGGCTCAATTTGCACAACATGAAGTTAAATCCCACCAAGTGACGGTTTGCTGTCGCATCTGTAGAATTCTTGGGATACCACGTTACCTACCGAAGAATTGAGGCCAACCCGAAAAAATCACGGCGCTAGTAGAAATGGTGTCCCCCAAGACGAAGTGTGAAGTACAAAGGTTGAGCAATAGAGTCGCGGGACTTAACCGCTTCATCTCGCGATCAACGGATAAATGTCTTCCTTTCTACGATATTCTGAAGGGAAACAAGAAGTTCGAGTAGTCCGAGGAATGCGAGAAAGCTTTCCAACAGCTAAAGCATTACTTAGCTACTCCGCCAGTACTCTCAAAACCAGTAGAAGGGGAACTACTATTCCTCTACATCGCAGAGTTAATAACGGCCGTAAGCAGCGTCCTCATCTGGGAAGAACGCGGCGAGCAAAAACCAATTTTTTACGTGAGTAAAAATTTTTAGAGGCGGAATCGCGGTACTCCATGATGGAAAAATTGGCATTAGCAGTGGTAATGTCGGCAAGAAAACTAAGGCCGTATTTTCAACATCACACCATTGTTTTACCCACTTCCTTCCCTCTCCGCACGATTTTGAACAGCCCCAGCTAGTCAAGAAGGTTGGCAAAATGGGCGATAGAGCTGAGCGAGTACGACATCGAATACCGTGCAAAGACCTGTGCGAAATCGCATGTACTTGAAGACCTCTTAGTTGAGCTCCCGACAGGAGGCACACCCGACCAGGAGCCGAACTCTCATCCATATCAGCACCGTATCCATTGATGCGATGGTCAATGGATATAGTCGGACCGATGCACGCATCGAAACAAAAACGTTTCTTATTAATCCTGACCGACTGTTTCTCCAAATGGGTCGAAGCAGATTCTTACGCAACCATCAAAGATGCCCAAGTAGAAAATTTTGTATGAAAAAATATCATTTCAGGCACGGAGTCCCTTACGAAATCGTAACGGACAACGGGTCTCAGATTATTTCGACTAGATTTGAAGCTTTCTGCGAGAAATGGAAAATACAATTAACATAATCAATTCCAAGATATCCTCAAGGCAACGGACAAGCTAAGACCATTAACAAAACTATCCTCGAGTGCCTCAAAAAACGCCTTGACGCCAAAAAAGGCAAGTAGGCAGACAAGCTCGAAGGAGTTGTGTGGTCAAATCACACGACCCCGAGACGAGTAACGGGTGAAACCCCATTTGCCCTCGTATACGGAACATAGTGCATGATCCCGGTAGAAGTCGAATTCCCGAGAGTCCGCTGGCCGCTGCTCCCGGAAAGAGAAGAATCGAACAACCTGATGCTGCTTGACGAACTCGACCTAATTAACGAACAACGGAATCAGGCCCTCATCCGAATTCAGAATTACCAACAAGTGGTAGGAAAGTACTACAACTCAAACGTACGAGGCCTTAGATTTCAAGTAGGCGAACTAGTCATACGGAAAGTCTTCCAAAACACCGCGGAACGAAACGCCGAGAAACTTGGAGCAAACTAGGAAGGACCATACAAGGTCATAAAGGTGGTCCGGCCGGGAGCGTATGAAATCACGAACATGTAGGACATCAAAATTTCCCGATCATGGAACGCAGTGCAAGTTAAAAAATACTATCACTAAGCAACACGCTCTGTAAAAATCTGAACTACGGGACAGCTTGATCCATGCTAAAGGGTACATAGGCTGTCATGTCACCGTTCCTAGATAGGATCGCCAGGACGGACGATGGTGCGAGGAGACGCACCAGCCAGGTCATGAGACCTAGAGACAAGTGTATCATGGCCCAAGAATGTGGTTAAGTAAGGAACTGAGTTAGAGAAGCTCAACAAAGTAAAAGGACGGCTAGGTATAGCTTGAATGAGCTCGGGACAACTAGGGACAGCTCGACCTAGCTCGGGGGAGCTCGTAGCTCAGACCAGCTCGGTCTAGCTACACACTCATCGGTCAGCTCACACCAGCTGAACTGTTATGTTTTCGTTCCTGGAATTTGACATAAGGCCTAAACGTTCGATAGCAACGAGACTGGTTTGATTCAGATCATGGAAACTGATCGTGAACAAGCTGTAATGAAGTGAATGATCAGAATAGATCATGGGAAGCTCAGTCTAGGTCTAGGAATGGACCAAAGTACTTAGACAGAGAATAAGATGAACATAAGCAAGCTGGACGAGTGATACGGAAGCTTGGTTAAGTGTTCGGGAAGCTTGATCAGCTGAACGAGGTAAGACTCAACTCTCGCCAGCTCACACTAGGTAGAGTCAGTTCCCTGAGCTGGACTACTAGCTCACTCAGATGGACCAGCTGGGGATCAGCTCATCTCAGCTGGATGGAGTGTTAAGGTCTCGAGCAGTTAGACCGGTCCAGGCCGTGGTCCGACCATTGGGCCAATGGCTTAGGCAGTTGATGGGCTCGGTCCAAGGACTTCTTGAAGGGTACAGGCTCACCTAGGAACTGCTATATGGCAGTTATAGGTGAATGGATGCAAGGGGAGGCAGTTATGGCCGAAAAGATGCGATGGCCAAAAGGTGCCCATTTGCCAACAAAATGGTGTCCCTTTGGCATGAGAAGTTACCCACGCCTTCTTCTTTATATAGAGGACCCTAGGCACGGAAATAAACATCTTTTCTGATAAGAAAAACAGAGAAGAATAGAGAGATGGTTGGATTCAGTAGTTCAAGACAGAGATGCCTTCAAAGGCAGCAAAGAGGCAGTTTTGAGGACAATGGAGAAGGGAGTTGAGAACGACCCTCTGATGAGTTTTGATTATTGTTTGGCACGCCCTAGGATTCCTCTACATCCATACAATACACTCAAATATCCGGGAGAGGATATGGAGAGCCAGAATGCACTTCCAATGGTTGAGACAGCATTGAAGGAAAATGTGTGTAGAAAGGCAGTTTCATGGGTACTGAAGGGGAAAGTGATGCACGAACCTTGGGTGGATTTTAATGTGTCTTGGGAACACACTCAAATATCCAGAAGAGAAGGGAGATAGCCGGACTTCACTCTCAAATGCATGAACAGCCTTGAAGGCAATGCAGTGTAGAAAACAGTTTCATGGGAGTTCAATGGAAGGGAAGTTATCATGTCCTAGGCTTCCTCTAAAATCATACAATAAAAGAAAATGGCCAGGGAAGAAGAGAGATGACCAGAGTTCACTCTCAAAAGCCAATGCAGCCTTATAAGGGGTATATGGTGGGGATTAAGCAACAACAACGTATGGATCGATTTGGGAAAGGCGAGGCCAAATGGAGAGGATACCAGAGGCAAGGAGAAGGAAGTGAAAAGGGGGCTTTAAGACTCCAGGACACACGTTCAAGGTAGAGGGTATGGCCATAGAACAATAGGCCAAGATCATGGATTGGTTTGATCATGATTTGGGGTGGTTTTGTAATGGTTATATCCTATCTCTTTCTTGTCTGTTTAAATTAATTTCCCTTCATTTTATACTCTATATTTTCATGAGAAATGTTGGTGTCGAAAACCGTAATCTCGAAATCAACCTTTACGACAATTTCTGTTAAGAGTAAAATCGTTACTTTCCGCGAAATGAAAAATAAAATAAGTTTTATAAAACTTATTTAAACTGTTTTATAAAACAAGAGAAGCCGTTTTATAAAATTCTAATAAAGTTTCCGAAAAAGGGGAATCCGCGGAAAACTCGGAAATCGTTATCTCGAAGGAACGAAACAAACGCCGATTACACGATCTTCTGAGTTAAGCACAAAACCGCGAAAAACTGTAACCTTTGTAAACCGCGAGCTGGTTCAGCCGAACTAGCTCGCCGTACGGTGAGCTAAGTGGCGTCGAGCTAGCTCGCCGTACGGCGAGGTAGAGCGTCCCGTATAGCTCACCGTACGGCGAGCTGAACCGGTCCGGTTCGGTTCGCCGTACGTCGAGCTAATTATCCCGTGCCTTGATCTCCCACGTTCTCGAATCAAGACATACGTCCTTCGGAACGATCGTGTTCCAAACCACGGTCGGAACGTTTCTCATTTCGTCTCAATCCGTCCTATCGTTCGAGTTTTACGATATTTACGATATAAACCGTAAAGTCTTGTTTTCCCGAAAGAACTCAAGGAAATCGTATAAAACGGCAACGGTTAAAAACACCGAACATTGCCTAAACTATACGATTTACTCTAGACCTTTCGTGAGAAATCATAAAAAACACATTTTTAATAAAACCTTGAGTAAATCGTAGAAAACGTCAACGATTAACTGAAACATCGAACATTGCCAAACTTCATGATTAACTCGAGAAAGTTATTTAAAAACGGCATCGCATCAGGAAACGATCTTGTATAAAGTCATAAAACGGTTTTATCGCAAAACGGCTCGAAAAGTCCTAAAACGCGATAAAAGCCTATCTTGTGACTTTAACAAAATCTAACTGTTGGGGTCAAAATCGGTACAAAGGAATTAATAGCCAAAACTTTCCGCAAAAAGATAAAAAAATATATTTTTATAAAACTCGAGAAATCGTTTTATAAAACTCGAGAAATCGTTTTATAAAACTCGAGAAATCATTTTATAAAAGATGTTTCCGAACAAAATGAATCCGCGGGAAGACTTGGAAATCGTTATCTCGGAAGAACGAAAGAAACGTCGATTACACGATCGTCCGAGTTAAGAACAAAACCGTGAAAAAACCGCAACCTCTGTAAACCGCGAGATAGTTCTGCCGAACTAGCTCGCCGTATAGCGACCTAAGTGGCCTCGAACTAGCTCGCCGTATGGCGAGCTATTCACATCACGACTAGCTCGCCGTACGGCGACCTAGCCCCGTCATACGGCGAGCTGAACCGGTCCGGTTCGGCTCATCGTACATCGAGCCGACCATCCCGAGACTCGATCTCCCGCGTCCCCGATTCAAGGCTTACGTCCTTCGACACGATCATGTTCCAAACCACAGTCGAAATGTCTCTCGTTTCGTCTCGATCCGTCCTATCGTTTGAGTTTTACGATAAAAACCGTAAAACTTTGTTTCCTCGAAAAGAACTCGAGGAAATCGTATAAAACGGCAACGGTTAAATGAAACACCGAACATTGCCTAAACTATAAGATTTGTTCGATATTTTTCGTAAAAATCGTAAAAACGCGTTTTTAATAAAAAACGTCGAGTGAATTGTAAAAACGGCAACGATTATTCGAAAAAACGAACGTAGCTAAACTTTACAATTAACTCGAGGAATTTCTTAAAAACGGAATCGGATCAGGAAACAATCTTGTATGAAGTCGTAAAACGGATTTATCGCAAAACGGCTCAGAAGATCCTAAAACACGATAAAATCCCATCTCGCATTTTAACGAAATCTAACCCGAAGGTACGATAACGTTTTGACGATTTATCCGCAGAAGGATAATAGTCAAGTTTGAAGGTAAATGGCAAGTTTGAAGATAAATAGAAAATTTCCCCGGGAAAAAAAGGAAAGATCGAGATAAATGGAAGATTCTCGATAAACTCGAATCTGGGAAAAATGGAAAGGCTAAACCGCCTAGGAAGGGAGTATATAAACAAGAGGCATAGGGCAGAAGCAGAGGACGAGTTTTCAGAGCTTTCACCACCAAACTTATCATTTAGGAATTTTTTTCCGTTTATTTTATCGAGCTGCGTCTCAACTAGGGTTTTCGGTCTTAGACTACTAGAGTTAGGGATTTTGCCGACGGCTCACGCAGCTAAGGCCACTCTCGTTGTAACCGTTCTTACGCAGATTCGAAGTAAGATCCTTCTTGCTCTCGATCTCGTTTACTTATACTCTAAATTCACATTCATCCTTTTCTTAATTGTTCTTGTGCGGTTAAATCGGTAGGAATAAGGTTAAAATCGCAATAGGAAAAACGAAAGCCGACAAGTCATCGCATAGCCTCAATCCGAAAGTAAACCTAGGTCTTGCCCTAAACCCAGCACACTGGTCTCTATAGTCTCAAGGCATGAATCGAGATCCTAAAGGCATGTCTCTTCGCCCACATCTAAACACTCGCGACAACCAAAACATTCCGAGTTAATGAACAGGACGATCTACACCAAGAGTTAGATACGAGACGACAACTCGTACTCTTCCCTCTACATCTAAAACGAAACATAGATTTCATACGTAGAAAATATTTTTCTTAAAAGTTTTCGAATACACGCCGCCCAGCGGCAGGGATTCAAAGCCACCAACGGCCAGTCCCGGAAAAACAACAACAAAATCAGAAAACAACAGCATCATACATCAAAATCATCCAACACGGATGCTGAGCCCTGGCCAACATTGGAATCAATCCATGGCTGATCAACTTCACCACTCGCGTCCGGAATCTCAGCCCCGACTTCAACCGAATCCGGCGACACCACAATGTCTCTCCTCTGATCCAGGGGCTTCATCTGCGCGGAATACTCTTTAGCATACGAGTAACCCACGTTCTGAGTAAGAGACAATCCATGAACAACACCACGACACTCGAGGTAATCACTGTTGGCCCGATGAGCGACCTCGGCATTTGAGTAACCAGTCGCAAACCGCTCGCGACGGATCCTCATTTCTTTAGTGACCTCCCTCTTGCCTGCACGGCAGGCGCGACGGAATCTCTGGTCAGAAAGCTCCTTGGCATGGCGAGAGTTAGCCGCACACTCGCCCCTCACGCGAGCTATCTCCTTCTCAACCATTTCTTCGGCTTGGTTGGCCTCAATCTCCGCCCAAAGGAGAGCAACTTCGTTTTCCGCCATATCTGATCAAAACTCAGCAAGACGAGCTTCGGCACTACGGTTATCTAAGGCCCGGCCCATGGCAAGAAGGCCCTGCAAAAAAAAGAGATAAGGAAACCAAAATCGCTCAAAAAAAAAAAAAAACAAACACAAACCTTGTTAGCCTGATCAGACCCTCTGGCAAACTCCGGAACATGATCAGGATCGCTACCCGGAAAATTAGAAGTCGACGATCCGCCCACATTCGTCCAAACGCCTTCTTCCACCTGCCTGTCAAGGAAGTGCTTGAGAATATTCTCGGGAGAGGCAGTACGGTCGGATGCGTCATCTTCAACGACCAAGTGTTTATCTTTCCGAGATCTAGACTTGTTCCTCCTCATCGAAGGCACGTACGGGACGAATTCTCATATGAAAGGATCCTCTTCATAAATCTGAGAATCTGAAAAAAGCCGAGATCGGAAGAGAGCAACCGCACGGCAAACACGCTGTGGAGAGAAACTACCCCAGCCGACTTCCCCACATAGAAGGGAGGAAGTAATAATCGGAAGACCTGCCGGATTCGGAGGTAAAGGGTTGGTCTCTACCGAAAACGAAAGCAAATAAGTAAAAAAAAAGAAGAGGCTAATTCGTTTGAACTCGAATCACATACCTTTCCGACCCCACATGGTTTCGAAGAATGGGATGCAGTCCTCCTCGACTGACGTGCTGTCAATACGCACGTAGAAGAAATTTTTCTTCCAAGAAGGATAGTTCGACGAGCAACCAGTAACAATTTCTGCACGGGGGCGTAAATTGATCCTTTGCGACTTCTCTTCGGGTCTCAGTAAACCCTCGAGATGGTCAACGCTAAGGGTGATTCCCTACTCATAGCTCAGCGTCAAGAGACAGACGAGTTGTTGTAAGCTTCTCGGAGTCAACTGGCTGATCGATAATCCTAGCCTATGAAGGTATCGAATGATGATTTCTGGGATCGGAATCCATAAATGATATTGTCACAAAAATACGTTGTAGCACGTAAAAAAGCCATCGGGCACAGCCTTATCACTCTCCCCGGCAAGCGGGAGGCGAAACTTGCCTGCTTCTGGGACTCGGCAAAACTCCCGCATAGATTCAATACCATTAAGAGGAGCTGAACTCGGGCATCCGAGAGCTCGATTGGCATCGAACAAAGCTGGAACCCAGGTCCCAGGTCTAGCGGTCCCCGAGTTGTCCCCTAGCGCCCAATATGCCCGTCGTCTCTTGGATCGATCGATGGAAACAAGGACTCCTCTTTCGGCGCCATAACTCGAGGTTGTGAGCTCGTTCCCTCGGAGCTGCGACAATCAGAACTGGTTGAGGAACGAGTTCTCCTTTTTGAAAACATGTTTGGAAACTATGAGGAAATAAATTCAAAGGAAGTAGATAGGAAATTTCATAGATAAGTTATGGAGAATGAGTAAAGAATTCAAAAATTTACTCCATATATTTATAGAAGAAAGTTTACTATTCACCTTTGGACTTTTGGCCATTAAAGTTCCGCCTAATTCTACCAAACTTGCTGAACAAGTTCAATCCGCTCGTAAGAACTCCACGATTCTTACGAGCTGGGGGGCTAACTGTTGGGGTCAAAATCGGTACGACATAATCAATAGCCAAAACTTTCCGCAAAAAGATAAAAAATATAATTTTTTTATAAAAATCGAAAAAATCGTTTTATAAGACTCGAGAAATCGTTTTATAAAAGTAGAGAGATCGTTTTATAAAACTCGAGAAATCGTTTTATAAATACTTGAGAAATCATTTTATAAAAACTCGAGAAATCATTTTATAAAAGAAGTTTCCGAACAAAAGGAATCCGCGGGAAGACTTGGAAATCATTATCTCGGAAGAACGAAAGAAACTTCGATTACACGATCGTCCGAGATAAGCACAAAACCGCGAAAAAACCGCAACCACCGTAAACCGCGAGCTAGTTTGGCCGAACTAGCTCGCCGTACGGCGAGCTAAGTGGCCTCGAACTATCTCGCCGTACGGCGAGCTGAACCGGTCTAGTTCGGCTCTTCGTACGTCGAGCCGACCATCCCGAGCCTCAATATCCCGTGTCCCCGATTCAAGGCTTACGTCCTTCGACACGATCATGTTCCGAACCACGGTCAAAATGTCACTCGTTTCGTCTCTATCCGTCCTATCGTTCGAGTTTTACGATAAAAACCGTAAAACTTTGTTTTCTCGAAAAGAACTCCAGGAAATCGTATAAAACAGCAACGGTTAAACGAAACACCAAACATTGCCTAAACTATACGATTAATTCGAGATTTTTCGTAAAATTCGTAAAAAACACGTTTTTAATAAAAAACGTTGAGTGAATCGTAAAAACAGCAACGATTAACCGAAAAAAGAACGTAACTAAACTTTACGATTAACTCGAGGAATCTATTAAAAACGGCATCGGAACAGGAAATGATCTCGTATAAAGTCGTAAAATGGATTTATCACAAAACGGCTTAGAAGATCCTAAAACACGATAAAAGCCCATCTCGCGATTGTTATGAAATCTAACCCGAAGGTACGATAACGTTTTGACGATTTACCCGCAGAAGGATAAAAGTCAAGTTTGAAGGTAAATGGCAAGTTTAAAGATAAAAAGAAGATTTCCGCGGGAAAAAAAGGAAAGATCGAGATAAATGGAAGATTTCCGATAAACTCGAATCTTGGCGAAATGGAAAGGCTAAACCGCCAAGGAATGAAGTATATAAACAAGAGGCATAGGGCAGAATAAGACGACGAGTTTTCAGAGCTTTCACCACCAAACTTAGCATTTAAGCAACTTTCCGATTTTGTTATCGAGATGCGTCTCAACTAGGGTTTTCGGTCTTAGACTACTAGAGTTAGGGATTTCGCCGATGGCTCACGCAGCTAAGGCCACACTCATTGTAACCGTTCTTACGCAGATTCAGAATAAGATCCTTCTTTCTCTCGATCTCGTTTACTTATACTTTGAATTCACATTCATCGTTTTCTTAATTGTTCTTGTGTGGTTCCGCAGATAGCTGAGTCCTCGGGGAAATTAGGGTTTACTCTAAATTCCCTTATTTACGATTTGTTGACAGTAGGTGAATTTCGATTCCCACGCTAACCCGAAGATACGGCGACGTTTTGACGATTTACTCGCAGAAACAAGATAAAATTCAAGTTCGTAGATAAATAGAAGATTTCCGAGTAGAAAAGGAAATATGAAGATAAATAGAAGATTTCCACGGCAAAAAAGGAAAGATAAAGATAAATGGAAGATTCTCAATAAACTCGAATCTGAGCAAAATGGAAAGACTAAACCACCTAGGAAGGGAGTATATAAGCAAGAGGCAGAGGACATAAGCAGTGGACGGAAATTAGACCTAGAGAGGCGGCTGTTAGCTTAGGCGAATTTAGGACTTCGGTGTTTAGACTAGCAAGTCGGATCCTTAGAACGTTTTGACGTCTAAGTTCCGCGATTCTCTTTGTAACAGCAGTCAATCTCTTATTTAATAAAGCTCTCACGCAAATTCTTTATCTGTATTAAGTTCGTCGTTGTTCTTGTTCATCTGTATTCTGTTAACTTTGTTTGTTTTAGTGATTTTCGCAGAGATCCAGGACCTCAGGAGAATTTGGGTTTTCCCTAAGTTTCCATAATTGACGGAAAATCGACGGTGTGAATCTCGGTTGCCAAAGTTTGGCGCTAGAAGGAGGGGGGGGGGGTCGGATTCTCTTACACATAATCGCTGGAACGTTCATATATGCCTAACTAAAACGGCGACTTCGTCTCGTTCAAGGAAAGAGCAACGATCGATTCGATCAAACCTCTCAACGATCTTCTTGTCATTGCGCTGATGATCCAGAATATGGATGTCACAAGGATATTAGTCGATACTGGAAGCTCGGCTGATATCATCTTCAAAAACATTCTCGAGAGAATGGAAATCGATCTATCTGAAATCGCGGAAAACTCCAGCCCGCTAGTAGGACTCTCAGGAGAAATCACTATGACTCTCGGTACAATCAACCTTACGGTTCGCGCCGGAAGCATAGTGAAAATCGTCGAATACCAAGTTGTCGATCGATACAACGCAATCGTAGGAATACCGTGGTTAAACCTGATGCGAGCGATTCCATGACGTATCATATGTGTCTTAAGTTTCCGACTCAGTGCGGAATCGAGACTGTATGGGGGAAATCGGAGAACCTCACAGGTTTGCTATCCCACAGATTTAAAACGGAATAATCTGCCAACTGACGCTTCTTCCAAATAGAAAAAGAAATCGTCTGCTCTCGCCAACGCCCCAGAGCAAGATCAAACGGAAATCTCCTGGCAATCGTGAGCAGCCGAGGCATTAGAAGGAAAACGTGAGCCAACATGCGAACCTGTCATCTCGGTATGCATCGATGAAGCTTTTCCACGCTACGTTGAAATTTGTGCGAACCTGAGCGAGACCTTAAAGGCCGAACTCCTGACTTGTCTGAAACGAAACTCGAACACATTCGCGTGGACTGCGGAAGACATGCCAGGAATCGACATTAACATCACATGCCACGAACTCAATGTTGACCCAAAATCCAAACCCTTCAATCAAAAAAGACGGAAACTTGGGTCGGAACGCGCGAGGCGGTTGTTGGGCCCAAATATGGCCCGTTAGCTGATATTAGCGGATCAATCAAATTAAGCCTGATAGTGGGCCACACGTGAATAATCAGTCCAGAGGAGAATGAAGCTCACCTAAGGACGGAGGCTACCTCCAAAGACGTCACGAGGAAGAGGTCACGAAGAAGAGGTCACGAGAAAAAGATCACGAAGAGGAGGTCCGGCTTTTCTCGCAGGAACCTAATAAGACAGCCTAGGATACGAAGATAAAGGCGTATTATTCGGTCAAAAGGAAGCTGTTGCAAATCCCTAAGTTTACGGAGGCGATCTCGGAGACTAATCAGGGGAGGTTAAACGTGATCTGAGGCTATTTTAAGGAGGAAGAAATGAAAGGAGAGGGATTCACGCTTTTTACGAATTCACGCATACATTATCAATCACAAATCATTCATTCGTTTCCTTGTATACGTTCCAATCATCTTTGTAATCATTGTTCATCAAATACAATCATAATAATTCTTTAAGTTCTAAAAGGATTCAGCCCACGATTGTCTTTTTCCCAATCTAAACCTAACCTAAACTAGAGATTGAGTTTTACCCCTCACATTTCTGCGCCGACTGTGGGGACGAGATAATTGAATCCTTCACTCCGTAACATGAGAATGGATCCATCCAACCAGGCAACGAGCCCATCCATCCCTGACCCCGTGATCCAGATCGACGGCTCACCGAACAGGAGAGACCCGGGTCCCCAGAATCCGGAACCTCAATCCGCCGATCACCGACCCGAGCAACAACCTCCGGCTAATGCTCAATCAAACCAAACCAGAATAACCACCCCAAGCTCTTCCAGTGGGAACAACTTGGGGGTTACACACCCCGAAAACCCTCAGCGTCAATCCGCTCCGAATCATTCGGAAGCTCAGCTATCCGAGATGCGTCGAATGATGGTGCAATTGGTAGAAAGAGCTCAGGATAACGAGCGCACGTTTCAGCAGCTAACTGCCCGATAACAACGGTTCGAGGAAGTGACTAGATCTCTAACCGAGATGACTCATCTGTCGCAACGCCAAGGATCAGGAGTCACTTTCTGAGACCGACTGACCGAATCCACCTTCCCTCGCGGACGCCTAGATTTTTCCCCCAACAGCACTGCTCGTAATGAGCAAGAGCCTGTTCTCCGGACACCTCATACAGGGACAACCCCAGTATTTAGTCCACCGATAACTAGCGCTATGGGAAGTAACGTAGCGACGACAAGCTCTGCACCCAATAGGGTTCACGAACAGAGCACACGATTACCGCCTCCGCCACCTATTTTTAGGTCCGGAGAAGGAATGTCTTTCCCTCCTAGGGAAAGAGCACCAGCTTCAGCTTACCAAAATGGGAGCGCGATCCCTAATCGAGACAGCCACCCAAGGACAGAAGCTGATCCTACAGCTCACCCTCCTGGTCGCGTCCCTCAAGGTGGCCCTAGAGCTAGCGAGCGATTTAGCCCACCTAACGCTTGAGAGAACGACGACGCTCGACTCCATCAAGAATCTCCTCATCAAATTCCCCGCGACGACCCAACTGTCCTTCCCCTAGAAGGACCTGAGGCTATTCGCCGATACATGGAGCAAACTCACGCAGCTCTCCAAAAGTTGAACGCTCAGGTACACAAAGCAACGAGCTCAGCTCCCGAAATCGAGAGCTTGATTGAGGAAACCCGTGGAACCCCATTCACAGAAAAAATCGCTAGCTCTTACATAAGAGATACCCGAAAAATTAGGATCCCCGAATATGACGGGACCTCAGACCCTAAGGCTCATTTGAGAGCCTTCCGCTTAGCTATAGTAAAAGCTCACTTCACGAGAGAAGAATGTGAAGCAGGTTATTGCAGAACCTTTGCTGAGAATCTAGTCGGAACAGCTCTCGAATGGTTTTCGAGCCTCGAGCCAAACTCAATCGATAACTTCGACCAGCTCACTAACGCCTTCATGAAACAATACTCAACCCATATCCTTAAGCAAGCTTCCGAGGCTGACCTCTGGAAAATCAGGCAAGGAATGGGAGATTCGTTACGAATCTACATTGAGAAATTCAGAGCAGTTAGAACTAAGCTCTCGAACCCGAACGATCAAGTTGCCATCGAAGCCCTTAGAAGAGGCCTCTGGTACAAATCAGAATTCTGGTCCGAACTAACGCTTAACCCTCCCCCAACTATCGATGACGCTCTTCACAAAGCATCAAGATACATTACCTTGGAGGAGGAAACAGCCGCACTGGATAAAATCCATAAGAAATCCCAGAATCACCCGAAAGGTGAAACCTCGGAGGCAAAGGGATCCTCTAGAAAAGGGAGCTCCCGGAATAATCAGACCCACGGAGAACATTCTTATGTTGTCGAGGAAGTCCAACAGGAAAAGCCTATTGCCGCGACAAGCAAAACCCCCTGGTCAAAAGGCTACGACGAGAACAAACACTGCTCTTACCATGATCGAAAAGAGCATTCAACCGAGGAATGCTGGGACCTCCAACGATAGTTGGCAGCTAAATTCGTAGCTGGGGAACTAAAGGACGTGAAACTCAAAAAATCACCTCCTTACCAGAAAAGAGGTCCCAGAGACAGCTCTCCAAAACGTGAAAGATCACCTGAGAAGGAAACAGATTCACCACCGCCAGCTCCCAAGAAAAGAGTTGACATGATCCTTGGGAAATTTCCCCAAGGGAAGAGTCTACAAATCGAGACCCTCCTAAGAAAACCATCGCCTCATTCGAGCCCCAGCTCGAGAGTGGATTATATCCTTGGAGGCTCCGATATGTGTCAAGACTCAGTTAATTCAATCAAGAGCCATGTGCGGAAGGCTGTTTCTAAAGCTCAATCTAAGCCTCCCAATCCCGAATCCAACACTAAGATTTCCTTCTGGGAGAGCGAGACATCAGATCTCGACAGACCTCACGATGATGCCTTAATCGTTACCCTGAACATAGCAGGTTACGAGGTTCCTAAGCTGATGGTTGACACCGGAAGCTCGGTCGACCTTATCTTTTATAACGCCCTGAAAGGAATGGAAATAGATGACTACAAAATTATTGGTCAGAAAGCTAACCTTGTAGGCTTCTCCGGGGAAACAGTTACCTCCTTGGGAACCATCAAGCTCCCGGTCATAGCTGGAGGAATCATGAAAATGACCAACTTTGTGGTCATCGATAGGCCCTCTCCATTTCATGCGATCCTAGGAAGACCCTGAATCCATAAGATGAAGGCAGTAGCCTCCACTTATCACCAATGCGTGAAATTCCCAACACCTGACGGAATAACCACCGTACGAGGTAGTCAGAAGATCTCCAGGATCTGTTCCTTGGGAGGATTCGGAATCCTCAAGGAATCACCCCAATAGCAATTACAGATCCAGGAAGGTCGAGAGATGCAACAAAATATTCGAGGTCCCCCTAGGAACCTAACCGAACGAGTTAGCATCGACGACTCTGATCCCGAGAAACAAGTGAACATCGGATCAGAGCTACCTCTCGAAACGAAAAAGGAATTAATCGACTTCCTGAAAAGCAACGTCAAAACATTTGCATGGACCACCAGTGACATGAGAGGTATAGNATGCAACAAAATATTCGAGGTCCCCCTAGGAACCTAACCGAACGAGTTAGCATCGACGACTCTGATCCCGAGAAACAAGTGAACATCGGATCAGAGCTACCTCTCGAAACGAAAAAGGAATTAATCGACTTCCTGAAAAGCAACGTCAAAACATTTGCATGGACCACCAGTGACATGAGAGGTATAGACCCAAACGTCAGCACTCACAAGCTCAATGTAGATCCTACTTCCAAACCGATCAAACAAAAACGCCGTAAGCTAGGCCTCGAAAAAGCCCAAGCCGTCAACGACGAAGTAGATCGACTCACGAAAGCAGGGTCCATCCGAGAAGTACACTACCCCGATTGGCTAGCTAACCCCGTAGTAGTGAAAAAGAAAAACGGGAAGTGGAGAATCTATGTAGACTTCACCGACCTAAACAAGGCTTGCCCTAAAGATAGCTTCCCGCTACCTCACATTGATCGCCTCGTTGAGGCAACGGCTGGCCATCAGCTCTTTTCCTTTATGGATGCCATCTCGGGATATAATCAAATCATGATGAACCCTGAAAATCAAGAAAAAACTGCATTCATAACCGAGCGCGGGACCTACTGCTACAAGGTAATGCCATTCGGATTAAAAAACGCGGGTGCTACCTACCAGAGGCTTGTGAACAAAATGTTCGCTGGACAGCTTGGAAAAACTATGGAAGTATACATCGATGATATGCTGGTTAAATCCTCAGCTGGGGAAAATCACATCTCCCACCTAAAAGAATGCTTCGATATCCTCAACAAATATGATATGAAACTAAACCCCGCAAAATTCACCTTCAGAGTGCCCTCGGGCGAATTCCTCGGTTACCTCGTCACCAAGAGAGGTATCGAAGCCAATCCGAAACAGATAGATACCTTTTTGGAAATGCCGTCACCTAAAACAACCAGGGAGGTACAAAGACTGACTGGACGAATCGCAGCTCTGAATCGATTTATATCTAAGTCCATCGATAAATGCCTCCCATTCTACAAACTCCTAAAAAACAATAAGAAGTTTCTGTGGGACGAGAAATGTTAGGAAGCTTTCAAACAACTGAAAGCTTACCTCTCCGAGCCTCTGATCCTGTCCAAACCAGTAACAGGGGAACCCCTGTACCTATACCTCACCGTATCAACTGTCGCGGTTAGCTGCGTACTAGTACGAGAGGAACAAAACAAGCAAAGACCTGTCTATTACACGAGCAAAAGCCTAATAGACGCCGAAACCAGATATCCTACCATGGAAAAGTTAGCTCTGGCAGTCGTAACAGCTGCCTGAAAACTACGACCTTACTTCCAATCACACTCGATCGTGGTAATGACCTCACAACCAATACGCACGATCCTGCATAGCCCTAGCCAATCAGGACGATTGGCTAAGTGGGCCATAGAGCTCAGCGTGTACGACATCGAATATAGACCCCGAGCAGCCATAAAAGCTCAGGTCCTCGCCGATTTCATCGTTGAGCTATAATCTGAACATCTAGATCCGAGAGCTGAAGCTCCGGAATGGAGCCTGTATGTCGAAGGAGCCTCATCAAAACAAGGTTCCGGAATCGGCCTAAGGCTGACCTCGTCAGCCGGAGAAACCATGGAGCAATTCTACAGGCTCGGATTTAATGCTTCAAATAACGAGGCCGAATATGAAGCACTAATCGCAGGGTTAAGACTCGCCCTAAGCCTCGGAATCCGAGAGCTGAATGCCTACAGCGACTCACAGCTGGTAGCTAGCCAGTTTCATGGGGAGTATGAAACTAGGGACGAAAGAATGGGGGCATACCTCGAAGTCGTACAGAGCCTCACTAAACAGTTCAGCAAATTCGAGCGAACGAGAATCCCACGAGGAGAAAACTCCTCAGCAGATGCGTTAGCTTCATTGGCGTCCACATCAGATCCCCTAGTAAAACGAATCATACCTGTAGAAGGAATCGAAAAACCAAGCATCGACATAGCTACCAAAGCTGAGATCGATAGCAAACCAAAAGAGCAAACAGAAGGTAGCTGCTCCGAATCAGCAGCGATCCAAGTTCTAACAACATTCTGGTTCCCAAAAACAAAAGCTCGCAAATTCAGGAAGCACACCTCCGGGGGCATAGTCCAGCCTTCTGGCTCACTTGTCCTCAGAGTAAACACTCGCAGAACAAGATATTCTGCTGAACCTGAAACTCCAACTGGAGACACGATCCTTGCCCCGGAAATCAATAACACACCTGGAGATGATCCTCCAAATCTAGGTTCCGACGAACCTAACAGAAGGAATATCCACAGGGGCACGACCTCCTGCCGCAACAACACCCGGGAACCTGATCCAGCACTGGGATCTCTTTCCTCCCTTCACGACAAAATCATAGGAAGAGAAGACTGGAGAATTCCAATCATGCAGTATATTTCGGAGGGCAAGGTCCCCCCCCCCTTAAATGGGAAGCTCGAAAACTTAAAGCAATAAGCGCAAGATACTGCATAATGGAATCTATCCTTTATAAACGAAGCGTATCGGGACCTTACCTAAGATGCGTCCACGGCCTCGACGCCATCAGACTCATGAAAGAAATGCATGATGGCTCCTGTGGAAACCACTCCGGTGGTAGAGCCTTAGCTATCCGAATCAAAAGGCAAGGCTATTTCTGGCCTACCATTATCGCTGATTGCGAGGTCTACTCGTCCTCATGCGACAGATGCCAGAGGCACGCACCTTTTATACATCAACCATCTGAAAAATTATCCTCGATATCCGCCCCATACCCATTCATGAGATGGTCCATGGATATCATAGGACCACTAGTCGTATCATAGGACCACTACGCTTCCTACTATTCCTGACAGACTACTTCACAAAATGGATAGAAGCTGAGGCCTTCCAACAGGTAACTAAAGTCGAAACCGAACGATTCGTATGGAGAGACATCATTTGCCGCCACGGCGTCCCATACGAAATCGTAACCGATAACGGTTCACAATTCATATCTAACAACTTTAAAGACTTCTGCGACAAGTGGAAAATTCGTCTCACTATGTCAACACCACGATACCCCCAGGGAAATGGCCAGGCGGAGGCTGCTAATAAGTCAGTATTAGAGAACCTCAAGAAACGCCTTGGCATCGATAAAAGTTCGTGGTCCGAAAGGTTACCCGAAGTGCTCTGGGCATGACGAACCACCCCACGAAGAGCTACGGAAGAAACCCCTTTCTCCCTAGCCTACGGGATGGAAGCCGTCAACCCAGCCGAAACTGTAACAGGGAGCCTCCGCCGTGAGCTCTGCACGACAAATCCCGAAGCTAACAATCAGCTCTTATCAGATCACCTCGACCTCATCGTGGAACGACGGGATCAAGCCTTGCTCCGCATTCAAAGTTACCAACAAGCAATGGCTCGACATTACAATTCCAAGGTCAGGTCCCGGCAATTCGTTGTAGGTGACCTGGTACTCAGGAATGTTTTTAACCATACCAAAGAGCCGAACGCCGGAAAGCTAGGGACCAATTGGGAAATCATCCATGTGGTACGTCCAGGCGTTTACAGGCTCAAGAAGGTACGAACCGGGGTACCGAAATCCGATCATGGAATGCCATGAATCTCAAGAGATACTACCATTAGGTACCTAAAATTCATTGAACTACGTCTGGCTTGATCCCTTGACTGGGTACGTAGGCAACTCCGTCATGAGTGCAGCCCCAATCTCATCTCAACATACTCATCTTCACATTCAAAGGGGGCATGTGTTCAGAACACCCAGCTCAAGCTATTAGCTCCATGATTATTATGTACTCCATCAAAGTTATTAATAAAAACATCCACATTCAAGCATCTCATGTTTCTATCAAATAATTCCAGGTCGCGGTGAACCTGAACCTAAGGTCTTAAAATCCTACAATCTAAATCTAGGTCACGATGAACCTGAACCTGAGGTCTTAAAATCCTTCAAATAATTCCAGGTCACGGTGAACCTGAACCTAGGGTCTTAAAATCCTACAATCTAAATCCAGGTCACGATGAACCTGAACCCGAGGTCTTAAAATCCTTCAAATAATTCCAGGTCGCGGTGAACCTGAACCTAAGGTCTTAAAATCCTACAATCTAAATCCAGGTCACGATGAACCTGAACCTGAGGTCTTAAAATCCTTCAAATAATTCTAGGTCACGGTGAACCTGAACCTAGGGTCTTAAAATCCTACAATCTAAATCCAGGTCACGATGAACCTGAACCTGAGGTCTTAAAATCCTTCAAATAATTCCAGGTCACGGTGAACCTGAACCTGAGGTCTTAAAATCCTACAATCTAAATCCAGGTCACGATGAACCTGAACCTGAGGTCTTAAAATCCTTCAAATAATTCCAGGTCACGGTGAACCTGAACCTGAGGTCTTAAAATCCTTCAAACAATCCCAGGTCACGGTGAACCTGAACCTAAGGTCTTTAAACCCTCCGGATAAATCCAGGTCATGGTAAACCTGAACCCAAGGTCCTGAAATCCTGCGAACGAATCTAGGTCCCTGCGAATCAGGACCTAAGGCATTCAAATCTTCCGAACCTAATCTAGGTCACGAAAAATTTGAATCTGAGGTTTCAAAACCCTTCAAATGAGCTCAGATCCCTACGAGCCTGAGCTTAAAAACTCAAGGAACCTTAATAAGTCCCGAAGACCCGAAAATAATCAAACGGATTCAGATCTATGGTAAGCTACTCTTATTGGCCTCAAAGGCTACTTAAAAAAATTTGGATCCATAAAAGGTTTTGGTCCAGTCGTGAAACTCAGATCTGATGATCTAAACGACCAAACATAACTCGGTCCTAAATAAAATAAACCAAAAACAAGTTAAATAACTTGAAACAAAGATTAAAACCAAGAAATGAGATAAGGTTTAAAAGCCTCCTCAGGCCATTAACGGTTCAAAAGAAACCCTAACATAACAAAGGTTTAAAAGCCTCCTCAGGCTATAAGTCTTAAAAACATAAATAAAAAGCCCGTAGGGCAAACATCCTAGAAACATAGAAAATAATCTGGAAGGAGACCAGGTCTTCAATCTTCTTGACCACCACCTCCAGAAACCTTCGAAGCATTACAACCCTCCTCGATTGCTTCATTACCCGAGACATCTTCATCCATCTCCTTGCCAACACCTCCCGGAACCACATCAACAGGGGCTAAATCAGGACCCATCAAACCTAAATTAGAACCGTACTCTCCAGAAAAGGATGGATTAAACGTGTTAACCTCGAAAGTACCTGAGCTCTCTGAGAGTTGAGGAAGAGGAAGCTTGCTGACTGAGAAGTCAGAAACCTGAGCTCCCTCGTAAGCAGCAACGGCTTCCGGCATCAAAGACATCAAACGATTATACTCCACCTCAGCGTTCTGAATCTCGTTTGATAACAAATCCTTCAAGAGTTCCGTATTAGCTTGAAGCTCTTGAGCATAGATCTGAAGATCAACCTCATCCTTCTTCTTGGAGAATTTCTCCTTAACGGAGATAAGGATCTTATTGTAGGCATCGATGACCTCCTTCTTTCCCCTCCTAATAGCAAATTTAACTTCGGCCTCCTTGTTCTTCTGGCTGACTTGAGACGACGCAATCAAGTCTTGAACATGTTGCTTAGCAATCTTTCGAGCACTATCTAGCTCAGAAATCCTCGTACTCTTCACCCTAACATCAATTTCCAAGCTCTCAATTTTCCCCTGCTGAGCATCAGACTTCAAACCGAGCCTCTCAACTTCAGATCGAAGCGTCGAGACCTGAGCTCTGGCTTGGTCACGCTCGGTCTTGGTAGCCTTAACCATCTCGGTAACCTGGGTTAACTCCTCGGTGTTAGGCGCGTTGTTCACTGTTTCCTCAAACTTCAGCTGAGCTCTGTTAACGGCTCCAGCCAACTACAGAGAAACGAATAACAAAAATAAATATCCCAATATAAAAAAAAAACGATAAAAGGGGAAGGAAAGATCCGTACCTGACCCAGGTAGTGAGCAATCTCAATAAACTCGTCCTTGTTGGTCAGATTGTTAACAGGCGGAAGAGAACACCCTGTTCACTTCATGTGTCTCATCAGCGTAGCCAAACCCCACGGATCATCAAGAATCGATCCAGGCTTCGAGTGAGCGAAATTCCACCCAACGGTACCTCCCCTCGAAGATGACGAAGAGGACCTAGAAGGCCTATCGCCTTGATCGATTCGTGACCTCTTGCTCCTGGGGAGTTCAGTCTCAGAAGGATCCTTGATCACCTGAAGATCGTCTCCCGCGACCTGAACATCAGAACAAGGAGCAATATCCTGAGCTCCCTGTTCATCAACCGGATTAGCATCCTTAACTGGAACGGAAGCTCCGTCATCAAGAACCTCTTTCACAGAGCTAAGGAAGGATCCTCCTTGATTTTTCTTGCTTCCACGAGAAGTGCTGGCTGCTTTCGCTGGCCTACCCCTGGATCGGAATGATGGTTGAAGAGGCATCTTGGTCGACTGGGTTCTCTCGGTTTCAGAAGTACTAGCTTCCGTTGAAATTGTTACCACTGTGTCACCTTCGGAAACTACATCAACAAATTCTTTCAAAAATCAGAACTCATAAAAACAAGTTTATTCGTATGGAAACAAACGACTACGTAACCTTCCAACTCTGAGATCGGGATTGGATTTAAAAAGGAAGCGTTGTAACGATCTGGAAATCTGGCTGCACCTACTCGAGAAGTGGTATAAGAGGCCCAGGTACAAGGAGTTTGCTTTAGATTTCGAAAGAGAGCTCTGGTAAGCTTGCCGGTAAGTACTGGAGGATCCTCAATATCTGCAAACAGTACCAGGCAATCATTAGGTTACTAAAAATCAAATCGTATAAATACAATCCTAATAATCTTAACCAGAGGCATCAGACCAAGCGGCCCTAAGAGTACGACCCACATGGACCGATGAAGGATCAATCCTCACGAAAAAAGTACCTCTTTCGCCAGTCGTCGTCGCTACTGGAAAACTTAAAAATTCCTAACCCAGGACGACTTGAGAGATAGTAGGTTCCACTACCACCATCCTTCGAAGCACTTTCCTTTATCGTGAAAAGACTCATCAAGTCATTAATCCCGACATCAACCCCTTCCTCCTTAGACCTGGTGATAAAACCGTTTATCACTCGAATAACGGATGGACAGAGCTAGGAAAGAGCTAGTTGATAATGATCCAGGAGGTCTAATAGCAGATCAGGGAGGGGGAACCTAAGATGAATCTTAGAGATATACTTCTTGTGAACGCAAAACCAGCCTTCTGGAGCCATTTCGGGGGTTTCGTGGCCTTCACAAGCCCTGCTCCTTACGGCCTAGAGCTTGGACCATGAGATTGACTATTTCCTGCCCCTTTAACGCAGAGGGAGGATGATACCCGGAGGGAAAACTTTCCTTAGAGTCGCCGGTTCTCTTTGTTCTTTTGGAAACTCTCTGGGCTATTGACTCCTTAGTTTTCTTCTTCTTCTCAGCCTTCATCGCCGATTCACCAACCTCCTTTTTCACCTTCATGATCCGAGCTCCAGCGGCAGAGATTCCGGTCTCTCCGGAGCCTTCTCTCGGTCCAGTCATAACAGGGCACGAAGTAAAGAGATCGAGAAAAAAAAAAAGAAAAACTGGAACTGATAAACTAGAATTCGTGGAGAAAAACTTCAGAGAGAATCCACTCGAATCTCGTTTTGAACTTAAAAGAAAAAGACTGTAAAAGAAAAAGGCAGTAAAATAAAAAGAACCAGAAGGAGTTACCTGGGGAAACTGAATCGAGACGTGGAGAGAGTGGGGAAGTCGGAATTAATGTAAACAGCTTTATATCCCGTCGAAGCCTCGAAAATCGGAAAATAATTATTTCAAAACTCTTTTAATCTGAGTCGTTGATTTCGTTAAGTATAATCATATCCGTCGGATCAAGTAAAGGATATCCTCGAGAGAAGATCACGAGTAATCATTATCTTAACGAAAAATTCAGATTCGACGGCTAGGTTTAGCTTCCGAGAAAAGTATCTTTTCTCGAAAGCTGGGGGCAACTGTTGGGCCAAAATATGGCCCGTTAGCTGATATTAGCGGATCAATCAAATTAAGCCTGATAATGGGCCACACGTGAATAATCCGTCCAGAGGAGAATGAAGCTCACCTAAGGACGGAGGCTACCTCCAAAGAGGTCACGAGGAAGAGGTCACGAGGAAGAGGTCACGAGAAAAAGATCACGAAGAGGAGGTCTGGCTTTTCTCGCAGGAACCTAATAAGACAGCCTAGGATACGAAGATAAAGGCGTATTATTCGGTCAAAAGGAAGCTGTTGCAAATCCCTTAGTTTACGGAGGAGATCCCGGAGACTAATCAGGGGAGGTTAAACGTGATCTGAGGCTATTTAAAGGAGGAAGAAATGAAAGGAGAGGGATTCATGCTTTTTACGAATTCACGCATACATTATCAATCACAAATCATTCATTCGTTTCCTTGTATACGTTCCAATCATCTTTGTAATCATTGTTCATCAAATACAATCATAATCATTCTTTAAGTTCTAAAAGGATTCAGCCCACGATTGTCTTTTTCCCAATCTAAACCTAACCTAAACTAGAGAGTGAGTTTTACCCCTCACATTTTGGCGCGGACTGTGGGGACGAGATAATTGAAGATAAATATAAGATTTCCGCGGCAAAAAAGGAAAGATAAAGATAAATGGAAGATTCTCGATAAACTCGAATCTGAGCAAAATGGAAAGACTAAACCACCTAGGAAGGGAGTATATAAGCAAGAGGCAGAGGACATAAGCAGTGAACGGAAATTAGACCTAGAGAGGCGGCTGTTAGCTTAGGCGAATTTAGGACTTCGGTGTTTAGACTAGCAAGTCGGATCCTTAGAACGTTTTGACGTCTAAGTTCCGCAATTCTCTTTGTAACGGCAGTCAATCTCTTATTCAATAAAGCTCTCACGCAAATTCTTTATCTGTATTCAGTTCGTCGTTGTTCTTGTTCATCTGTATTCTGTTAACTTTGTTTGTTTTAGTGATTTTCGCAGAGATCCAGGACCTCGGGAGAATTTGGGTTTTCCCTAAGTTTCCATAATTGACGGAAAATCGCCGGTGTGAATCTCGGTTGCCACAGTTTGGTGCTAGAAGGAGGGGGGGGGTCGGATTCTCTTACACATAATCGCTGGAACGTTCATATATCCCTAACTCAAACGGCGACTTCGTCTCGTTCAAGGAAAGAGCAACGATCGATTCGATCAAACCTCTCAACGATCTTCTTGTCATTGAGCTGATGATCCAGAATATGGATGTC
The DNA here is from genome assembly GCA_932364175.1 of Eruca vesicaria subsp. sativa. Taxonomy (NCBI): domain Eukaryota; kingdom Viridiplantae; phylum Streptophyta; class Magnoliopsida; order Brassicales; family Brassicaceae; genus Eruca; species Eruca vesicaria. The sequence goes on from CAKOAT010329598.1 coordinate 193,748, forward strand.
GCAAGGATATTAGTCGATACTGGAAGCTCGGCTGATATCATCTTAAAAAACATTCTCGAGAGAATGGAAATCGATCTATCTGAAATCGCCGAAAACTCCAGCCCGCTAGTAAGACTCTCAGGAGAAATCACTATGACTCTCGGTACAATCAACCTTACGGTTCGCGCCGGAAGCATAGTGAAAATCTTCGAATACCAAGTTGTCGATCGATACAACGCAATCGTAGGAACACTGTGGTTAAACTTGATGCGAGCGATTCCATGACGTATCATATGTGTCTTAAGTTTCCGACTCGGTGCGGAATCGAGACTGTATGGGGGAAATCGGAGAACCTCACAGGTTTGCTATCCCGCAGATTTAAAACGGAATAATCTGCCAACTGACGCTTCTTCCAAAAAGAAAAAGAAATCGTCTACTCTCGCCAACGCCCCAGAGCAAGATCAAACGGAAATCTTCTGGCAATCGTGAGCAGCCGAGGCATTAGAAGGAAAACGTGAGCCAACATGCGAACCTGTCATCTTGGTATGCATCGATGAAGCTTTTCCAGAACGCTACGTTGAAATTTGTGCGAGCCTGAGCGAGACCTTAAAGGCCGAACTCCTGACTTGTCTGAAATGAAACTCGAACACATTCGCATGGACTGCGGAAGACATGCTAGGGATCGACATTAACATCACATGTCACGAACTCAATGTTGACCAAACATCCAAATCCGTCAATCAAAAAGACGGAAACTAAGGTCGGAACGCGCGAGGCGGTTGTTGGGCCCATATATGGCCCGTTAGCTGATATTAGCGGATCAATCAAATTAAGCCTGATAATGGGCCACACGTGAATAATCAGTCCAGAGGATAATGAAGCTCACCTAAGGACGGAGGCTACCTCCAAAGAGGTCACGAGGAAGAGGTCACGAGGAAGAGGTCACGAAGAAGAGGTCACGAGAAAAAGATCACGAAGAGGAGGTCCGGCTTTTCTCGCAGGAACCTAATAAGACAGCCTAGGATACGAAGATAAAGGCGTATTATTCGGTCAAAAGGAAGCTGTTGCAAATCCCTTAGTTTACGGAGGCGATCTCGGAGACTAATCAGGGGAGGTTAAACGTGATCTGAGGCTATTTAGAGGAGGAAGAAATGAAAGGAGAGGGATTCACGCTTTTTACGAATTCACGCATACATTATCAATCACAAATCATTCATTCGTTTCCTTGTATACGTTCCAATAATCTTTGTAATCATTGTTCATCAAATACAATCATAATCATTCTTTAAGTTCTAAAAGGATTCAGCCCACGATTGTCTTTTTCCCAATCTAAACCTAACCTAAACTAGAGAGTGAGTTTTACCCCTCACAGCGGTCAACAACAAAGTCGACAGACTCCTCAAATTCGGATCGATCACAGAAGTTCGATATCCTGACTGGCTCGCGAATCCTGTCGTCGTTAAGAAAAAGAACGGAAAGTGGCGAGTTTTCGTCAATTTCACCGATCTCAATAAAGCATGTCCTAAAGACAGTTATTCGCTGCCGCACATCGACCGCCTGGTCGAGGCAACCGCATGTAATAAACTCCTATCTTTCATGGACGCTTTTTCGGGGTACAATCAGATCATGATGAACCCTGACGATCGGGAGAAAACCGCGTTCATAGCTGATCGCAAAACCTTCTGTTATAGGGGGATGCCCTTCGGTCTTAAGAACACCGGCACGACTTATCAACGACTCGTAAATCGCATATGCTCGTAAAATCACTCAAAGAGACAGATCATCTCACGCATCTCCAAGAATGTTTCGAGAGACTTAACTCTAACAACCCAAAACCTAGGACATGCCCATTTTCTCTAGTAATTAAAACTCTTAAGTATTTTACTTTGTCCCACATTGGAAATTTAGAAAATTAACCTCCCTTCTCTTCCCCTATATAATAAACTTCCCCCTTCTCTTTTATTTTCATTAAGTCAAAGTATTTCTTTGTGTGTGACAAGTTGTTGAATTATTCGACGATCAGTCACTAAGAAATTTTCTGGCGAGAGTTTCGGTCAGGTCCCCGGGTGAGTTTTTTGGCGATAGTTCCGGTAAGTTTATCGCCTCTCTATTTCTAGTTTTGGAAAGTTCTAGTTAGAGGAATTTCTAGTTTAGGAAACCGCCATTTTAGGAAAGCTGATATTTTAGAAAGTTGCTATTTTAAGAAGTTGCTTTTTTAGGAAAATTTCTATTTTAAGAAAGTTTCTATTTTAGGAAACTTTATTTCTAAAGACTCTGAGCCTAAGTCGTTGATTTCCCTCGTGTTTCAGTTGACCTCAGCTGACAATCTTTCATTGATCATTCCAGCCAGTGGCAAAGGTGAGGGTCTATTCCGTGAATCCCAATACTAGTGTAGAATTATGCCTATCTTAGTTTAGATTTCGATGCATGATCCGTCTGTTTGAATTGATTCTGGTTGAGTCTTGCTTGATAGTTAGGTTATTAAATGTAAACCGGAATTAGGAGGTCTAGAGGATTCAAGTATTGTTTGTATTAATTGATGCTAAAATGGTTAACTACATATATTTTTATATATATAATATTATAAAGTTTGGATTATGTGATGAGTACGGGGGCCAGAGCAATCTGAGCTATAGACGTATATGAGTACGGGGGCCAGAGAGATCTGAGCTATCGACGTGTATGAGTGCGGGGGTTCGGAGACATCCGGGCTATCGACGCATATTGGAGTGTGGGGGCTCAAAGACGTTTGTGCTAGCGACGCATATTTGTGTGGTGTGGGGTGCAGAGACGTTTGCATATCGACGCATAGTGGTGGAGTGCGGGGGTTCAGAGATGTCTGGACTATCGACGCATATTATGATATCATATATCCGTATGAGGAGAATGCGGGGTGTGTGGGCTAGCTATACACTATGACGCATTGGTTGTTTTGTGTGATGCGTTAGGCATTATGTTTGTTCATGTTAGAGCTAAACTTCCATAGTGGGAGTTCTATTTTCTTAGTCAGTGTTTTGCGTGTTTAGCATCCCATACCTCACTAAGTGACTCCCCTGTTACCCACCCCTCTTTCTTCCCCCATTTTAGGTGATACTGACGATCTGGAGTTTATTATGTTATTTGGGATTTATGGAGTTTGGAGATGAATTATGCGATTTAATAAATGAAGATTTCAGATATTTTTATTTATTTTTTTGTTATGGAAAATGCGGGTGTTACAATTTGGTATCAGAGCGGGTTCCGTCCCGGCTCTGACCCAGAATGGCGATCTGTGAGGACTTGGTTTTATCGGATTTATAAATTTATTTTTAAAAATGATTTTTGGGGAAACTTGGTGATTTTTAAAATAAAAACAAGTAGCACCTTTCTGTTGTTATTATTCTTGTTAGGAATGTTAGCAACCGGTTTCAGGAGAAGTTGACCATTTTGAATTTCTTCCTTTCAGATGCCGCCGAGAAAGNTAAGATTCAGTAAGATCAGCAGAATCCTGTTCAGCTGGGTCAGCAGATTCAACCTGTTCAGCCAATTCATCAGGTTCCAGGGGTTTTTCAGGTTCCACCACCACCACCAATTCTTCTTGGACAGGTTCCTCAGTATGATGAGACGCTCCTTCAAGTGTTGGGACGCTTGAAGAATGTGGAAAATTTCTATTTTAAGAAAGTTTCTATTTCAGGAAACTTTATTTCTAAAGACTCTGAGCCTAAGTCGTTGATTTCCCTCGTGTTTCAGTTGACCTCAGCTGACAATCTTTCATTGATCATTCCAGCCAGTGGCAAAGGTGAGGGTCTATTCCGTGAATCCCAATACTAGTGTAGACTTATGCCTATATTAGTTTAGATTTCGATGCATGATCCGTCTGTTTGAATTGATTCTGGTTGAGTCTTGCTTGATAGTTAGGTTATTAAATGTAAACCGGAATTAGGAGGTCTAGAGGATTCAAGTATTGTTTGTATTAATTGATGCTAAAATGGTTAACTACATATATTTTTATATATATAATATTATAAAGTATGGATTATGTGATGAGTACGGGGGCCAGAGCAATCTGAGCTATAGACGTATATGAGTACGGGGGCCAGAGAGATCTGAGCTATCGACGTGTATGAGTGCGGGGGTTCGGAGACATCCGGGCTATCGACGCATATTGGAGTGTGGGGGCTCAAAGACGTTTGTGCTAGCGACGCATATTTGTGTGGTGTGGGGTGCAGAGACGTTTGCATATCGACGCATAGTGGTGGAGTGCGGGGGTTCAGAGATGTCTGGACTATCGACGCATATTATGATATCATATATCCGTATGAGGAGAATGCGGGGTGTGTGGGCTAGCTATACACTATGACGCATTGGTTGTTTTGTGTGATGCGTTAGGCATTATGTTTGTTCATGTTAGAGCTAAACTTCCATAGTGGGAGTTCTATTTTCTTAGTCAGTGTTTTGCGTGTTTAGCATCCCATACCTCACTAAGTGACTCCCCTGTTACCCACCCCTCTTTCTTCCCCCATTTTAGGTGATACTGACGATCTGGAGTTTATTATGTTATTTGGGATTTATGGAGTTTGGAGATGAATTATGCGATTTAATAAATGAAGATTTCAGATATTTTTATTTATTTTTTTGTTATGGAAAATGTGGGTGTTACAATTTGGTATCAGAGCGGGTTCCGTCCCGGCTCTGACCCGGAATGGCGATATGTGAGGACTTGGTTTTATCGGATTTATAAATTTATTTTTAAAAATGATTTTTGGGGAAACTTGGTGATTTTTAAAATAAAAACAAGTAGCACCTTTCTGTTGTTATTATTCTTGTTAGGAATGTTAGCAACCGGTTTCAGGAGAAGTTGACCATTTTGAATTTCTTCCTTTCAGATGCCGCCGAGAAAGAGTGTTGGTCGTACTCAGGCTGCGAGAGTTGTTCGTTCCCAGACTGCCAGAATTGCTCAGGAGGTTGGAGATGAGCAGGTGCCACCTGTAATTCCGCAGATTCCGGTTCCGCCAGTTGATCATGATGCTTTGAGGCAGCTGGTGCAGGATGAAGCTCAACAGGCTGCTCAACAAGCTGCTCAGCAGGCAGTCCAGCAGGTTGCTCAAGAGGCAGCTAGGCAGGCTACCCAGGCAGCTGCTCAGGAGGTTGCTCGACAGTTAGCTGCAGCTCAGCAGGGACCACGTGGACCTCAAGTTCAGGTGCAGAATGGTCCGCAGATTCAGGTGCAGCAGGCCGCACCAGTTAAGATTCAGTAAGATCAGCAGAATCCTGTTCAGCTGGGTCAGCAGATTCAACCTGTTCAGCCAATTCATCAGGTTCCAGGGGTTTTTCAGGTTCCACCACCACCACCAATTCTTCTTGGACAGGTTCCTCAGTATGATGAGACGCTCCTTCAAGTGTTGGGACGCTTGAAGAATGTGGAAAATTTCTATTTTAAGAAA
>CAKOAT010329598.1:199390-212261 GCA_932364175.1 Eruca vesicaria subsp. sativa
TAAGATTCAGTAAGATCAGCAGAATCCTGTTCAGCTGGGTCAGCAGATTCAACCTGTTCAGCCAATTCATCAGGTTCCAGGGGTTTTTCAGGTTCCACCACCACCACCAATTCTTCTTGGACAGGTTCCTCAGTATGATGAGACGCTCCTTCAAGTGTTGGGACGCTTGAAGAATGTGGAAAATTTCTATTTTAAGAAATTTTCTATTTTAGGAAACTTTATTTCTAAAGACTCTGAGCCTAAGTCGTTGATTTCCCTCGTGTTTCAGTTGACCTCAGCTGACAATCTTTCATTGATCATTCCAGCCAGTGGCAAAGGTGAGGGTCTATTCCGTGAATCCCAATACTAGTGTAGAATTATGCCTATCTTAGTTTAGATTTCGATGCATGATCCGTCTGTTTGAATTGATTCTGGTTGAGTCTCGCTTGATAGTTAGGTTATTAAATGTAAACCGGAATTAGGAGGTCTAGAGGATTCAAGTATTGTTTGTATTAATTGATGCTAAAATGGTTAACTACATATATTTTTATATATATAATATTATAAAGTATGGATTATGTGATGAGTACGGGGGCCAGAGCAATCTGAGCTATAGACGTATATGAGTACGGGGGCCAGAGAGATCTGAGCTATCGACGTGTATGAGTGCGGGGGTTCGGAGACATCCGGGCTATCGACGCATAAGTGTGGGGGCTCAAAGACGTTTGTGCTAGCGACGCATATTTGTGTGGTGTGGGGTGCAGAGACGTTTGCATATCGACGCATAGTGGTGGAGTGCGGGGGTTCAGAGATGTCTGGACTATCGACGCATATTATGATATCATATATCCGTATGAGGCGAATGCGGGGTGTGTGAGCTAGCTATACACTATGACGCATTGGTTGTTTTGTGTGATGCGTTAGGCATTATGTTTGTTCATGTTAGAGCTAAACTTCCATAGTGGGAGTTCTATTTTCTTAGTCAGTGTTTTGCGTGTTTAGCATCCCATACCTCACTAAGTGACTCCCTTGTTACCCACCCCTCTTTCTTCCCCCATTTTAGGTGATACTGACGATCTGGAGTTTATTATGTTATTTGGGATTTATGGAGTTTGGAGATGAATTATGCGATTTAATAAATGAAGATTTCAGATATTTTTATTTATTTTATTGTTATGGAAAATGCGGGTGTTAAAATTTGGTATCAGAGTGGGTTCCGTCCCGGCTCTGACCCGGGATGGCGATCTGTGAGGACTTGGTTTTATCGGATTTATAAATTTATTTTTAAAAATGATTTTTGGGGAAACTTGGTGATTTTTAAAATAAAAACAAGTAGCACCTTTCTGTTGTTATTATTCTTGTTAGGAATGTTAGCAACCGGTTTCAGGAGAAGTTGACCATTTTGAATTTCTTCCTTTCAGATGCCGCCGAGAAAGNATGGCGATCTGTGAGGACTTGGTTTTATCGGATTTATAAATTTATTTTTAAAAATGATTTTTGGGGAAACTTGGTGATTTTTAAAATAAAAACAAGTAGCACCTTTCTGTTGTTATTATTCTTGTTAGGAATGTTAGCAACCGGTTTCAGGAGAAGTTGACCATTTTGAATTTCTTCCTTTCAGATGCCGCCGAGAAAGAGTGTTGGTCGTACTCAGGCTGCGAGAGTTGTTCGTTCCCAGACTGCCAGAATTGCTCAGGAGGTTGGAGATGAGCAGGTGCCACCTGTAATTCCGCAGATTCCGGTTCTGCCAGTTGATCATGATGCTTTGAGGCAGCTGGTGCAGGATGAAGCTCAACAGGCTGCTCAACAAGCTGCTCAGCAGGCAGTCCAGCAGGTTGCTCAAGAGGCAGCTAGGCAGGCTACCCAGGCAGCTGCTCAGGAGGTTGCTCGACAGTTAGCTGCAGCTCAGCAGGGACGACGTGGACCTAAAGTTCAGGTGCAGAATGGTCTGCAGATTCAGGTGCAGCAGGCCGCACCAGTTAAGATTCAGTAAGATCAGCAGAATCCTGTTCAGCTGGGTCAGCAGATTCAACCTGTTCACCCAATTCATCAGGTTCCAGGGGTTTTTCAGGTTCCACCACCACCACCAATTCTTCTTGGACAGGTTCCTCAGTATGATGAGACGCTCCTTCAAGTGTTGGGACGCTTGAAGAATGTGGATTTGGAGAAATTCCAGGGAGCAACAGATCCAGTGGAGGCCCATCATTGGAAGCATGGGTTGGCGTCGTGTCTAAAGGCTATCAGTTGTCCACTTCAACTTTGCCTTAATGTCGCGGTGTTATATCTGCATGGCGATGCAGCACTGTGGTGGGATGGAGTGCAAACACTACACCAAGGCGAGCTGACATATGAGGATTTCTGTAAGGCTTTCGACAAGAAGTATTTTCCTAGGGAGTCACTGCACCAGAAGAAGAATGAATTTGAGCATTTGAGGCAGGGTACTAAGACCGTCAGGGAGTATGAGCATGAGTTTAGTCAATTGCGCATGTTTGCTGGTAACCATTTTGATGAGGAGGATATGATCATGAGATTTTTAGATGGGATGCGAGTTGATCTCCGGGGCAGATGCAGTGTGGTGACTTACACTAGCATAGAAGACTTGGTAGAGAAAGCTGTTGTGCAGGAGAGGTGTATTATTGAGGAGCAGAAACATTCCAAGGAAACTCAGTCTAGGACTGAGAGGACTTCAGAGCCAAATAAGCGGACTTGGGATCAGAATAGAGCACCTAATTGTGAGCGTTGTCGTCGCCACCATTTTGGAGAGTGTTTTAAGTGCTTTAGTTGTGGGCAGTTCGGACATGTTGCTAGGAATTGTAGGAGTAGACTACCAGGTACACAGGGTGCAGAAGCAGCAACACCAACAGCTCAAGCAACACCAATAGAAACATCAGCTACAACAACTACGCTAGGACCTTGTTTCACTTGTGGTCAGATGGGCCATATCTCCAGGTTCTGCCCGACTGGGGGGGCCTGCGGCCAAACGTCCAGCCATCAACCCATGAGTATTTGCTATAGGAGGGAACGAGAGAGTAAGCCAACCGATGGTACGTTTCTTTTTACTTTGGTAGTTTCATTTGTGCATGTTGTCTTTTTTGGTTGTCGTGTGTTATTAAGAAAGAAAAAGTGTATAAGATCAGTTCGGTCGAGTGTAAGAGTTTTCACCTTGTTTGTTATGAGAGGACCACATAGTTTAGAGAGTGATCGCAGCTGACCTACCATCTTTCTAACATAGTTAAGTCGAATTGAAGGCATATTCCTTTTGTCAGCACATGAAGGATTGAAGCTATTAGGTACTCACTATGATGTATGTTATACTCAGAGGGAGGGATGAGTCATAACACCAATAAGGGTTAAAGTGAAGATGTTCAGGGGATGACGATCATGATAGTCAACGATTGCTATGGGAGAGACAGATTCAATAAGAAGCATGAGATACCAAGATTTTGCTGATGGTTCATTATTTGGAGCTCGTTTTGTTTGTTTGATATTTAGTCCATAACTTGAATTCGAGGACGAATTCCTCATTAGTGGCGAAGAATTGTAATGACCCAAAACCTAGGATAGGCCCATTTTCTCTAGTAATTAAAACTCCTACGTATTTTACTTTGTCCCACATTGGAAATTTAGAAAATTAACCTCCCTTCTCTTCCCCTATATAATAAACTTCCCCCTTTTTTTTTTTATTTTCATTAAGTCAAAGTATTTGTTTGCGTGTGACAAGTTGCTGAATTATTCGACGACCAGTCACTAAGTAATTTTCTGGCAAGAGTCTCGGTCATGTCCCCGGGTGAGTTTTTTGGCGATAGTTCCGGTAAGTTTATCGCCTCTCTATTTCTTGTTTTAGAAAGTTCTAGTTAGAGGAATTTCTAGTTTAGGAAACCGACATTTTAGGAAAGCTGATATTTAGGAAGTTTGCTATTTTAAGAAGTTACTATTTTAGGAAAGTTTCAATTTTAGGAAAGTTTCTATTTTAGGAAACTTTATTTCTAAAGACTCTGTGCCTAAGTCGTTGATTTCCCTCGTGTTTCAGTTGACCTCAGCTGACAATCTTTCGGTTACCATTCCAGCCAGTGGCAAGGTGAGGGTCTATTCCGTGAATCCCAATACTAGTGTTGAATTATTCCTATCTTAGTTTAGATTTCGATGCATGATACGTCTGTTTTAATTGAGTCTGGTTGAGTCTTGCTTGATAGTTAGGTTATTAAATGTAAACCGGAATTAGGAGGTCTAGAGGATTCAAGTATTGTTTGTATTGATTGATGTTACATGGTTAAATACATATATTTTTATATATATAATATTATAAAGTATGGATTATGTGATGAGTACGGGGGCCAGAGCAATCTGAGCTATCGAGGTATATGAGTACAGGGGCCAGAGAAATCTGAGCTATCGACGTGTATGAGTGCAGGGGTTCGGAGACATCCGGGCATCGACACATATTGAAGTGCGGGGGCTCAAAGACGTTTGAGCTAGCGACGCATATTTGTGTGGTGCGGGGTGCAGAGACGTTTGCATATCGATGCATAGTGGTGGAGTGCGGGGGTTCATAGATGTCGTGACTATCGACGCATATGATGATATAATATATCCGTATGAGGAGAATGCGGGGTGTGTGGGCTAGCTATATACTATGAGCGCATTGGTTGTTTTGTGTGATGCGTTAGGCATTATGTTTGTTCATGTTAGAGCTAAACTTCCATAGTGGGAGTTCTATTTTCTTAGTCAGTGTTTTGCGTGTTTAGCATCCCATACCTCACTAAGTGACTCCCTTGTTACCCACCCCTCTTTCTTCCCCCATTTCAGGTGATACTGACGATCTGGAGTTTATTATGTTATTTGAGATTTATGGAGTTTGGAGATGAATTATGCGATTTAATTAATGAAGATTTCAGATATTTTTATTTGTTTTATTGTTATGGAAAATGCGGGTGTTACAATTTGGTATTAGAGCGGGTTCCGTCCCGGCTCCGACCCGGGATTGCGATCTGTGAGGACCTGGTTTTATCGGATTTATAAATTGATTTTTAAAACTGATTTTTGGGGAAACTTGGTGATTTTTAAAATAAAAAAAAGTAGCACCTTTATGTTGGTATTATTCTTGTTAGGAATGTTAGCAACCGGTTTCAGGAGAAGTTGACCATTTTGAATTTCTTCCTTTCAGATGCCGCCGAGAAAGAGTGTTGGTCGTACTCAGGCTGCGAGAGTTGTTCGTTCCCAGACTGCCAGAACTGCTCAGGAGGTTGGAGATGAGCAGGTGCCACCTGTAATTCCGCAGATTCAGGTTCCACCACCACCACCAGTTCTTCCTGGACTGGTTCCTCAGTATGATGAGACGCTCCTTCAATTGTTGGGACGATTGAAGAATGTGGATTTGGAAAAATTCCAGGGAGCAACAGATCCAGTGGAGGCCCATCGTTGGAAGCATAGGTTGGCGTCGTGTCTAGAGGCTATCAGTTGTCCACTTCATTTTTGCCTTAATGTGGCGGTGTTATATCTGCATGGCGATGCAGCATTATGGTGGGATGGAGTGCAAACACTATACCAAGGCGGGCTGACATACGAGGATTTCTGTAAGGCTTTCGACAAGAAGTATTTTCCTAGGGAGTCACTGCACCAGAAGAAGAATGACTTTGAGCATTTGAGGCAGGGTACTAAGACCGTCAGGGAGTATGAGCATGAGTTTAGTCAACTCCGCATGTTTGCTGGTAACCATTTTGATGAGGAGGATATGATCAGGAGATTTTTAGATGGGATGCGAGTTGATCTCCGGGGCAGATGCAGTGTTGTGACTTACACTAGAATAGAAGACTTGGTAGAGAAAGCTGTTGTGCAGGAGAGGTGTATTATAGAGGAGCAGAAACATTCCAAGGCAGCTCAGCCTAGGACTGAGAGGACTTAAGAGACACATAAGCGGACTTGGGATCAGATTGGAGCACCTAATTGTGAGCGTTGTCGTCGCCACCATTTTGGAGAGTGTTTTAAGTGCTTTAGTTGTGGGCAGTTCAGACATGTTGCTAGGAATTGTAGGAGTAGACTACCAGGTACACATGGTGCAGAAGCAGCAACACCAACAGCTCAAGCAACACCATCAGAAACAGCAGCTACAACAACTACGCTAGGACCTTGTTTCACTTGTGGTCAGATGGGCCATATCTCCAGGTTCTGCCCGACTAGGGGGCCTGCGGTCAAACGTCCAGCCATCAACCCATGAGTATTTGCTACAGGAGGCAACGAGAGAGTTAGCCAACCGATGGTACGTTTCTTTTTACTTTGGTAGTTTCATTTGTGCATGTTGTGTTTTGTGGTTGTCGTGTGTAGTTAGGAAAGAAAAAGTGTATAAGATCAGTTTGGTCGAGTGTAAGAGTTTTCACCTTGTTTGTTATGAGAGGACCACATAGTTTAGAGAGTGATCGCAGCTGACCTACCATATTTCTAACATAGTTAAGTCGAATTGAAGGCATATTCCTTTTGTCTGCACATGAAGGATTGAAGCTATTAGGTACTCACTGTAGGAGGTGGGCTGTACCCACCCCTCAAGGCCCACGGAAAATCACATTCGGCCCGGCAAGGGTGAACAGTTAACAAGGCCAAAAGATTCACTTATATCCGAGTGGCGTCCGTACAAGCAGGAAGTGGCGTTATCGAGCCGACAGCAGGCCCAATACCGGAGGCCCACGAGCCGAGAACGACCTAGGTTAAGACCGAGGAGTCCAAGCTATAAAAGGGGAGGGAAGGAGCACGAGCGAGGGATCTGAAAACTTGACACAGAGACGACGGCATAGATTATGGCAAATAGCTATATTTATTCCGTTGTCTTAATCAAACCCAAACGTAATCCCGGTAAAGCTCCCGAGCACCGGGATTCTCTTTGTACTCTCTCCAGTTATAAATAAAATCTCCCGTTCTCTCGGTTTGTCTTGATTTACACCTTTGTAATAACCCACCGACGAGTCCCGTCACTCACTTTACTGACATACGACCGAACTCGGTTCAAACAGTTGGCGCCCACCGTGGGGCATAACAAAGTAGTGTGATATAAAGATGAACGAAGAAGCTCCCTCCGACGTGCAACCGGAAGAAACTCCACCGGTTCCGAACGCAGATACCCTTATGGATTCCGTCCTGGCCCGGCTTGCTCATCAAGAAGAGGTTCAAAAGAAGACTAACGAGCACCTCGCAGCCATCGCCGCCGCGCTCGCAAACCCAGACAGAAATCTCTCGACGGCTCGACGATTTCTTTTCAACACAAACCCTACTCCTACTCCGGCTAACCAACCCATTCAGCCGATTGATACCCCGACACCGTCCAACCGGCGGACAACCCAGATCTGCAAACCGTTCGCGAAATCGCCGAGTTGAAACTCGCACTTCAAGAGATTCATTCACAGATCCACCACGTGACAAGTGCAGCTCCTCAGATAGACAAGGTCCTCGCAACCGCCCTCCGTACACCCTTCACTCGCCGCATTACCAACGTCAGACTACGAATCACGGAAAAGATCCGCCTCCCTACCTTTGGCGGCATTGACGACCCATCGGAACACGTGACGGCATTTAACATCGCCATGGGCCGGGAAAATTTCAACGACGCCGAGCGAGATGCCGGCTTTTGCCAGCGATTCGTCGAGAGCCTCGAAGGAGCCGCGCTGAACTGGTTCTCCCGCTTACCGGAAAACTCCATTGACACCTTTCGTAATCTCTCGACGGCTTTCCTGAAGCACTACATCATGTTCACTAACCAGAAAGCCACCGCCTCCGATTTGTTGGAGCTATCTCAGCTGCACGGCCAAACCCTAAGAGACTTCATGGAGAAATTCAAGGACGTCGTGTCTAAGGTAGACGTCCCCGACAACATCGCAGTGGATGCCCTGAAAAATACGCTTTACATGCACTCCAAGTTCCGAGAAGACCTTTACCGCAACCCAACGACATCGCTTCAGGACGCTATCGCACGCTCGACCAACTTCATCCGAATGGAAGAAGATACCAAGGCGATGATAAGCAAGCAGCATGCGAATAAACCAGCGCCGAGCAAAACCTCCGACTCAAAGCAAGAGCCGAGACAACACTCGCCGGACGAAAAACAGCCGAAGAAGAAGAGCTTCGTCTACATCGTAGACGAGGACACCATCTCCGACTCCACAGTCGTAGTTCGCGCCAAAGGATGGAATCACTATTAACGTAAGGAGGACGGTGAACTGAGCGAACCAACATCCCAGAAACCCGACACCGATGAGCGCGAACGGTACTGCTCATACCATAAATCCAGGGCGCACGACTCAAAGGATTGCAAGCAGCTCAAGGAGATACTGTTCGGAAAATATTCCCGCGGCGAAATCCCAACCGACCCTCCAAAACCGCGTCCGAAAGGGAATAACAGCTGGAGCAAGAACAAGGATAAAAGAGGCCAGAAATCGTCCAGCACACCCAGCAAAGCGAAGGAGGATACATCAAAACCTGAGGAGAAAACCGAGCCCCGCGATCGTGATGAACCGCCTCCCGAGGAGGAACAACCAAAGAACAGAAAGCGGATCCAAGTCATACTCGCTGGCCCCGAGTCTCCATCTGGACCCGAGTCTTCCTCTGACAACAAGAACGAATCCCGAGACCTGCGTTCACTCCTCACCGTGCGACGTTCAGCCCGCACACCGGATGCCGCCCACGATCTCCGAGATACCATAAACCGATACAAAACACGCCGAGTCGTACCAGATGCGCAAGTCGTCGACCTCCGGGATAAGTTGAACTCCGCTAAGAGAGACCTCCGAGAAACGCTCAATCAATCGAAGCAGCTCGACCTACGCCAACACTTGGATAAGGTCAGGTCTTTCGCCAAGTCTGACCCGCATTCGGGGGGCACCCACTCGGCTCAACTTCATCATGGGGGGCTCACCGCCCTGTGACGATTCAGTACGCTCCATTAAAACTGACCAAAAGCGTGCAAAGTCCTCCGGAGGCTGGATCGCTCTACCCCTAGACGATCCCCGAATCACGTTCTCAGCCGAAGACGCCATCGGGGTACACATGCCTTACAACGATCCACTATTAATTGAAGTAGGAATCGCCGATTGCGAAGTAACTAAAGTCCTCATCGATACGGAAATGTATCCTCGAGCCCTCGACCCGCTCCTTGACCGGATTCAATGGCGCATCCGAGGACATGCTCGGCACCATCCGCCTTCCGGTATACGCCGGGGGCGTAGCACGAACTGTCAAATTCTCTATAATCGGTATGAGTGCCCCGTATCACGTGATACTCGGAACGCCTTGGCTACACTCAATGAGAGCGATCTCATCTACCTACCATCAATGCGTCAAATTCCCAGGCAACGACGGACGCATCCGCACACTTCGTGGTGATCAGGAAGCGGCTCGCGCGTTGCTCGTAGCGAATATCAAGCAAACTTCACGCCGAGTAAACAACGTGACCGCCAAACTGATAGACAAAATCTATCCCCAAAAAGAAGAGATCCAAGAAGTTCAGCTCGATGACAGTAATCCAGGCAAGGTAGTTCGGATCGGGGCCTACCTGCCGGACGACATGAAGCGCGACATCGTCGAGTTCTTGCGAGCCAATCAATCGACCTTTGCTTGGGAGACGTCAGACATGAAGGGAATCGACCCCTCTATCACCTCGCACCAGTTGAACGTCGACCCAACTTTTAAACCCATCAGACAGAAGAGACGAAAACTGGGACCCGAACGATCCAAGGCAGTAAACGAAGAAGTTGAACGCCTACTCGCAGCTGGCTCAATTACGGAAGTTTGGTACCCCGAGTGGTAAGCCAACCCAGTTGTCGTCAAAAAGAAAAACGGCAAGTGGCGTGTTTGCGTCGACATTACCGATCTCAACAAGGCCTGCCCGAAGGACAGCTTCCCGCTCCCCCACATCGATCGCTTGGTAGAATCGACCACCGGGAACGAGCTGTTAACGTTCATGGACGCATTTTCCGGCTATAATCAAATCTCTATGCATCCCGATGACCGAGAGAAAACCGCGTTCATCACAGATAGAGGGACCTACTGCTACAAGGTCATGCCTTTTGGGCTAAAGAACGCCGGTGCAACTTACCAACGTCTCGTCAACAAGATGTTCGCGAACGACCTCGGCCGAACAATGGAAATCTATATCGACGATATGCTGGTCAAATCGCTCCGCGCCGCAGACCACCCGAAGCATATCGCGGCATGTTTCCGAATGTTAAACGAATACGGCATGAAGTTAAATCCGGCCAAGTGCACATTCGGGGTTACCTCTGGCGAGTTCCTCGGGTACATCGTGACACAAAGGGGAATCGAGGCCAACCCAAAGCAGATTTTGGCAATCCTCGACCTTCCCAGCCCGAGAAACAGCCGCGAGGTCCAACGCCTAATCGGCCGCATCGCAGCCTTAAACAGGTTCATATCCCGATCAACGGATAAATGCCTTCCGTTCTACGAACTCCTTTGAGGAAACAAGCATTTCATCTGGGACGAGAACTGCGAAGCAGCATTCTCGCAGTTGAAGCAGTACCTCACCACGCCTCCAGTACTCTCGAAACCCGAGTCCGGCGATATCCTCTCCCTCTACATCGCAGTATCCACAACCGCGGTCAGCAGCGTCCTAATTAAAGATGATCGCGGAGAACAAAAGCCGATATTCTATACCAGTAAGCGTATGACCGAGCCCGAGATGCGCTACCCGACACTTGAGAAAATGGCCCTAGCAGTAATCACCTCCGCGCGAAAGCTCCGGCCATATTTCCAATCTCACACGGTTGAAGTCCTAACAAACTATCCTCTCCGGACAGTCATGCAAAATACCAATCAGTCGGGCCGACTGTCCAAATGGGCAATCGAGTTAAGCGAGCACGACGTCGTGTTCAAAGGACGCCCCGCCGCCAAGTCTCAAGTCTTAGCTGATTTTATTATCGAGCTGCCAAAAAATCTCGAAGAAGAACTCATCCAGGAACTCACACTACCTAAAGGAAACTGGATACTCCACGTCGACGGATCAGCTACAAACCAAGGATCCGGAGCCGGCGTGCAGCTCCAATCCCCAACAGGCGAGCTAATTCGGCAATCCTTCAGTTTTGGTTTCCAGGCGTCAAACAATGAGGCCGAGTACAAATCCTTAATCGCGGGCCTTCGATTGGCGAAAGCGGTCAACGCGAAACGCCTTAGTGCCTATTCCGACTCTCAGTTAGCGACGAGTCAATTCAGCGGTGAATACGATACTCGGAACGAACGCATGAACGCGTACCTCCAACTAGTCAAAAACCTCTCTCGGGAATTTGAATTCTTCGAACTAACCAAAGTCCCGCGAGGAGAAAACATCTGCGCCGATGCCCTAGCCGCGTTAGGGAGCAAGATACGAGACCAAGTGAAGCGTACGATCCAGATACATAGGGTCGAAGAACCAAGCATCGACCCAGCTGTCGGTAGCACCGTAGTGGCCGTACGAACACGAGCCTCCGCACGCGCTAGGGAAAACCTCCCCACAGAGGATGCGCACGACGATGACTCGACGCATTCAACCCCCGCGAGCGAAGCAAATGACCCGGCTGCTGACTGGCGAACCGAGCTATACGACTTCCTTCGGGACGGCACGCTGCCCCTCGACAAATGGAAAGCACGGAGACTCAAAGCGAAAAGCACATGTTACGTGCTAATTGGCGATCGTCTGCACCGAGTCGCCGCGAACAGAGTACTGCTCCGATGCATCCATGGCGACGAGACGCGCCTAGTCATGGCCGAGACGCACGAAGGCGCACCACGGAATCATTCCGGGGATCGAGCCCTCGCAATCAAGATAAAAAACCTCGGTTTCTATTGGCCGTCGATGACAGCCGACTGCATATCTTACGCCCTACATTGCGACAAGTGTCAACGACACGCACCGACGATCAACTCCCCGACTGAAATGCTCCGCACAATGACTGCCCCTTATCCGTTTATGCGTTGGGGAATGGATATAATTGGCCCAATGCCGAGTTCACGGCAGCGACGCTTTATTCTCGTTCTCACCGATTACTTCACCAAATGGATCGAAGCCGAGGCCTACACCAGGATTACCGACAAAGAAGTCCAGAAATTTGTTTGGCGAAACATTATCTGCCGTCACGGTCTACCTTACGAAATAATGATGGACAACGGCTCCCAATTCATCTCACAACATTTCCGCGAGTTCTGCGACAAATGGCGAATCCGCCTCAACACTTCGACTCCACGTTACCCGCAGAGTAATGGTCAGGCCGAATCCTCCAACAAAGCCATCATTGACGGCATCAAGAAACGACTCGACCTTAAAAAGGGTTGCTGGGCCGACGGGTTAGATGGAGTACTATGGTCACACCGAACTACCCCTCGAGGCGCAACCAAAGCTATTCCATTCTCGCTGGCTTACGGAGTCGAAGCAATGGCACCGGCCGAAGTCAATGTTGCTAGTCTACGTTGCAGTAAAATGCCCCAGACAGATGATCTCAACCAAACGAAGTTGCTCGATGCCCTTGACATGATCGAAGAAAAACGCGACCAGGCTTTACTGCGCATACAAAATTACCAGCGACAGATCGAGAGCTACTACAACAAGAAAGTCCGCTCCCGACCTCTCGCCTTGGGCGATCTCGTTCTACGCAAAGTCTTCGAGAATACTGCGGGAGTCGATTTCACCCTACTGTCAAATAAATCGTAAATAAGGAAACTTCGGGAAAACCCTAAGTTTCCAGAGGAACCGGCTATCTGCGAGAACCGCACAACGAAAATAAGAAAACGATAACTTAGAATTTAAATGAGAATAAACGAAAATAGAGAGCAAAGAAGGTTCTTATTCCAAATCTGCGTTGAACTGGTACAAAGAGAGTAGCCGAAAACGTAAGAACTAGAAAACCTTAATTGAGACGCAGCTCGT
>CAKOAT010329598.1:212361-230836 GCA_932364175.1 Eruca vesicaria subsp. sativa
TTCTCGATCCTTCCTTTTCTTCTGCGGAAATCTTCTATTTCTCTTCAAACCTTCCTTTTATGTTTAAACTTGACTTTTATTTTCTTTCTGCGAGTAAACCGTCAAAACGTTATCAAATCTGCGGGTTAGATTCCGTTAAAATCGCGAGATGGGTTTTTATCGCGTTTTAGGTCCTTCCGGGCCGTTTTGCGATAAAAACTGTTTTCCGACTTTTTACGGGATCGTTTCCTGATCTGACGTCGTTTTTAATAAATTTCTCGAGTTAATCGCAAAGTTTTATGATTTACTCGACTTTCTATTAAAAACACGTTTTTTACGACTTACTAGGCGTTTTTTATTAAAAGCGCGTTTTTTACGATTTTAACGAGAAATCTCGAATAAATCGTATAGTTTAGGCAATGTTCGGTGTTTCGTTTAACCTTTGCCGTTTTATACGATTTCCTCGAGTTCTTTCCGAGAAAACGAAGTTTTACGGTTTTTATCGTAAAACTCGAACGGTAAGTCGGATCGAGATGGAACGAGAGATATTTCGGCCGTGGTTTAGAATGCGACCTTGTCGAAAGACGTAAGTTTCGAATCGGGAATACGAGAAAACGAGACGCGGAGTGTCCGGGACGTCTCTAGTTCGCCCATCGGCGTACTAAGCCGGGCCTGGCTTAGTACGCCGATGGGCGAACTAGTCATGCATGTTTTAGTTCGCCCATCGGCGAACTAAGCCGGGCCCGGCTTAGTTCGCTGATGGGCTTACTAGAGAATGCTTTTTAGTTCGCCCATCGGCGTACTAAGCCGGGCCCGGCTTAGTACGCCGATGGGCGAACTTAAGAGTGACTCTTAGTACGCCCATCGGCGAACTAGAGAGTGTTTCTTAGTTCGCCCATCGGCGAACTAAGCCGGGTCCGGCTTAGTTCGCCGATGGGCGAACTAGTTGCGACTAGTTCGCGTTTTACGGCTTTTTCGGTTTTTTGCGGTTTTGCAAAACGATTCTCGAGTTTTATAAAACGATCTTCGGATTTCATAAAACGACTTTTTAGTTTTATAAAAATGATCTTCGAGTTTTATAAAACGATTCTCGAGTTTTATAAAACGGTTTCTCAAGTTTTATAAAATGATTCTCGAGTTTTATAAAACGATTCTCGAGTTTTATAAAACGGTTTCTCGAGTTTTATAAAGCGATTTCTCGAGTTTTATAAAACGATTCTCGAGTTTTATAAAACGGTTTCTCAAGTGTTATAAAACGATTCTCGAGTTTTATAAAACGATTCTCGAGTTTTATAAAACGGTTTCTCGAGTTTTATAAAGCGATTTCTCGAGTTTTATAAAACGATTCTCGAGTTTTATGAAACGATTCTCGAGTTTTATAAAACGATTCTCGAGTTTTATAAAACGATCCTCGAGTCTTATAAAACGATTCTCGAGCTTTATAAAACGATTTCTCGAGTTTTATAAAACGATTTCTCGAGTTTTATAAAACGATTCTCGAGCTTTATAAAACGATTTCTCGAGCTTTATAAAACGATTTCTCGAGTTTTATAAAACGATTTCTTGAGTTTTATAAAACTATTCCTCGGGTTTTATAAAACTGTTCTTTTTGTATTTTCGCGGGGAGTTTTGGCTATTAATTCCGTCGTACCGATTTTGACCCCAACAAATACCAAAGAGCCGAACGCCGGTAAACTAGGAGCCAACTGGGAAGGTCCATACAAGATCATCAGGTCGTCAAACCCGGCGTTTACCGATTGGAAACTTCAACAGGACAAGCAGTGCCTCGGGCGTGGAATTCCATGCATCTTCGCCGTTACAGCAGCGCGTAGATACGCTTTAACAAAAAAAAAAACCCCCGAGTAGATGCGCTTCCCAGCCACTTCCACTCACCAAACCCCCGAGTAGATGCGCCCCCCGGCCACTTCTGCTCGGTCCAATGAACTACGGACGGCTTGATCCTCCTTCGAGGTACGTAGGCAGCCCAACTGGGTTCAGCTGTAATTCTATAACCATCCCAACGTGTCGCCGGGGGTAATCCTTTACGTCCGAGACCTCGGTAATGTTCGCGCCCTCGCCAACGCAAGTGACGGACTGCGCACGAACACTTACCTCCTAAGCGGCAGTAAGTCCTGATCAGACGAACTCGATGCTATTGCATTTGGACTGACGGTTATTTTCATATTCGTACTTGTCCCGAGGAAGGGCACGGCCACCCAAACACTTGGCGGAACAACTTTATGACTTGTTGAAAACCTTAAACTTCGAGAATAGAACACTCACTCTCACTTGCACATGGTCGGGTTCGGAACCGAGCCTCCAAAGCAGCGTACGAGTATTTACCGACCTAACTCGATAACTGACCAGTTACTTCGAATGGTCGAAAGCACATCTCCAGCAATTTGTTCCGAGTAAAAGCCGAGTCCGCCCCACACTTAAATTACTTCGAACCAGCGATCAGTGACCAGGAGTCCGGTCTCAGAGCCGAACGTCCGACCTGTTACTTGATTAATGTTCGATAATTTAATTGGGACTAACTCTAAAAAAAATATATAATACTCGGAATAGATGAACCATTGCACGAGATCAAATCAACAAAGTAAATACCGCATTCAAACTTGTTCAAGTACTAACACCGTACATAATAAGACCCTATCAACGGGACAAAATAAACAAAAGAAAACAAAGGCAGCATGCCCCGAGTAATAAGAAAAAGTAGCAGACGCATCGCTCTCACTCCTTGGCCCGCTCATCTCCCGCTCGGACTTCCGGCTGAGTGTCAACCTGTTCACGTTGTTCTTCCGGACTCACCGGGTTGGGCCTCGCCTTGTCACTATCAACACTGCATCCCTTCCGTCCGGAGCCTCCCGAACCCGAGCAATCAGCCTCCTCCGAAGATCCCGTGATGGACGCCTCCTCAGCATCTTCGTTAACACCTTCCACCGAATGACCCGTAGTACGAAGCCGCGCGGCAGCCCCCGGACTTATCAGATTCAGGTTAGAGCCATGCGGACCCGAAGCAAGCTCTTTCTCAAAATCTGCTATAAGCATATCGAGGAGATCCTGATCGACAAACTCCGAGTCCAGCGCGAGCGGGGATACCTCCAAGTCGGGCTCAGTCAGAGGACCCACATCCAATCGATTGGCTTCCGCAAACCAGTATTCCTCCTTTTTACGAAAGAATTCGATTCTCTCCTGCGGGATCGGAACCCCCTTTTTCTGTAGGAGCTCGAGACACTTCCGGGTACCGAAAGCCTGGCTGTAACGCAGCCGAGCGTCATCAAACTGCGGGAAGGAATTTTCCCGGTTGCGGATTCGCTCAAGCCTGACGAACATTTTTGTGCACATCACGGCGGTTACCCTAGCCCACTCCTTAGTAACCTCGAAAACCCGGGATTCTCTCAAGCGAGCAGCTTCCTTCGCGTGCGCCTCAATAAGTTCGAGCTTCTCGCGCTCCAACCGAAACTTCTCCAAAAATAGAGCAGCCCCCTCCTTTTCGACCTTAGCAGCCGCGTCCCTCATGGACTTGAATCTACTCGAGATATCCTCAGCTCGCATCGCCTCGACCTCCGCACGACGAGTGGCTTCCTCCTTCTCCGTCTCAACCCGCTTCAAGGAGGCTTTCAGCGACTTAATCCGCTTCTTCCCGTCTCTAACCTTCTCTCGGGCTTCGCCCGAGTCAGCATATGCTCTCTTGAGCTCCGAGTCGTACTTCTCAACGAGAAAGTTAAAGCTGCCACCAGCCTGAAACAATCGGCAAACGTGTAAGTTAAAGTTAGGAGGAAAGCCGACACGTGCATATATCGAGCAACCGAAAGAGACGGATACTTACAGTCAAGAAGTTTCGTGAAGCATCCTTGAAAGCACTCGGAAAGACCAACTGATCGGCGGGCGGAAGGCTGCGCGGACCCCCTTTTATCTGACCGACAAGTTCGGCACATCTAGGTCCATTGGAAATTAGTGGAGACGCCTCCTCGTACGAAAAGGAAACCTTATCCGGGAAGACAGTCTTGAATTTCCGGGTAATCGGACGATCTCCCGGAGAAGACAAAGTCCCGAGGACAGAACTCGGAGGAGGGACGCCGCTTAGAGACCCTGCGACGGGATCCGGCGTAGCCATTGTTCTTTCGTCTCCCTCGAGTTCTCCTTTAGACGGGGATCTAGACGATCGATCCGCTGAGCCATCCGGAAGACCGGGAAGAGATTCGTCAGCCACTCGGTTTACAACCGCGGCTTCCTCTACTTGGGGATGCTCCACCAACTCATCTCGTGGAACGGAGGCATTCCCGGTCGCGGAGTCGGGACCATCGTCAGTCGACCCCCGAGTAAGCTTCTCAGCGGACTTCTCAGTCGACCCTATTTTCTTTTTCCTCCTCTTCTTGGCGGGTTGATCAGGCACGATTTGTTCCTATGAAATAGAGGAACCGATCCCTTCACTTGGCTTCGAACCGGGATCATCGCCATCCGACTTCCGCCTCGATCCTCCAGCCGACCCCTCGGTAGACTCTTTCCTTCTCCTCTTCTTCTTGGAGGGAGTATCGGAGACGGCCTGTTTTTCGACAATTGGAGGATCTCGAGTAATTCCCCCATCAAGGCGACCTTCAGGTTCCACGGGGTCGATCGACCCCGCCTTCGACAAATCGCCAGTAGGAGGGGCAGTAGCGTCCGCAGGCTCGGATCCGTCAAGGTTGAACGTATTCAGCACGTTCATAAGTCATGCTCCTCCCAGCTCCTCTTCCTCCTCTATTTCCTGGGACAAATCTGGCACACCTCTCATCTTCCGTGCTCGGTTAATAGACTTTTGTTCCGCTCTCGAGAAAAGCACCGACCATTTCTTGTCAGACCGACTTTTGCACGGTAACTTCGAGTCCCACGTACCTACGCAAAATACATAGACGAGCAAAAATGTTAAGTGTGGCACTTAGAGACGGAAAAGGGAGGGAGAAATAACGCAAAGCAAAGAATCTCACCGTCGTCTATGCGATTCAACCAACGACGTGTCCTTTCCTCACTTATCTCGGGCCACCGAAGATGTCCAAGTTCAACCAACGCCCTAGCGTTATCGTAGAAAGAGCCTGGAACTCCGGTCAGGTATGGATGATTCACTGCACAAGAACAAGAGAGTCGGTAAGTATGCGAGAACATGTTTACAAGAGAGGAGTAACTATCTACCAGCATGCCAATTCCAAAACACTCGTGACCCGACATCCGGGGGATCGACAAACGAAAACTCGTCTGACTTGACGAAGAAGTAATATCGCTGCCAATCGTTGGTCTTTGAAGGATGTCCCATGATCACATTGTAGCTCGGCCTCATCGTGATGGAGAAGAAGTCGTCATCCAGCGGTTTGATTGAGGTTAATTCCTCGAAAGCTCGGGGACAAAGTACAATGCCGAGCTCGGCTGACATCACCAACAGCGCAACTATCAGGCGGAATGGGCCATTTACGAACTAACTTATGGCAAGGTCACGACGGGCAGCATATGAAGTCACAAGTCTCGGAATTGGGAACCAGAGCCTCGTGTCCCTCTCGAAATATGCCTCGTACACGCACTGATATCCCATCGGAGGAGCCCAGGGCCGCTGACTATCGGTCGGAATCAAGTACATAACTCCAACTGCATCAAGACGCTTCAGCAAATTCTCAACCCGAGTGGAAGTAGACCACGTCGACCATATGCGTCTGTTGGAATAAGTACCGCGCTCGCGGATTAAGTTTGACGGAATTTCCGTACCCCGCTCGAAGACGCCATTTCCCAAGTAACGTGTTGGGACCGGAGGAGGACTGGCAACAACTCGAGTACGTTTGGAAGGACCCGTTGTTCGAGCCTCACTCGACGCTCTGACGGCACAACCCCGGGCGTTAGACCTAACGGGTTGCGCTGGGGGATTCCTGGTTAAAATCGGGACACCAAGTGACTCGGCAGCCTCGTTACCGACAGCCTCTCCTCTCAACTCCCTCTCTGAATCAACGACAAGAAGTCTCTGCGCCAAATCAAGACTAGCCGAGTCGCGGAGCACCCTTCGATGCTCTAATTCGAAGTCGTCTAAAGGCTCACCGGTTGTCTCGTCTCGCGCTACATCTTTCCCTTTCTCTTCCCGAGTCAATCGCTTTCGGGGACACATCGTAACCAGCAGTGCGTATATATCTTACAAACATTCTAGAGAGAGAAAGTAGAGAGAAGGGAGAGAGAATACCTGATTTCGCGGAGAAGAATGAAAGAAGCAGAGGCAAGAGGGGTATATATATAAGAGGAGTAAGGCGCGGATCTCAGTGCTGCATTTATTAGGTCTACGAATACCTAGATGGGCTTTTATTTCGCGACTGTTCATATTCCGCCCTTAATGGGCCGAGTCTGATATGAAAAAGCCCATCATTCGCGACGGTTCGCATTCCCTTCCTACGCACCCGAGCAAGATGAGAAATGTATTGGCAGACGGAAGCCGAGTAAACGACGCGATCGTCACTCTGCTCGATTACCGAGTAAACCGTGAGAAACGTCAATCAACGGAAGCCGAGTAAACGACGCGATCGTCACCCTGCTCGATTAACGAGTAAATCGTGAGAAACGTCAATCAACGGAAGCCGAGTAAACGACGTGATCGTCTCCCTGCTCGATTACCGAGTAAACCGTGAGAAACGTCAATCAACGGAAACCGAGCGAGCGACACGACCACCATTCCCGCTCGATCACCGAGCAGACTGAGAAACATATTAACAGACGGAAACCGACTAAACAGCGCGATCATCGCCTCTGTTCGATTACAGAATAGAACCAAGCAAGCGACTCGATCGCCTTTTTCAATTACTCGATCACCGAATGAATTGCGAACAACTGATTGTCTGTACGAGACCAAGCAATGCATTCGCGTCCGTCCCGGCTGATGAGCGAACTCCTCGCCTAAATGGGGATCTTTCGAAAATCTCTCCCACACTCCGAGTATGCTTTCCCGTAAACCTAATTGGTTCATTCTATTGACTCGTCGACCGATCGTCAATAGACTGGGGGGACTTACTGTAGGAGGTGGGCTGTACCCACCCCTCAAGGCCCACGGAAAATCACATTCGGCCCGGCAAGGGTGAACAGGTAACAAGGCCAAAAGATTCACTTATATCCGAGTGGCATCCGTACATGCAGGAAGTGGCGTTATCGAGCCGACAGGAGGCCCAATACTGGAGGCCCACGAGCCGAGAACGACCTAGGTTAAGACCGAGGAGTCCAAGCTATAAAAGGGGAGGGAAGGAGCACGAGCGAGGGATCCGAAAACTTGACACAGAGACGGCGGCATAGATTAGGGCAAATAGCTAGATTTATTCCGTTGTCTTAATCAAACCCAAACGTAATCCCGGTAAAGCTCCCGAGCACCGAGATTCTCTTTGTACTCTCTCCAGTTATAAATAAAATCTCCCGTTCTCTCGGTTTGTCTTGATTTACACCTTTGTAATAACCCACCGACGAGTCCCGTCACTCACTTTACTGACATACGACCGAACTCGGTTCAAACACTCACTATGATGTATCAGTGATACTCAGAGGGAGGGATGAGTCATAACACCAATAAGGGTTCAAGTGAAGATGTTCAGGGGATGACGATCATGATAGTAAACGATTACTATGGGAGAGACAGATTCAATAAGAAGCATGAGATACCAAGATTTTGCTAATGGTTCATTATTTGGAGCTCTTTTTGTTTGTTTGATATTCGGTTCATAACTTGAATTCGAGGACGAATTCCTCATTAGTGGGGAAGAATTGTAACGACCCAAAACCTAGGATTGGCCAATTTTCTCTAGTAATTAAAACTCGTAAGTATTTTACTTTGTCCCACATTGGAAATTTAGAAAATTAACCTCCCTTCTCTTCCCCTATATAATAAACTTCCCCCTTCTCTTTTAATTTCATTAAGTCAAAGTATTTCTTTGTGTGTGACAAGTTGTTGAATTATTCGACGACAAGTCACTAAGTAATTTTCTGACGAGAGTTTCGGTCAGGTCCCCGGGTGAGTGTTTTGGCGATAGTTCCGGTAAGTTTATCGCCTCTCGATTTCTTGTTTTGGAAGTTCTAGTTAGAGGAATTTCTAGTTTAGGAAACCACCATTTTAGGAAAGCTTATATTTAGGAAAGTTGCTATTTTAAGAAGTTGTTATTTTAGGAAAGTTTCTATTTAAGAAAGTTTCTATTTTAGGAAACTTTATTTCTAAAGACTCTTAGCCTAAGTCGTTGATTTCCCTCGTGTTTCAGTTGACCTCAGCTGACAATCTTTCGTTGATCATTGCAGCCAGTGGCAAAGGTGAGGGTATATTCCGTGAATCCCAATACTAGTGTAGAATTATTCCTATCTTAGTTTAGATTTCGATGCATGATCCGTCTGTTTGAATTGAGTCTGGTTGAGTCTTGCTTGATAGTTAGGTTATTAGATGTAAACCAGAGTTAGGAGGTCTAGAGGATTCAAGTATTGTTTGTATTGATTGATGTTAAATGGTTAAATACATATATTTTATATATATAATATTATAAAGTATGGATTATGTGATGAGTATGGGGGCCAGAGCAAGCTGAGCTGTCGACGTATATGAGTACGGGGGCCAGAGAAATCTGAGCTATCTACGTGTATGAGTGCGGGGGTTCAGAGACATCCGGGCTATCGATGCATATTGGAGTGCGGGGGCTCAAAGACGTTTGGGCTAGCGACGCATATTTGTGTGGTGCGGGGTGCAAAGACGTTTGCATATCGACGCATAGTGGTGGAGTGCGGGGGTTCAGAGATGTCTGGACTATCGACGCATATTATGATATCATATATCCGTATGAGGAAAATGCGGGGTGTGTGGGCTAGCTATACACTACGAGCGCATTGGTTGTTTTGTGTGATGCGTTAGGCATTATGTTTGTTCATGTTAGAGCTAAACTTCCATAGTGGGAGTTCTATTTTCTTAGTCAATGTTTTGCGTGTTTAGCATCCCATACCTCACTAAGTGACTCCCCTGTTACCCACCTCTCTTTCTTCCCCCATTTCAGGTGATACTGACGATCTGGAGTTTATTATATTATTTGAGATTTATGGAGTTTGGAGATGAATTATGCGATTTAATAAATGAAGATTTCAGATATTTTTATTTATTTTATTGTTATGGAAAATACGGGTGCTACAATTTGGTTTTAGAGAGGGTTCCGTCCCGGCTCCGACCCGGGATGGCGATCTGTGAGGACCTGGTTTTATCGGTTTTATAAATTAGTTTTTAAAAATGATTTTTGGGGAAACTTGGTGATTTTTAAAATAAAAACAAGTAGCAACTTTCTGTTGGTATTATTCTTGGTAGGAATGTTAGCAACCGGTTTCAGGAGAAGTTGACTATTTTGAATTTATTCCTTTCAGATGCCGCCGAGAAAGAGTGTTGGTCGTACTCAAGCTGCGAGAGTTGTTCGTTCCCAGACTGCCAGAACTGCTCAGGAGGTTGGAGATGAGCAGGTGCCACCTGTAATTCCGCAGATTCAGGTTCCACCACCACCACCAGTTCTTCCTGGACTGGTTCCTCAGTATGATGAGACGCTCCTTCAATTGTTGGGACGATTGAAGAATGTGGATTTGGAAAAATTCCAGGGAGCAACAGATCCAGTGGAGGCCCATCGTTGGAAGCATAGGTTGGCGTCGTGTCTAGAGGCTATCAGTTGTCCACTTCAACTTTTCCTTAATGTCGCGGTGTTATATCTGCATGGCAATGCAACATTGTGGTGGGATGGGGTGCAAACACTACACCAAGGCGAGCTGACATATGAGGATTTCTGTAAGGCTTTCGAGAAGAAGTATTATCCTAGGGAGTCACTGCACCAGAAGAACAATGACTTTGAGCATTTGAGGCAGGGTACTAAGACCGTCAGGGAGTATGAGCACGAGTTTAGTCAATTCCGCATGTTTGCTGGTAAACTTTTTGATGAGGAGGATATGATCAGGAGATTTTTAGATGGGATGCGAGTTGATCTCCGGGGCAGATGCAGTGTGGTGACTTACACTAGCATAGAAGACTTGGTAGAGAAAGCTGTTGTGCAGGAGAGGTGTATTATTGAGCGGCAGAAACATTCCAAGGTAGCTCAGCCTAGGACTGAGAGGACTTCAGAGCCACATAAGCGGACTTGGGATCAGACTGGAGCACCTAATTGTGAGCGTTGTTGTCGCCACCATTTTGGAGAGTGTTTTAAGTGCTTTAGTTGTGGGCAGTTCGAACATGTTTCTAGGAATTGTAGGAGTAGACTACCAGGTACACAGGGTGTAGAAGCAGCAACACCAACAGCTCAAGCAACACCAACAGAAACAGCAGCTACAACAACTACGCTAGGACCTTGTTTCACTTGTGGTCAGATGGGCCATATCTCCAGGTTCTGCCCGACTAGGGGGCCTGCGGCCAAACTTCCAGCCATCAACCCTTTAGTATTTGCTACAGGAGGCAACGAGAGAGTGAGCCAACCGATGGTACGTTTCTTTTTACTTTGGTATTTTCATTTGTGCATGTTGTCTTTTGTGGTTGTCGTGTGTAATTAGGAAAGAAAAAGTGTATAAGATAATTTCGGTCGAGTGTAAGAGTTTTCACCTTGTTTGTTATGAGAGGACCACATAGTTTAGAGAGTGATCGCAGCTGACCTACCATCTTTCTAACATAGTTAAGTCGAACTGAAGGCATATTCTTTTTGTCAGCACATGAAGGATTGAAGCTATTAGGTACTCACTACGATGTATCAGTTATACTCAGAGGGAGGGATGAGTCATAACACCAATAAGGGTTCAAGTGAAGATGTTCAGGGGATGAGGATCATGATAGTCAACGATTGCTATAGGAGAGACAGATTCAATAAGAAGCATGAGATACCAAGATTTTGCTGATGGTTCATTATTTGGACCTCTTTTTGTTTGTTTGATATTCGGTCCATAACTTGAATTCGAGGACGAATTCCTTATTAGTGGGAAAGAATTGTAACGACCCAAAACCTAGGATAGGCCGATTTTCTCTAGTAATTAAAACTCGTAAGTATTTTACTTTGTCCCACATTGGAAATTTAGAAAATTAACCTCCCTTCTCTGCCCCTATATAATAAACTTCCCCCTTCTCTTTTATTTTCATTAAGTCAAAGTATTTCTTTGCGTGTGACAAGTTGTTGAATTATTCGACGACCACTCACTAAGTAATTTTCTGGCGAGAGTTTCGGTCAGGTCCCCGGGTGAGTTTTTTGGCGATAGTTCCGGTAAGTTTATCGCCTCTCTATTTCTTGTTTTGGAAAGTTCTAGTTGGAGGAATTTCTAGTTTAGGAAACCGCCATTTTAAGAAAGCTGATATTTAGGAAAGTTGCTATTTTAAGAAGTTGCTATTTTAGGAAAGTTTCCATTTTAGGAAAGTTTCTATTTTAGGAATCTTTATTTCTAAAGACTCTGAGCCTAAGTCGTAGATTTCCCTCGTGTTTCAGTTGACCTCAGCTGACAATCTTTCGGTTATCATTCCAGCCAGTGGCAAAGGTGAGGGTCTATTCCGTGAATCCCAATACTAGTGTAGAATTATTCCTATCTTAGTTTAGATTTCGATGCATGATCCGTCTGTTTGAATTGAGTCTGGTTGAGTCTTGCTTGATAGTTAGGTTATTAAATGTAAACCGGAATTAGGTTGTCTAGAGGATTCAAGTATTGTTTGTATTGATTGATGTTAAATGGTGAAATACATATATTTTTATATATATAATATTATAAAGTATGGATTATGTGATGAGTACGGGGGCCAGAGCAATCTGAGCTATCGACGTATATGAGTACGGGGGCCAGAGAAATCTGAGCTATCGACGTGTATGAGTGCGGGGGTTCAGAGACATCCGGGCTATCGATGCATATTGGAGTGCAGGGGCTCAAAGACGTTTGGGCTAGCGACGCATATTTGTGTGGTGCGGGGTGCAGAGACGTTTGCATATCGACGCATAGTTGGAGTGGGGGGGGGTCAGAGATGTCCGGACTATCGACGAATATTATGATATCATATATCCGTATGAGAAGAATGCGGCGTGTGTGGGCTAGCTATACACTACGAGCGCATTGGTTGTTTTGTGTGATGCGTTAGGCATTATGTTTGTTCATGTTAGAGCTAAACTTCCATAGTGGGAGTTCTATTTTCTTAGTCAGTGTTTTGCGTGTTTAGCATCCTATACCTCACTAAGTGACTCCCCTGTTACCCACCCCTCTTTCTTCCCCCATTTCAGGTGATACTGACGATCTGGAGTTTATTATATTATTTGGGATTTATGGAGTTTGGAGATGAATTATGCGATTTAATAAATGAAGATTTCAGATATTTTTATTTATTTTATTGTTATGGAAAATGCGGGTGTTACAATTTGGTATCAGAGAGGGTTCCGTCCCGGCTCCAACCCGGGATGGCGATCTGTGAGGACCTGGTTTTATCGGATTTATAAATTGATTTTTAAAAATGATTTTTGGGGAAACTTGGTGATTTTTAAAATAAAAACAAGTAGAACCTTTCTGTTGGTATTATTCTTGGTAGAAATGTTAGCAACCGGTTTCAGGAGAAGTTGAACATTTTGAATTTCTTCCTTTCAGATGCCGCCGAGAAAGAGTGTTGGTCGTACTCAGGCTGCGAGAGTTGTTCGTTCCCAGACTGCCAGAACTGCTTAGGAGGTTGGAGATGAGCAGGTGCCACCTGTAATTCCGCAGATTCCGGTTCCGCCAGTTGATCATAATGCTTTGAGGCAGCTGGTGCAGGATGCAGCTCAACAGGCTGCTCAGCAGGCAGTCCAGCAGGTTGCTCAAGAGGCAGCTAGGCAGGCTACCCAGGCAGCTGCTCAGGAGGTTGCTCGACAGTTAGCTGCAGCTCAGCAGGGACCACGTGGACCTCAAGTTCAGGTGCAGAATGGTCCGCAGATTTAGGTGCAGCAGGCCGCACCAGTTAAGATTCAGTAGGATCAGCAGAATCCTGATCAGCCGGGTCAGCAGATTCCACATGTTCAGCCAATTCACCAGGTTCCAGAGGTTTTTCAGGTTCCACCACCACCACCAGTTCTTCCTGGACAGGTTCCTCAGTATGATGAGACGCTCCTTCAAGTGTTGGGACGATTGAAGAATGTGGATTTGGAGAAATTCCAGGGAGCAACATATCCAGTGGAGGCCCATCGTTGGAAGCATAGGTTGGCGTCGTGTCTAGAGGCTATCAGTTGTCCACTTCAACTTTTCCTTAATGTCGCGGTGTTATATCTGCATGGCAATGCAACATTGTGGTGGGATGGAGTGCAAACACTACACCAAGGCGAGCTGACATATGAGGATTTCTGTAGGCTTTCGACAAGAAGTATTTTCCTAGAGAGTCACTGCACCAGAAGAAGAATGACTTTGAGCATTTAAGGAAGGGTACTAAGACCGTCAGGGAGTATGAGCATGAGTTTAGTCAATTCCGCATGTTTGCTGGTAACCATTTTGATGAGGAGGATATGATCAGGGGATTTTTAGATGGGATGCGAGTTGATCTCCGGGGCAGATGCCGTGTGGTGACTTACACTAGCATAGAAGACTTGGTAGAGAAAGCTGTTGTGCAGAAGAGGTGTATTATTGAGGAGCAGAAACATTCCAAGGTAGCTCAGCCTAGGACTGAGAGGACTTCAGAGCCACATAAGCGGACTTGGGATCAGACTGGAGCACCTAATTGTGAGTGTTGTCGTCGCCACCATTTTGGAGAGTGTTTTAAGTGCTTTAGTTGTGGGCAGTCAGGACATGTTTCTAGGAATTGTAGGAGTAGACTACCAGGTACACAGGGTGCAGAACCAGCAACACCAACAGCTCAAGCAACACCAACAGAAACAGCAGCTACAACAACTACGCTAGGACCTTGTTTCACTTGTGGTCAGATGGGCCATATCTCCAGGTTCTGCCCGACTAGGGGGCCTGCGGCCAAACTTCCAGCCATCAACCCATGAGTATTTGCTACAGGAGGCAACGAGAGAGTGAGCCAACCGATGGTACGGTTCTTTTTAGTTTGGTAGTTTCATTTGTGCATGTTGTCTTTTGTGGTTGTCGTGTGTAATTAGGAAAGAAAAAGTGTATAAGATCAGTTCGGTCGAGTGTAAGAGTTTTCACCTTGTTTGTTATGAGAGGACCACATAGTTTAGAGAGTGATCGCAGCTGACCTACCATCTTTCTAACATAGTTAAGTCGAATTGAAGGCATATTCCTTTTGTCAGCACATGAAGGATTGAAGCTATTAGGTACTCACTATGATGTATCAGTTATACTAAGAGGGAGGGATGAGTCATAACACCAATAAGGGTTCAAGTGAAGATGTTCAGGGGATGACGATCATGATAGTAAATGATTGCTATGGGAGACACAGATTCAATAAGAAGCATGAGATACCAAGATTTTGCTAATGGTTCATTATTTGGATCTCTTTTTGTTTGTTTGATATTCGGTCCAGAACTTGAATTCGAGGATGAATTCCTCATTAGTGGGGAAGAATTGTAACGATCCAAAACCTAGGATAGGCCCATTTTCTCTAGTAATTAAAACTCGTAAGTATTTTACTTTGTCCCACATTAGAAATTTAGAAAATTAACCTCCCTTCTCTTCCCCTATATAATAAACTTCCCCCTTCTCTTTTATTTTCATTAAGTCAAAGTATTTCTTTGCGTGTGACAAGTTGTTGAATTATTCGACGACCAGTCACTAAGTAATTTTCTGGCGAGAGTTTCGGTCAGGTCCCTGGGTGAGTTTTTTGGTGATAGTTCCGGTAAGTTTATCGCCTCTCTATTTCTTGTTTTGGAAAGTTCTAGTTAGAGGAATTTCTAGTTTCGGAAACCGCCATTTTAGGAATGCTGATATTTAGGAAATTTGCTATTTTAAGAAGTTGCTATTTTAGGAAAGTTTCCATTTTAGGAAAGTTTCTATTTTAGGAAACTTTATTTCTAGAGACTCTGAGCCTAAGTCGTTGATTTCCCTCGTGTTTCACTTGACCTCAGCTGACAATCTTTCGGTTATCATTCCAGCCAGTGGCAAAGGTGAGGGTCTATTACTTGAATCCCAATACTATTGTAGAATTATTCCTATCTTAGTTTAGATTTCGATGCATGATCCGTCTGTTTGAATTGAGTCTGGTTGAGTCTTGCTTGATAGTTAGGTTATTAAATGTAAACCGGAATTAGGAGGTCTAGAGGATTCAAGTATTGTTTGTATTGATTGATGTTAAATAGTTAAATACATATATTTAAATATATATAATATTATAAAGTATGGATTATGTGATGAGTACAGGGGCCAGAGCAATCTGAGCTATCGACGTATATTAATACGGGGGCCAGAGAAATCTGAGCTATCGACGTGTATGAGTGCGGGGGTTTGGAGACATCCGGGCTATCGACGCATATTGGAGTGCGGGGGCTCAAAGACGTTTGGGCTAGCGACGCATATTTGTGTGGTGCAGGGTGCAGAGACGTTTGCATATCGACGCATATTGGTGGAGTGCGGGGGTTTAGAGATGTCTGGACTATCGACGCATATTACGATATCATATATCCGTATTAGGAGAATGCGGGGTGTGTGGGCTAGCTATACACTATGAGCGCACTGGTTGTTTTGTGTGATGTGTTAGGCATTATGTTTGTTCATGTTAGAGCTAAACTTCCATAGTGGGAGTTCTATTTTCTTAGTCAGTGTTTTGCGTGTTTAGCATCCCATACCTCACTAAGTGACTCCCATGTTACCCACCCCTCTTTCTTCCCCCATTTCAGGTGATACTGACGATCTGGAGTTTATTATGTTATTTGGGATTTATGGAGTTTGGAGATGAATTATGCGATTTAATAAATGAAGATTTCAGATATTTTTATTTATTTTATTCTTATGGAAAATGCGGGTGTTACATTAACCTTCATAATATGAAGTTGAATCCTGCGAAGTGTCGGTTCGCCGTCGCATCTGGAGAATTAGGGTATCTCGTCACTTACCGAGGGATAGAAGCCAACCCAAAACAAATCACGGCGTTGATAGAAATGGTGTCCCCT
This sequence comes from Eruca vesicaria subsp. sativa, assembly GCA_932364175.1. Classification (NCBI taxonomy): domain Eukaryota; kingdom Viridiplantae; phylum Streptophyta; class Magnoliopsida; order Brassicales; family Brassicaceae; genus Eruca; species Eruca vesicaria. The sequence continues at coordinate 228,378 of CAKOAT010329598.1, forward strand.
AAGACGAAACGCGAAGTACAAAGATTGACTGGTAGGGTCGCAGCACTCAACCGCTTTATCTCGCGGTCAACGGACAAATTCCTTCCTTTTTATGAAACATTAAAAGGAAACAAAAAGTTCGAGTGGTCAGACGAATGCGAAAAAGCTTTCCAACAACTAAAGCATTACCTAGCTACCCCGCCAGTACTCGCAAAACCGTAGAAGGAGAACCATTATTTCTCTACATCGCGGTATCAACAACCTCCGTGAGCGGCGTCCTCATACGAGAAGAATGCGGCAAACAAAAGACGATCTTTTACGTAAGTAAGATGCTGCTGGACGCGGAAACGCGATATCCGATGATGGAATAACTGGCGCTAGCCGTAGTCATGTCGGCGAGAAACTGAGACCATACTTCCAGTCTCATACTATCGTTGTGCCCACTTCATTCCCTTTCCGCACCATTGTGCATAGCCCCAGCCAATCAGGAAGATTAGCAAAATGGGCAATCGAGCTAAGCGAGTACGACATCGAATTTTGCGCAAAGACTTGTGCGAAATTGCAAGTGCTCGCAGATTTTCTAGTAGAACTCCCGATGGGGGGCACGCCAGACCTGGAACCGAATTCAACTTGGATCCTATACGTCAACGGATCTTCATCCAAACAAAGCTCCGGGATCGGTATCCGACTTGCATCCCCGACGGGAGAAATATTAGAGTAATCATTCCGATTGATCTTCCACGCTTCAAACAACGAAGCAGAATATGAGACTTTGATCGCAGGGTTGCGACTAGCTCACGGTTTAAAGATACGCAATCTCCACGCTTACTGCGATTCTCAATTGGTAGCTAGCTAATTCAGCGGAGAGTACGAAGCAAGGGATGAAAGAATAGAAGCATATTAACCTTAGTCAAGGACCTAACCCAAAAGTTTGATCAATTCGCCTTTACTAGGATCCCTCAAGCCGAAAACGCCCAAGCAGACGCCTTGGCCGCCTTGGCATCGAGCTCGGATCCTGGTCTGAGCAGAGTTATTCCCGTCGAATTCATCGAACACCCTAGCATTGGACCACCTGTAATCATAAATCTGATCGACAAACCAGAAGACGATGTCAACGAAAAAGATAATCGTCCATCCGCAGATCAGTTCAATTATGGGTTCGACCGGCCATGGATGGAAACGATCCTCGCATACATCACCAACGGAGCACTTCCATCGGAAAAATGGGCAGCCCGAAAAATAAAAAGTCAGGCCGCACGGTACGTTCTAGTAGACAAAGAACTCTATAAGTGGAGATTCTCCGGACCACTTATGACCTGCGTGCAAGGAGTAAAGGCACTAAGGATAATGCAAGAAGTACATTCCGGTTCTTGTGGAAACCATTCATGCGATGGGAAATGGATATAGTCGGACCGATGCCCGCGTCAAAACAAAAACGCTTCATATTGGTCTTAACCGATTTCTTCTCCAAGTGGGTCGAATCGGAATCTTACGCGAGTATCAAAGACGCCCAAGTAGAGAATTTCGTATGGAAAAATATAGTGTTCAGACATGTGGTCCCATAAAAAAACGTAACGGACGATGGGTCTCAATTCATCTCGACTAGATTCGAAGCTTTCTGCGAGAAATGGAAAATACGATTGACAAAATCAACTCCAAGATATCCTCAAGGCAATGGACAAGCCGAAACCAGTAATAAAACAATCCTCGACGGCCACAAAAAATGCCTCGACGCCAAAAAGGGCAGTTGGGCCGAGGAACTCGAGGGAGTTTTATGGTCGCACCGCACGACCCCGAGGCGAGCAACGGGCGAAACTCCTTTTTCCCTCGTGTATGGAACAGAATGCATGATCCCAGCAGAAGTCGAATTACCAGGAGTATGCAGAAGGTTGCTCCCGGAAAAGGGAAGAATCAAACAACCTAATACATCTTGACAAACTCGACCTGGTAAACGAACGACGGGATCAGGCCCTCATCCGAATTCAGAACTACCAACAAGCGGCCACCAAGTACTATAACGCAAACGTACGAGGCCGCAGATTGCACGAAGGCGAACTAGTCTTACGAAAAGTCTTCCAAAACACCGCAGAACGAAAGGCCGAGAAATTGGGAGCCAACTGGGAAGGACCATACATGGTCATAAAGGTAGTCCGGCCGGGAGCATATGAAATCGTGAACATGCCCTCGATCGTGGAACGCGATGCAGCTCAAGAAATACTATCACTAGGCAACACGCCCACAAAACACCGAGCTATGAGACGGCTTGATCCCCCCTAAAGGGTGTGGGAGTCGATTTCACCCTACTGTCAAATAAATCGTAAAAAAGGAAACTTCGGGAAAACCCTAAGTTTCCAGAGGAACCGGCTATCTGCGAGAACCGCACAACGAAAATAAGATGACGAAAATACTTAGAATTTAAATGAGGATAAACGAAAATAGAGAGCAAAGAGGTTCTTATTCCGAATCTGCGTTGAACTGGT
>CAKOAT010329599.1:3297-18188 GCA_932364175.1 Eruca vesicaria subsp. sativa
AGAATCGTTTTATAAAGCTCGAGAATCGTTTTATTAAACTCGAGAATCGTTTTATAAAACTCGAAGAATCGTTTTATAAAACTCGAGAATCGTTTTATAAAGCTCGAGAATCGTTTTATAAAACTCGAGAATCGTTTTATAAAACTCGAAGAATCGTTTTATAAAACTCGAGAATCGTTTTATAAAACTCGAAGAATCGTTTTATAAAACTCGAGAATCGTTTTCTAAACACGAGAATCGTTTTATAAAACTCGAGAATCGTTTTATAAAACTCGAGAATCGTTTTATAAAACTCGGAAATCGTTTTATAAAACTCGAGAATCGTTTTATAAAACTCGAGAATCGTTTTATAAAACTCGAGAATCGTTTTATAAAACTCGAGAATCATTTTATGAAACTCGAAGAATCGTTTTATAAAACTCGAAGAATCGTTTTATCGCGTTTTATAAAACTTGGGAGCATATTCTTCCCGCTACATTCATACGAATAAAAGCACGCTCTTAAAAACGCAAACTGATTTTTAATAAAGCCGCAAAAGCGGCAGGGACTCAGAGCCGCACACGGCCAGTCCGAAAACTATATCGGCCACGCTCGGCCAGACCAAACGGCCTACGAGACTAGTCTCAAGGCCGGCAAAGGTCAAGATGCCATCGACATCATTATGCTCGATAAACATATAACTAGACCGTAAAGGTCTTGCCGGGAAAAAGGTCATACGAACCTTAACTCCGAAACGAACTACAAAAGGCTTGATCCCCTCAAAAGGGTACGTAGGCAGCCTTCACAAGGCGCAGCCCTAATCTTAAAACGCTTTCCGCTCCCTGGAAAGTGGAAGATCACTTTCAACGGACCTTTCCGACCATTAATTCCGCCTAACTTAACTAAAACTGGTTAACCACTCGCAAGAACCTTACGCTAAAGGCTCACGATTCTTACGAGCTGGGGGGCTAACTGTTGGGGTCAAATCGGTACGACGGAATTAATAGCCAAAACTCCCCGCGAAAATACAAAAAGAACAGTTTTATCAAATTCGAGAATCGTTTTATAAAACTCGAGAATCGTTTTATAAAACTCGAAGATCGTTTTATAAAACTCGAGAAATCGTTTTATAAAGCTCGAGAATCATTTTATAAAACTCGAGAAATCGCTTTATAAAACTCAAAGATCGTTTTATAAAACTCGAGAGATCGTTTTATAAAACTCGAGAAATCGTTTTATAAAGCTCGAGAATCGTTTTATAAAACTCGAGAAATCATTTTATAAAACTTGAAGATCTCGTTTTATAAAGCTCGAGAATCGTTTTATAAAACTCGAGAAATCGTTTTATAAAACTCAAGGATCGTTTTATAAAACTCGAAGAAATCGTTTTATAAAGCTCGAGAATCTATTTATAAAACTCGAGAAATCGTTTTATAAAACTCGAAGGTCGTTTTATAAAACTCGAGAATCGTTTTATAAAACTTGAGAAATCGTTTTATAAAACTCGAGAATCGTTTTATAAAACTCGAGAATCGTTTTATAAAACTCGAGAAATCGTTTTATAAAACTCGAGAAATCGTTTTATAAAACTCGAGAAATCATTTTATAAAACTCGAGAATCGTTTTATAAAACTCAAAGATCGTTTTATAAAACTCAAAGGTCGTTTTATAAAAACTCGAGAAATCATTTTATAAAACTCGAATATCGTTTTGTAAAACTCAAAGGTCATTTTATGAAATCCGAAGATCGTTTTATAAAACTCGAGAATCGTTTTACAAAACCGCAAAAAACCGAAAAAGCCGTAAAACGTGAACTAGTCGCAACTAGTTCGCCCATCGGCGAACTAAGCCGGACCTGGCTTAGTTCGCCGATGGGCGAACTAAGAAGCACTCTCTAGTTCGCCCATCGGCGAACTAAGCCGGGCCCGGCTTAGTTCGCCGATGGGAGTAATCAACTAGTTTGCCGATGGGCGAACTAGAGACTTCTTGGACACTCCGCGTCTCGATTTCCTGCATTCCCGATTCGAAACTTACGTCTTTCGACAAGGTCGCGTTCTAAACCACGGCCGAAATATCTCCCGTTCCATCTCGATCCGACTTACCGTCCGAGTTTTACGATAAAAACCGTAAAACTTCGCTTTCTCGGAAAGAACTCGAGGAAATCGTATAAAACTGCAACGGTTAAACGAAACACCAAACATTGCCTAAACTATACGATTTATTCGAGATTTCTCGTTGAAATCGTAAAAAACGCGCTTTTAATAAAAAACGCCGAGTAAGTCGTAAAAATCGTGTTTTTAATAAAAAGTCGAGTAAACCGTAAAACTTTGCGATTAACTCGAGAAATTTATTAAAAACGACGTCGGATCAGGAAACGATCCCGTAAAAGTCGGAAAACGGTTTTTATCGCAAAACGGCCCGGAAAGACCTAAAACGCGATAAAAACCCATCTCGCGATTTCAACGGAATCTAACCCGCAGATTTGATAACGTTTTGACGGTTTACTCGCAGAAGGAAAATAAAAGTCAAGTTTAAAGATAAAAGGAAGGTTTGAAGAGAAATAGAAGATTTCCGCAGAAGAAAAGGAAGGATCGAGAAGAATGGAAAATTCCCGATTTATTCAAATCTGGGCGAAATGGAAAGATCGGATGGCCAAGGCAAGGAGTATATAAAGAAGAGGTCTAGGGCAGAAGCACACACACGAAATTCAGAGCTCTCACCACCAAAATTAGCATTTAGGAATCTTTCCGTTTTTCTGTTAGCGAGCTGCGTCTCAATTAGGGTTTTCTAGTTCTTATGTTTTCGGCTACTCTCTTTGTACCAGTTCAACGCAGATTCGGAATAAGAACCTTCTTGCTTTCAATCTCGCTTATTTTCGTTTTAATTCTAAGTGTTTTCGTCATCTTAATCTTTGTTGTGTGGTTCTCGCAGATAGCCGGTTCCTCTGGAAACTTAGGGTTTTCCCGAAGTTTCCTTATTTACGATTTATTTGACAGTAGGGTGAAATCGACTCCCACACTCTATATCTCAAACCTGCAAAAGTCAAAATTTCCAGACAAAAACTCCTTACATTCATTTAAGATTAGTGTGAGCTTCTTGTCATAGGCATTATTTAGGGTAGACGGTCTAGGTATGAGAAAGGCTTTTTCAATGTTTAAAGTGGAGCTAACAAGTGTTTATGGTTTACCATTTCTTGTAGAGGATTCATGATATCGCACAAAATTTCCAGAGAGGATGGATCCATTGATCTCCACAAACCCCTAACTCGTTTTCTCTGCAAAGCAATCGCTCCTAGCTCGTCTTTTCTTTGACAGGTCGCTCTCTTTTCTCCAGATCACCCTTGTTCACACTATTTTATTCCCACTTCAGCTTTTTGCTTCTCTAATCAACCAGGGGCCCTGTTTTGGTTCTTCTCCTTCTCATCATTTTTTAGAACTCCTGTGACATAAATAATACTGATTTTTTTTCTTTTTTTTTCTTTGACTAATGAAATAATGAGTTCAGATGATGATGATGACGAGAATGAGGTAATTACATATAGTGTGCATCTGCTGGTTCTAATTTTAGCACTCATTTCACTATTTTGTCTTTTCTGCTTGGATCACCCTACTGACTGCTCTCTTTCTTACGGATCATGTACGCATATGCTCTAAAATGTAGTCCGCGAGCAAAACGAGTGAGAGTTGTGTTTATCCTTGATATCACTCAAATGTCTAACCTAAGAAGTTATTTATACTCTCAAATAAGAGGTTCAATCGTAGTACTTAGGGATCGAATCCACAGGGAACTAGAGTCACAAAATAATTAATCCTAAGTGATTAAGCTAGGTTGAAAAAGGTTTAAAACAATAAAATAAATAGTTGGTAGCAATTGTAAGTTGCTGAGGAGATGGGTTTGAAAACAATAATAGCTAGATTCAAGGTTAATATTCAGAAAATCAGGATTATAAATCTATGGATGTTTTAACGAATTGCTTGCAAATATATTAGGATTTCAATCCTTAGACAAATCTATAGCTGTCGATAGTTAGACTCGTCCATTGATCTGATTGCCGACAATATCGATCGATGTTGCTATCGCTGTATCGATCGATATGCTTTGTCGTCGATCGATCACTCTGAAGGAGCATCGATCGATATAGCATCGGATCGAATTGAAACTGTATCCACCCGAGAACATCTATTAGACCGCCTATCGCACGTGCCTAATAAAGTCTGAGCTTAGCCAAATGATTTCAGGATAATAACTATTAGATTAGTCACTCCATAATCATACTTTGGTTCTTCTAGACAATCATGAAAGTGATGTCATAGGTGATCGGTGCTCCACTTTAGCATCTATAGTACTTTCTGCAATCAATAAATCTAAGAATGGTGCTAAAGAGTGGTAAGATAAAAAGTAAGACTTTGAAATTTTTTCCTTTCTTGACTTAATAAAACCAATTTTTGAAAACTTTGTAAATAAGATCAAAAAGAGGTAAAGTAGCATCAGTAATCAACTCCCCCCAGACTTAAATCATACACTATCCTCAGTGTATAATCAGTCGGAGTTAGAGCATAAAAAATCAAATGAATGTGTAACTGATATCGAAAATTGGAAACGATATACCTGACCGATATGGGTATCGATCGATGGTGAGTCGCCATCGTCGATCGATGCGTGTAAGTCTGTGTCGAGCGATATCGACTGGTTCGTATCGGTCGATAGGTATGGATCGTGTATCTATCTTCCTAAAAATAAATAAAAACGAAAAAGAATAATAAGTAAAAATAAAATAAAATGAAATAAGAAAATACCTAACAGTGGGTTGCCTCCCACTCAGCCTTGTTTAAAGTCAGTTTAGCTTGACTATGGAAGTATGGTGGCTAGTGAGGTGGATTGCAGGTACTTGTTGGGAAACAAGTTTCCTCCTTGTCTTGTGTTTCATCAAACCATGANAAATAAAAACGAAAAAGAATAATAAGTAAAAATAAAATAAAATGAAATAAGAAAATACCTAACAGTGGGTTGCCTCCCACTCAGCCTTGTTTAAAGTCAGTTTAGCTTGACTATGGAAGTATGGTGGCTAGTGAGGTGGATTGCAGGTACTTGTTGGGAAACAAGTTTCCTCCTTGTCTTGTGTTTCATCAAACCATGATGTTAGAAAGCTTCTTGTGGCCTTCTCACTTCTGGTCATACTAGTCTTCAAACCATAAACTTTTGTTTGGATCCTTTCTAACCACCCCTCTAAGTTGGCAAGGCTGTACTGATGATTGCCAAGCATGCTGTAGATGTGTTCTGTTGTGCGCTGCATGGTGTCGTGGTGTGTTGGATCGTCGGTCGATTCTGGAGGTTGCATATCGGTCGATGGGTTTGGTATCTCATCGATCGATGGGGATGGGTCAGGTCGGCTAGCGAGCTGTCTTTGGATATCTACTAACCTCGCGGTGCGTATCGATCGATGCTAGTCGCCATGCATCGGTCGATGGCCGTTTTGTCTGGTGCGGGTCGTTTTCGATGATAGATCCATTGGCCATCTGAAGGATGTCTGCAACATCTTCTGTGGAGATTGGAATGATTCTCCCATCTATGGCTCGTGCATGACCGTCTGAATCCCTGAAAATACCAAACTCATCCGGAATTAGTGATTTTAAATCAAATTTGGATGTTTGTACCTCGGATGGTGTTGTGGCATGATCTGTTGGTGGTCTGAAATTGATATCGACCGATGGTGAAACGTCTTTGTCGGTCGATGGCTTGTAGCTCATGTCGGTCGATGGTTTGTACGCCATGTCGAGCGATACGGAATCTGCAGGTTGGATCGCGCTTTGTAGAGGTGCTATATCAACTGCAAAGCTTTCGTGATAAGAGCTGGCCCAGCTTCCAACCGAGTAATCTTCGTCTCGTGGTTCATGGGGGACATAGACTGGTTTGCAGTAGGGTTCGTCGCTCGATGATTCGAACCGTCGTTTGCGCGATCTGGGGTAGGGCATATCGATCGATGGACCAGGTGTCATATCGGTCGATGCTCGTAGGATGAAAGTCGGAAATGGAGGTTGTTCTTCATCTTCTCGAAGAAATTGGTACTCTATAGCTCGTTCCTCCTCATAATCTTCATCATACTCCTCCTGAGTAGTGATACTAGCAAGCTCGGGCATGTAATGATCGTTTTCCCACTCATCTATGCGGAGATCGGTTTCTGGAAACTCGTCTTTGATCTTCTGGAACTCCTTATCGATCGATGACCATGTGGTTCTGTNTCTTCATCTTCTCGAAGAAATTGGTACTCTATAGCTCGTTCCTCCTCATAATCTTCATCATACTCCTCCTGAGTAGTGATACTAGCAAGCTCGGGCATGTAATGATCGTTTTCCCACTCATCTATGCGGAGATCGGTTTCTGGAAACTCGTCTTTGATCTTCTGGAACTCCTTATCGATCGATGACCATGTGGTTCTGTTGGTCGATGGGTTGGCACTGGTATCGGGCGATGGGGTAGGGATGTCATCGGTCGATACTGCTTCTTCGGTTTCATAGTCTCCCATAGAATCATACTCGTGGGCACATAAACAGGTGGCTACGAGTGTTGAACTTGCTGACCTTGGAAACTTGATGATTGGGACAGGGTTGTAGTGGACGGAAGGGTTGATAAGGGTTAGGCAGAGTGTGTGTACTCTGTATCGATCGACACTGGCAACGGCGCCTAATTTGATATCACTCAAATGTTTAACCTAAGAAGTGATTTACTCTCTCAAATAAGAGGTTAAATCGTAGTACTTAGGGATCGAATCCACAGGGAACTAGAGTCACAAAAGAATTAATCCTAAGTGATTAAGCTAGGTTGAAAAAGGTTTAAAACAATAAAATAAATAGTTGGTAGCAATGGTAAGTTGCTGAGGAGATGGGTTTGAAAACAATAATAGCTAGATTCAAGGTTACTATTCAGAAAATCAGGATTATAAATCTATGGATGTTTTAACGAATTGCTTGCAAATATATGAGGACTTCAATCCTTAGACAAATCTATAGCTGTCGTTAGTTAGACTCGTCCATTGATCTGATTGCCGACAATATCGATCGATGTTGCTATCACTGTATCGATCGATATGCTTTGTCATCGATCGATCACTCTGAAGGAGCATCGATCGATATAGCATCGGATCGAATTGAAACTGTGTCCACCCGAGAACATCTATTAGACTGCCTATCGCACGTGCCTAATAAAGTCTGAGCTTAGCCAAATGATTTCAGGATAATAACTATTAGATTAGTCACTCCATAATCATACTTCTAGGTAGCTAATCTAGAAGAAGCATTAGGGTTCATTTGGTTAATGAATATAACAATTCAACACACCATAGTTGGGGATAATCCCTCATAACTATTTGAACCCTAAATCTAACAAATGAATCTACTCAGACATAGCCAAGTGATTCATAGCAAAAGAATAAGATGAAAAGAAAATGCTTTTATTGCTAAGTATAGAATAAAATACAAAACTCTAAATTTCTGATTGTCTTTCTAGGGCTCGTAGGCATAACTATAAATACAAGTACAATTAGGTTAAAAAACTCGTCAGAGGCAATCTTGTAATTTGGTGAGAACTTGGGCTTCAAGTTGGCCAAATAAATCTTGGTCATCGCGCTCTGTATCGATCGATGGTACATGGTGTACATCGATTGATGGAGTATCTCGACTTCAACTTCTACGGAAGCGTCATCGATCGATTACACAGGGTGTGTATCAATCGATATGTATCTCTTATGTCGGATCTTCATAGTCATCTTGGAAAACTCTTCTTTAAGGACCAAAAGGCACCTAAATCATAACTTTACCACAAAATGCTCCTAACCTAAAAACATACCTAATAGACTCCAAAAAAACATAGATATTTATTATAAAAACATAGTAATACCATGACCAAAAACGGGTCAAAATCATGGTATATCAATCCTTTCTCTCCGACCTTTTTGCACATATTTGCACATATGAAACTTAAGAACAGAATGCATGAGGGTGAAACAAAGGTTTTAAGGTACATGGTGGGTACTAGCTAAAGATGAGCTAGCCACTCAGGATCAACAAGATGGGCAGAAAGAATAAAGATGTCCTGAGTGTGATCTCGTTTCCCTAATCTAACACCCATAACAAGAAGAATTAAGTCAATATTAGGTTCAAATTAGATGGAGTTTAAGTCTTTCCAGAGTAACCTCTACAAGCAGAAATCTTCTGGAAAGCAAGGTGAGATAAAGTCAGGGTGTTCCAGGTCCAAGTGTGCCGTCTTTCGTCACTGCTAAGGTCACTGAATAGATAACAAAAGAACGAGGTGGTTAATGATTATCAAAATAAGGTCCTAATCCCCACAAGTTTTGACTCAATAAAAAGACTCAAACTGGCTCAAAACTTACTCAAACATAAAAGCCAAAAGAAATAAACGCGTTAGTAAACAACAAAGACCCTCCCCCAGACTTACTTCACAACGTCTCGGTGTGAAAAAAAATCAGAGAGAAGGTTTAAACAGAAACACAAATTATTTTGTTTGAGATACTTACCTGGCGTGGAGCAGCCTGACAGAGCAAGACGCGGTTGCTCCGGTAAAGGATGCTCCAAAGTGAGAGCAGCCACCTGCTTGCTCCCGTCAAAGATCTCGGATTTTTTGATTTATGACTTGAGACTCAACAAACTAAAACCAAAAATAAGTAAAAAGAAAATCCTAGTGTTAATGACACTCACCAGAGGATTTCCTCCCACCAAGCGCTTGGTTTAAGTCACTAGCTTGACTTGGATATAGGGATCAGTCTGGTTGAGCAGGAGGGCCTTTTCCAAAACAAGCTCCACAATCAGACATGTTCAGCTTCGAAACCCTGCTCAACAACACTTTCACAGCAGCTTCCCCTTTCTCCTTCAGCTCATGTGTGAGAATGGCTCTGACTTTAGAGAGGTACCCTTGCATTCGACCTTATACTCAATGGAGTTCTCATCACATTTGGGAGGTATCAAAGTCATTGTAGGATCTCCCTTGACCATTTTCTTCTGGACTTTCTGTTTCACCCTTGAATTCTCTATGGATTTAGTAGGATCAGTGCTAGTATATTCATAAGAGAACAGCCTGCTCTCACCCTTATCACCATGCTCCTTCTATGGATCAACCTTCAACTTTTCTACATCAAACACTGAGATGCAAGAGGCGTGTGATGAGGAAGATTTGGTGGGTACAACCTTGTAGAAAACTCTCTTGTTGATGTTGGAGAAGCAGACTCTCTTGTTGGGCATATCGATGGTTGCTCCAACAGTAGCCATGAATGTCCTTCCAAATATCAAAGGCATCTCATGATCCTTATTCATCTCAACAACTTGAAACTCAGCAGGAACAATGCATTCCCCTACTTGGACATGAAGGCAGCGNTCTTAAGGAAGCCTACTCACAATCTTGTTAAAACCTGCCAGCTGCTCTTCACTAATGGGATCCATCAGATGTCTGGGTGGGATTGGGTAGGGAAACTTAGGAACATAGACTCGAGCTGGTGGAGTCTCAGCAGATTCGTCGAGAGCAGTCTCTGCAGAGCTAGTAGGTTGCTCTGTTTCGCCTGGAGCAGTCTCAGCAGACCGCTGCTCCATTGCTCTTCCCTCAGCTTTCTCACATCTCAGCTCTGTTGCATTACAGTGCTCAACCCTAGGATTCATCACACTTTTTCCACGAAGGGTTTCTTGCTGCTTCTTAACAGTTTCAGAAGTTTGAGCAAGCTGAACATCAATCATCATTATGTGGTTGCTCACATTATCATATTTTAAATTCATCTCAGCGAACATGTTGTCCATTCTGGTGTTGATCTTTGCGGTAACCTGATTCAATGCCTTCCCCTGAATTTGCTGACCCCGCAACAGTTGTTGCATCATCATAGCCAAACCTTTCAGCTCATCTTGCGGACCACTGGCAGTAGCTAGAGCAGCCTTCTGATTGCTCTGCAGTTTCTGCTGGTTGCTCTCCTGGTAATTATTCTACGTGGCCTGCTCAGAAGTTGTCTCTCCTAATAAATAGATTTTTTCTTGGTTGTTCTTCAGCAGCTGATCAACCTTGGCTGTCAACTCGTCTATCTTCTAGGTATCGACAGTGTTCATCTTCTTGGAGCGATCTGTTTCTGGGCTCCTGTTTGCGGAACTAGCAGCCATGTTCTCTATTAGTTCGAACACACTATCAGTGTTCTGTGTCATGCAATCTCCCTTGCTCGCAGAGTTCAGAGCAGTCTGAAATTCCCAATCTACTCCATCATAGAAAAAGCCCAAAAGGTAATTATCATCAAAATCATGGTGCGGGCATTCTCTGCGGTAGTCATTGAAATGCTCCCATGCATCACAAAAAGGCTCATCACCGAGCTGTTTGAAAGAGGTGATCCTGCTCCTGAGAGCAGCTGTTTTTGCTTTCTTGTAGAAGTGGCTCAGGAAGGCTGCTCTGACCTGTTCCCATGACGTGGCAGAGCCGGTAGAGAGAGATTTCAGCCACCGTGCAGCTTTTCCCTCAAGAGAGAATGGGAATAACATACATTTGATGTAGTCTGGAGGCACGCCATTCGCACGAGTGAAACTGCAGATTTTTTCGAAGCTCAGAATATGCTCCATTGGGATCTCTGCTGGGAGACCACTAAACACCTTGCTCTTCACTAAAGCGATCAAAGCAGGCTTGATCTCGAAGTCCTGCCTGGTGCAAGGCGGAGGAACAATGGCAGAGCGCGTAGCAGGGATGTTGTGCGGTAGGTTTCTCTCACCGATTGGAGCAGCCCGTGCCTGCTGCACGAGAGCAGCCTGTTGAGCAGAAGCTTGCTGAGCTTGGATGGTCTGCTGCATCTGGAGCATTTGATGTTGCATCAGTTGCATTGCTGCAGCAAGATCATCCTCATGACTGTGATCACCCATGGTGGTGTTGATTGGCCTTGGCTGTTGTCTATTCTCTCTTTCTAACCTTGTGAGCTCTTGGTTGCTGAGTGTAACTATGCTCCGAGTATGTCTACTGGTCATGCACCTGCAACAAAGAGAAAAGAGAAAGTTAAAGGCCTTACACTAAATAAATAACTGAAAAATAAAGGTAAAAAAAAAGGTCCCCGGCAACGGCGCCAAATTGATATTACGTGTATACGCACACCAATTAACCTAATGTGCACACTACCACAATCAAATGATATATCGATGTAGCAGTTTAGGATCGAATCCACAGATACCAAATTTTACACTTTATTTCTATGGGATCAATATCAAGCTAAGACAATGAATGGTTTATAAAGTAAGAAAATAAACAAGCAAGTAACAGATTTGATTGGGGTTTTCAGATGATGAAGAATGCTAGTCTAGGGTGCTTCATTGGGTGTTAACATGATGAACCAAACAATTATTCAAGGTCAATTAAGAATAGTCTAGAACTCAGATATCTTAACTAGAACACCCTGCTCTCGCAGGTATGCTCCTTTTGCGGAGCGAGCTTGATACCTATGCTCTCACGTGGATCAAGACTCGACAACAAACAGTAATGTTGGGGTCAAAATCGGTACGACGGAATCAACGGCCGAAACTCTCCGCAGAAATATAAAAGGAATCGTTTTATAAAACCCGAAGAATCGTTTTATAAAACTCGAGAATCGTTTTATAAAACTTGAGAATCATTTTATAAAACTCGAGGATCGTTTTATAAAACTCGAGAATCGTTTTATAAAACCCGAGGATCGTTTTATAAAACTCGAGGATCGTTTTATAAAACTCAAGAATCGTTTTATAAAACTCGAAGAATCATTGTATAAAACTCGAGAATCGTTTTATAAAACTCGAGAATCGTTTTATAAAAATCGAGAATCGTTTTATAAAACTTGAGAATCATTTTATAAAACTCGATAATCGTTTTATAAAACTCGAAGATCGTTTTATAAAACTTGAAGAATCGTTTTATAAAACTCGAAGATCGTTTTATAAAACTCAAGAATTGTTTTATAAAAATCGAAGAATCGTTTTATAAAACTCAAAGATCGTTTAATAAAACTCGAGAATCGTTTTATAAAACTCGAAGAATCGTTTTATAAAACTCGAAGAATCATTTTATAAAACTCGAAGAATCGTTTTATAAAACTCGAAGAATCGTTTTATAAAACTCGAAGATCGTTTTATAAAACTCGAAGATCATTTTGTAAAACTCGAGAACCGTTTTATAAAACTCGAAGAATCATTTTATAAAACTCGAAGACCGTTTTATAAAACTCGAGAATCGTTTTACGAAACCGTGAAAAACCGAAACAGCCGTAAAACGCGAATTAGTCACAACTAGTTCGCCCACCGGCGAACTAAGCCAAGCTGGCTTAGTTCGCCGGTAGGCGAACTAGTCCCACTTGACTAGTTCGTCCAACGGCGAACTAAGCCGGCCTAAGCCAGCCGGCTTAGTTCGCCGTTGGACGAACTAGAGACTTCCTGGATGTCCCGAGCCTCGATCTCCCACATCCCCGATTCGAAACTTACGTCTTTCGACATGGTCGCATTCTGAACCACGGTCGAAATGTCTCCCGTTCCATCTCGATCTGACCTATCGTCCGAGTTTTACGATAAAAATCGGAAAACTTCGTTTTCACGACAAAGAACTCAAGGAAATCGTATAAATTGGCAACGGTTAAACGGAACACCGAACATTGCCTAAAATATACGATTTATTCAAGATTTCTCGTTAAAATCGTAAAAAACGCGTTTTTAATAAAAACGTCGAGTAAATCGTAAAAAACGCGTTTTTAATAAAAACGTCGAGTTAATCGTAAAACCTTACGATTAGCTCGAGGAATTTACTAAAAACGGCATCAGATCAGGAAACGATCCCGTACAAAGTCGGAAAACGGATTTATCGCAGAACGGCCCGGAAGGTCCTAAAACGCGATAAAAGCCCATCTCGCGATCTTGATGGAATCTAACCCGAAGATACGATAACGTTTTGACGGTTTACTCGCTGGAGGAAAATAAATGTCAAGCTTGAAGATAAAAGGCAGGTTTGAAGAAAAATAGAAGATTTCCGCGGAAGAAAAGGAAGGATCGAGAAAAATGGAAGATTCCCGATATACTCAAATCCGGGCGAAATGGAAAGACCGAATGGCCAAGGCAAGGAGTATATAAGTAAGAGGTCTAGGGCAGAAGCAAGGGACACGAGTTTTCAGAGCTTTCACCACCAAACTTAGCATTTAGGCAATTTTCCGTTTTCGTTATCGAGCTGCGTCTCAACTAGGGTTTTAGTCTTAGATTGCTAGAACTAGGAATTTTGCCGACGGCTCACGCAGCTAAGGCAACTCTCATTGTAACCGTTCTTACACGAATTCGGAATAAGAATCCTTCTTGCTTTCAATCTCGTTTTTATTTTTATATCTTTCAATTTATTCATATTAATCGTGTTCTTGGTTACTTGTCGTTGGCTTTCGCAGAGATCTGGTTCCTCTGGAAAATTAGGGTTTTTCTAACTTTCCTTATTTTACAGAAATCGACAGGTGTGAATTTCGGTTCCCACAAGTAAGAATAAACCTAATATGCTCACATCATACCCTGATATCTACTCTCGCTGATCAGGGATATGATGCTCGTTTATACCATATCTAGCAATATAATTCATGGTTAGTGATAAAAGGTTAAACCTAGATCAAACACTAAGTGATTCGATTGGTATTAGCATTAAGAGTAGTTATAAATGAAGACAAAAGGATGAAGCTTATATATATTCAGTTCAGGAATCAACACCCTAAAATCCTAGGCTAACAAGATCGACTACTCAGTCATAACAACAGAGAACATAGAGACAAGAGATGAAGAAGACATGAATATTATTGCAGATAAAATATAAATAGGGTTCAGAGGATTCTTCTCTAAATCGAGAGAGAAGATCTTCTCCCTTTACAAGTATCGAAATCACAATATCCAAAAGCTCTAGAGTTTCTTGTATCTGAAAAGAAGCGTAGAGTGTGATATATCATGGATTTTACCCGTTTTCAGCCATGATTTATATATGTTTTTGGAAACAAAAGGATACTTTTAGTGTCTTTTTAGAGCTTTTACTGGTTCAGGTACTCACTGGTGTAAAACATGCATTTTGGAGCTAAAATGGAGACTTTATGAAGATATGAGTAAAACGATTTTTAAGCTATCGACCGATGCACGTTGAGAGCAATCGACCGATAGATGATTACCCGTATCGATCGATAGATGGCATTTTTCATCGATCGATACATAAGTTATCCAAGCGATTAAATGAAGATTAGAAGCCCTAATTGCTTCACAAAAGTTTTAATAATTTACACACTAAGTCCCTGGCCGCCTATTAGGCTATATTAAGAGGGTTTTGTACTAGTTTAGGTGGACAACTTTGGAGACCTTTTAGACCTAAATGGGAGAAGCATCTAGCTACACTTTGAGAAGAGTTTTGATGGAGAGAGAGATCTGAACTACAATTACAGAGAAGATCTTGAACTCCCTTTTTACTTATTGTTTCTTTTTATTATTATCTTAAAGTATTCAGACCATCATGACTTTGTCTCTCATGAATATGTTTGAGTAGTCTCTCTTGTTAGATTCAGGTTTCTCATTAAGGTTGACTCATGCATTGAATTGAACCATTATTAGGGTGTTTAAAATATAGTTCTCAATCTAGTTATCAATGAATGCTAAGGTCAAGGATTGATCACCCTTGCCTCTGATTTTAGGATCAATTTGGACAAGCGATAGCTTGGCAAATACCCTAAGTCTAAGTTAATATAATGAAAACTAGATAATCCATTCAAACACAGCTTTACCACTCGCTGGATGCGATATCGATCGACGAGACGATAGTCGTGTCGACCGATTTAGCGGTATTTACATCGATCGATAGCTTCGACAGAAACATCGATCGATATTATCTTCAGGTTATCGGACGATAGTCCTAACCCGAAATCC